>JAWPHD010000297.1:0-517785 GCA_037043455.1 Cyrtodaria siliqua
AACAGCGTTTTCTATCAACTTTAATTTTTGCTTCGGCATATATGTAATCTCACACAAAATGTTATAGCCACGCAGTGCTCAGGGTCGCCAACCCACGTCGTGCTCTGTTGATTGTTTTGTTTCGCAAAACCGTGCTTTTGTCCCCCGTAGATCCGAAACCAATATAGCTAGAACATTGACATTTTCAGAAAAAAACGTCATCAATGTTGTACAGCAGCAGAAGAAATGGCGCTTCAAATGATTCAGTATAAGTAAGCAAAATAATTCACGAGTAAAAAAAATTATGTACTGTGTTAAACAGGTGCTGCATGCAACGCAACCTATCTTGCTTTGATTACATTTTTTCAATAAATACGACAACAACGCTTACATATTCACTGACGTTCGTAAAAATATATATGAAATTATAAGCAAAAGATCAAGATTTTATAAATTAAAATATATGAAAATTACAGGAAAGGTACACGAACTTGTCGAACAGCCTTCATATGTACTGGAAGATATTTGACAGCCACCAAACTGCACTAAACAAACGCTAGTGTGAATATTAGTAATTACTGTATACTTTCATATTGTCCAGTTAAGTTTGCATTGAGCTAAGTGTGCAATATTCTACGGTATTTGCACACATTGATATTGCACCGGAACTTTTTCGCGTGCTTGCTAAGAGCCGCGGAATAGAAATAAGGAACTACTTTCAAAAAAAAATAACGGAATCCTTCCTATAGTGTCAACAAAAAAATACGTGTTTTTTTTTCAACCTTTTTTGGCAGAAATTGATAAAATAATTGAAATGATCAATCACCCACTGTTGTTTTTAACGTTATCGAATGGTAAGCAAACTTTAGAAAATCGCTTGATGTCTTTAATGACGTCATCCGACGTCGACGTCGTTTTCGCGCAAAATAATCATCCGCACAAAGTGGAACTGAATGACAAGATAGGAATTCCATCAAAAGCTATAAAAAAACACAAATACAAAGAAAAGTAATAGTCATACAATTAACATTGATCGAAAACAATATGAAAGTATGCAATAAAAAGGTTATTGAATTTGTATGGCTACATATAAGCTCGTCGTCCTTTGCCAAAACAACTCGTTCCAAGTAATATTTAGCCATACAAATTCAATAACCTAAAATATTGAAAAGGGATGTCCTTGGAATTTGTTCCCGATGCACTACAAGGCAGTTAAGTAATATTCCACTCTATATCCGCAAATATCATGCATGTTTTTCATATATATACTTAATGTAATTTATTTGATTTTTGTGATTCATTTTCCTGGTAATGAATTAGTCTGTTCTGAAATTAAAGGCGATTTGCGAACAAAATTAAAACGGGTCATATACTTATGTAATGACATCTAAAATAACAAGTCTGACCTGTTATTTTAAATGCGAATATGGTTATAACAAAGCAGTTCTAATTATGTACACAATTTAGAAACATATATTCATAGGAAAAGGCTGTAACAAATGTCATTAAATAGAGGATCTTACATGAGTATTCATTGATTATTGGATTTATTAAACGAGTTGGCAAAATGATATAATGCGAGGCTCTTGCTAACGAGTTTAATAAATTCTTGCTAACGAGTTTAATAAATTCAATAATCAATGAGAACGAATGTTAGATTCTATTTATTACATAACTCACATATCGAATTTTATTGAATTTTGCCTTTCGCTTTAACACGCGAAACCGACATAAACCGTGGGAATTGGATCATAGTCATTATCGATTTTGTTTGAAGGCGTTTGTATACTTATATAACTAGTGGTATATCGAAAATATAGAATGGTCTTATTCTACTCCCACACCGTAAGTTATGTGATAAAAGTATTTATAATAGTCGAACAGGACATATGGCATTCACAGAACACAGTCAACCAAAATACCCATATAAAAAAAAACAATTGCAAGGAAAACTAGAAGCAAAGTATGCGACATAAAGGGGTTGCCAATAGATGTATTGGAATGGTAAAAATGGAGCTGGGTTTTAAACCGGTTCTAGGATGGATGCAAAAGCAATTTCTCGAAGAATCTAAATTTTGAACTATGCTCTTATTCATAATAAAAATTGCATATCGATTGTACGTAGCACTTTTATTGTTCAGGCCTTGAATTCACCAACCATTCTTGAGAATATTCTTAGACTTAAGCCCAAGTATGCAAATTTCAATCACACATATTTCTATAAGTTTAAAGATAAGCGTTCATAAGAAGCTGCTATGTATAAATATGATAAATTATAATGAATAGCAACTTCATACGATTGTTTTTCTATGAAGGTCATGGGATTATTTGTGAATGAAATTTTAGTACTTAAGTCTAAGAATAGTCTGAAGTATAGTTGGTGAATTCCAAGCCAGGTTTACATATTAGATCATATTACTGTGCCAGGTCTACATATGAGATCATATTACTGTGCCAGGTCTACATATGAGATAATATTACTGTGCCAGGTCTACATATGATATCATATTACTGTGCCAGGTCTACATATGAGATCATATTACTGTGCCAGGTCTACATATGAGATCATATTACTGTGCCAGGTCTACATATGAGATCATATTACTGTGCCAGGTCTACATATGAGATAATATTACTGTGCCAGGTCTACATATGAGATCATATTACTGTGCCAGGTCTACATATGAGATCATATTACTGTGCAGAACGTATTTTATTCTAAATACATAGTATTATTTAGGCTCAAACATTATGTTTTTGCCGTTTCTAATAAAAATATCATTATATGTTAATTTTAACCCTGATCTGCTCTCAAAATGTAAAAGCAATTTAAGAACTCTTCTGCGAAAAGGAATATCCCAAACAGCATGTTATTGTAACGTGATTTACAAACGTTGACATACACGTTTTATTACACTTGTTAACCAGATTATCAAAAGCGGTTATGGTCCCATCATTTTGCAACGATCTGCATGTTTAGTGGTTGACCCATTTACTGTTCGCCAATATGCTTTCCTATATGAGTGTGCGGTGACCAGACAGATTATGATGACGTCTACCTAAATTCCGAAAGGCAGGTAGTAGGATTTTAGTATAAAATTGGTGTCGTAGAGAACATGCGGACCCAAACTCTCTTTCGACTTGGAAAAAGTCAATTTTTTAAATTATAGATACACGTATTAACTTTTATAATGCTAACCCCTCTTTACTTCCTCCGAGACCTAAGTTTTCCTTTCGTAATTTAAAATCGGGCATTGAAGAATTTCATAATAAATTTGTTTTAGTTCCTGCTGATAAATCAGCTCATAATGTAATTATTGTTTGACGCCTACATAACGTCAATGTTTTATCTCTGGAACTCGGTAGCACTAATTCGTATACTCCAGTTCATTCTACTTAGGATGATGTTGTTTTCATACATATCACTCGGTGCACTATTTTCAAGGCTGGGGTAGACGAAAAGCAGAACTAACTGCCAACTGTACAGGATTCATAAATTACATAAAATCCGTATAAGGCCCGCTTTATTTCGAATTCTAGTGCCTGCACTACCCCAAACATCTCCAAACTTTTAACTTCTTGTCTTACTGCCGTTACAGATAAAAAAAAAGGGTAAAAATATCGGACAGGGAAAGCAGCATTCAAGGACGACAGTCAACCACAAAACTCAAAAACAAACACGCAAACAGACAAACGAAAAGACAAAAGTAATAAAAAATGCAAACGACATCACAAACACAAAATGTTTGACAATAGGGCTACCGCCTTGGAGCGGTCAGTGGCAAAGTAGGCCACTGGGGGTTTAAACCGGTTCAAGGGTGCACCAAACCTCACACTTACCCTACTGTCATCCCATTAAAACAGGACAGTGTAAATAAAGAAATCCCCGCCATGATCTAAACTCTAACCAACAAGGCAGCATCAATAGGCAATATAAGTAAAACACAAATATGCTCGTGTAAATATAATACAAACAAACAATAGCCTAGAAAGCCACAATGAAGGTACTCAATGACTTCGCAGAAGCCAGAGCAGTAAGAGAATACACCATTAAGGGCACGAAAAGAAAGAACATGGACAAACATCAAACGCCACCGTCCCAATGGGCTTTAGGTAGGCGTCATCATAGGGTCCATAGCCTGTCCGGTCATCGTACAATTAAAGAGGAAAGCATAGTGGCGAACTGTAAAAGGGCCCACCACCAAGCATGCAGTACGTTGCAAAATGATAGGGTCATAACCTCTTTTGATAAACTTTTTAACAAGTTTAACAAAGATAGTATGAAAGTGATCATGACCAAGAATCTTACGAAGTTTATAAATCACATCACCATAGAAGTCAAGTTGTGATAGTCCTTGTCGCAGAAGAGTCCTTAAATTACATTTATATTTGGAAAGAAGATCAGGGTAACGATAATAAAATTTTGCAAAGGTTTTACGAAGTTTATGGTAACGGTAACCCTGATTGAGTAACTTTTTAGTTATACAAAGATTACGAATATTAAAGTCCTCAACACGAGTACAAGCTCTAGAAAAACGAATAAGTTGAGACAGATACACCCCATAAGAAGTTGCTCGGGGAACATCCCAATCCAAGTGGGCATAATTAACAATGTCAAAATTAAATCATCTCTCTTGTCATAGATTTTGCTAATTATTTTACCATTTTCAATCGAGAGATCTAAATCAAGAAAATATGCGTTATTATCAGATATGTTTTCTTTATTAAGCCGAAGTTCTTTAGGATAAATATTATGAACCATAGTTGGAAAGAAAGGGTTGTCAATGTTCAGTATGTCATCCAGATACCGAGAGGTGTCATTAAAAGCTTCAATAACATCTGCCTGGGTATCTGGTGAAAGACTCAACATGAAATCCCTTACATAGCAAAATAAAACAAATCTGCGACAAGTGGTGCACAGTTCGTACCCATAGGGATACCAACAATTTGTCTATAAACGGTAGTACCATACCTGACGAAAATATTATCTAATAAGAAGATGAGTGCTTCACAAACTTCATAGCAAGTCCACATAGTATAATTGTCTAAACTGCCGTTAGTGAAAAACGCTTTAATATTATTACATGCCAAAAATGTAGTATTTTCTCTAGCGAATGTTTTTTGAATAAGAGAAATTAGCTTGTCTTTAATAAGATGATGTGGTAAGGTTGTATTTAGTGTAGAGAAGTCATAAGTACTTAATGATGAAACTTGACCTTTATTTTACATTTTATCAAGAACGTCTCCTGAATTTTTTATAGACCAAAATAAATTAATCCAAGAGTTTTCATAAGTTTTATCATAATATAATTTAACGTGATCTTTAACGGCAGGTTAAACAATATTTTGATTTGGTCTATTAAACATTCAGGAGACGTTCTTGATAAATTTGGCAATACACGTCAAGTTTCATCTATTAGCACTTATGACTTCTCTACACTATATACAACCTTACCACATCACCTTATCAAAGACAAGCTTATTGCTCTTAGTCAAAAAACATTCGCGAGGAAAAATATTACATTTTTTGGCTTTAATAATATTAAAGCGTTTTTTACTAAAGGCAGTTTAGATAATTACACTATGTGGACTTGCCATGAAGTATGTGAATCACTTATTTGTACATTAGATAATGTTTCGTCAGGTATGGAACTACCGTTTATAGACAAATTGTTGATATGAACTGTGCACCACTTGTCGCAGGTTTGTTTTTCATATGGCTATGAAAGAGATTTCATGTTAGTCTTTCACCAGATACCCAGGAAGATGTTACTGAGACCTTTAATGACACCTCTCGGTATCTGGATGACACATTAAACATTGACAACCCTTTTTTGCAGTATGGTTAATAATATATACCCTAAAGAGCTTCAACTTAACAAAGCTAATATTTCTGATACTAACGCTTGTTTTCTTGATGTTTGATGTTTGTCTATGATCTTTCCTGTCGTGCCCTTAATGGTTTATTCTCTTGTTGCTCTGGCTTCTGCCAAGTCATTGAGTACCTTCATTGTGGCTTTCTAGGCTATTGTTTTTTTGTATTATATTTACACGAGCATATTTGTGTTTTCCTTATATTGCCTATTGATGCTGCCTTGTTGGTTAGAGATTAGATCATGGCGGGGATTTCTTTATTTACACTGTCCTGTTTTAATGGGATGACAGTAGGGTAAGTGTGAGGTTTGGTGCACCCTAGAACCGGTTTAAGCCCCCAGTGACCTTTGTTGCCACTGACCGTTCCAAGGCGGTAACCCTATTGTCAACCGTTTTGTGTTTGTGATGTCGTTTGCATTTTTTATTACTTTTGCCTCCTCGTTTGTATGTTTGCGTGTTTGTTTTTTTGTGTTTTGTGGTTGACACTCGTCCTTGAATGTTGCTTTCCCTGTCCGATATTTTTATATTTCTTTACTTATATTGCCTATTGATGCTGCCTTGTTGGCTAGAGATTAGATCATGGCGGGTATTTCTTTATTTACACCGTCCTGTTTTAATGGGATGACAGTAGGGTAAGTGTGAGGTTTGGTGCACCCTAGAACCGGTTTAAACCCCCAGTGGCCTGGCAATAGCCCTATTGTCAACCCTTTTGTGTGTGTGATGTCGTTTGCATTTATTATTACTTTTGCCTTCTTGTCTGTTTGCGTGTTTGCTTCTGTGTTTTCAGGGTTGACTGTCCTCCTTGAATGCTACTTTCCCTGTCCGATCTTTTTATATTTCTTGAATTCACCAAACATTCTTGAGAATATTCTTAGCCTTAAGCCCAAGTATGCAAATTTCAATCACAAATATTTCTTTAAATTTAATGTATAAACTTTCGTAACAAGCTGCTATGTATAAATATGAGAAATACTAATAAAAAGCAACTTGGTAAAACTGTTTATCTTTGAAGGCCATTCGAATACTTGTGAACGAAATCTGAGTACTTGAGCTCAAGTTTAAGAATAGTTTGAAAATTGTTGGTGAATTCCAGGCCAGGTCAATTACATTCCTACTTGCCGTGGTAGGTAATTGTACTGTTCGGTTTTATTGTATTTTTCAAATATCTGGCATATACAAATGAAAAATATGTTCCTGTAGAAACCAAAGCTCCCAAACGCAATGGCACTGTAGGTCCGCTCTCTAACACAGGCTATATCAAATGAGCGAATTAAAAAGTTAAGCAACAGCAAAATATTACAATACAAAATGTGGTGAAGACTGGGTTACTAACTTTGAACAGTATACATGACGTCCTCCTGGATAGTTTAAATCGATTTTATATGTGCACACACTCGCTAATGTCCTGTCTGCAGCGATCAAATTGACAAAATATTGTAAATAAATGTACATGCCATCAACAGGAAATTTCTAACAAAACAGTTATCATCCAGAAAAATAAGCAAACGATACATCTATGGTTACAGCCAAAGTGAAATACAATATAAGGTACAACGAAAAATAACTGACGATAGAGAGACAAATATCTTACCTGATTACCAACTTCAGCGAATATCTGGAAAACCGATTTGTTTTTTGATTCCTTTGGTTCAGTCCCGTATTCGTCTGATTCAAGGATTTCAAAATTGGCACGAATGACATCGTCTGTATAGATCATACTGTCTAAGATGGCTAGAACAGTTTCCTGTGTAAAGAAAACAAATAGAAATTCAAAAAATATTTCAGATTCAGATTAGTATGCGAGATAAATACGTAAAAGCTACGTTATCAATATCATTTAGTAACGTTGAAATGTGGTAAACCAATTCAAAAAATAAATACAAAATCTTTATTATTATTATGGTAGCGGGAGCCCTCATGGAGTCGACAAATTACCCTATGGGTACAAAAAATCTACCGCATACACTGAACAAAATTTTTAAGTATTAACTTTTTGTAACTAATTTTCTTATTCTAAATATATATTAGAATAGATATATGATAAGTATTTTGTTTTGACCCATAGTTTGTAAAACACATTTATTTTTTGTTTAAATTGTTACATCTTTTGAGAGTTACCCTCCTTTTGTATGAAAACATGAAATGTGCTGATAAAACACATAACACTACCATTTATGATACTTTCGCTTATTTACATCTCTCTATTAAAATGATGAAATAAGTAAAAGTGAAAGTAAAAGTAAAAAGTAAAATTAAAAAAAGAAGATGATTTTGATATTGTTTATTGACCCCACTTTGATGGAGATGTTCCCAGAGCTACGTTTTATGGGGTCTATGTTTCTCAACTTATTCGTTTTTCTATCGCTTGTAGTCATGTTGAAGACTAATATTCGTTAGATTTGAATACAGAAGCTTCTCCAGCAGCGCCACTGTTGCCATAAACTGGAAAAGCTGTTTTTAATTGTTTTATCGTAACCACTACTTCTAAAATACAAAAGCAATTTAAGAACTCTTCTGCGACAAGGACTATCGTAACCTGACTTCTGTGATTATGTGATTTACAAACTTTACAAACAAAGATCCTTGGTCATATCACTTTCATACAATTTTTATTAAACGGGTTAACAAGTTTATCAAGAGAGGTTATTACCCTATCATTTTGCAATGCACTGCATGTTTAGTGATTGATTAATATATTAAGATCCGGTTACTGTTATTACCGGTTTTATTTATATGCATAATTATTTTAACTAAAGATTTACAAATTCAAATTCAAAAGTTGTTCCTCTTGTTTAAAGACTCTGACAGTTACAGACAAGCAGAAGCTATTGTCTGTATCTATTAACATATTTGGCACCATTTTCTTGATCATGTCTATATGAACAAACTTGATAGAGAACCATAAGCTTGTGGCACATGCAAAATGTTAGACCTCTAGATCATGTTGTTTGAGAGAAGAAGATTTTTAAAAAAAAATCCTTTTATGACGTTGCAATTGCTGACGTTGTTTACGTTGTTGACGTTATTGACGTAATTGTTTTGGTGCATCATATTTTTTCTGCATAAATTTCCAGGTTGTGAGTATATAATAAATAGAATATTTGTTGGTTTGTCGTGAATATAGAATTTATTTTCATTGAGAAGTGAGATAACTTATATTTTCACGAGTGCTTTAGCACGAGTAAAAATATTTGAGTTTTCTCGCTTCGAGCATATATATATAAGCTATACAAGTATTATTTCACCATTACGTGTTAATGATCGCTTAGTATAACGTCCAGCTATTTGTTATTACTCGTATGTGAGTACTATTTGTCGTTGACCATTATGGGATATATGGTAATTAAAGGATTACTGTTTGCTTTCAAATACTTCATGTAATGGCCAGGAAGTTTTAACGTATGCATGTTTACACAATACTCAGAAGATACATGCGTTATGTTGGTCGGAGCGAAGACGAACTTAATGATAAATACATCCTTAATAGAATTGGAACATATACATTATGCACAACACACATAATAGGACTGGAAACTTTTGCATTAAGATAAAATCAAAATTAACGGTCATTGAATATCTTTAAGATTAATATTTACATGTATTAGCAATAGCAAAGCGATACAAATTAGTGAAGTATTATTTTACTATTTAAGCAAAAAAAAATCTAACCTCGTATTTCTCCGACACAAACAATTCTGTTTTCTTTAACTGATCTTCTTTCAATTCTGTTTTCTTTAACTGATATTCTTTCACCAGACCAATAACGCTGTAAATGAATTATTACTAAAGTATTTTAGATGCTACATGTATGGTTTTGCATTAGTATTGTTTTTCTTTAAATTCAGTTTATATAACAGTTACCATTAATTAAAACTTTATAAATTGTGTACTGAAAAGACAATATGCCATTGCATATATCATAACAATATATTAAGAAAGACAAAACTGGTTCAAAAATACAAAATATTAGAAGGCGTGTCAGTTGCTGTTGACATGAACAGTGACCAGCGCAAAATAAAGCACACTTTTGAGAGAAACAAACATGTCACAGTAAGGCTTTAAATGGTACCTTTTGGGTTTCATGCGTTTCACAATCGATGCACCGATACTATCAAACTTGTGTTCTATTGCCACCTGCAAAGCTGTTTTTCCTTCATTGTTCTTTGCTGATACTTCAGTATCTTGAATATTGAGCAACGTATTGACCACTAACGTGTATTCTTTCCCAACAGCTAAGTGCAATAAAGACTTTTCATTGTTGTCTACAATGCCTGTAAGTGTTCCACCTTTCTCTTTAAAGCCCAGTAGTAACTCCACAATCTAATCAATATGAAATATAAATCAAATTATTTTATAACTTTGATTATTATAAATATCAACAATGTTGGACAGTGTTTAACCTTTCCCTTTATAGCTCGAGGTTACTCCAAAAGTATAATCAATTTGAGATATAAACCAACAAGAGATGTTTGTAAAACATATATGCCCAACGCGGCGACCATTTGTTTTACCAATGCAGTTGCCATAGCTCCAGTTGTTTCTGAAGCAATCAGGCTCGTTATCGGATATGACCTAGACACTGTGACCATAAACATCTTGGCATTTTTAAGTTTTATGAAGACTGGAGTATAAATGCTTAGTTATTGTTGTTTTCACCAATTAAAGGGACATACATCCAAGTGATTTTGTACTTATCAGGTCAGTTATAGAACCTGACCTAAACATTGTGACTAAAAACATTTTTACCAAGTTTCATGAGGACACGATCATACATGTAAATACTACAGATATGATTAAAACCCACAATTATGTTTAATTGCGGTGCCAAATATATACACACAAAATTGGCATGATATATTCACCAAATACCATCCGGCATACGATTTTAAATTAAACTATACAATTTCCTCAGATGCTATGCTTTTTTTAAATATATTTAGATAATTTGTTTCATTTGGACTTTAAAACAAAATGGTAAATATGGTTAATAAATGACACTCTTTTCCACAATAAGGTCTCATAAAAAGAGGAGTTAACATTTGTACAGATTAGATACTTACACAATTGATTTTTACTCGTATTATACCTTACATAAAACGGCCATGCTAAACCGCATAAAAACATGTGTAATTTCTTACGATCTGACATGATAGTAGAGGGTGATAATTAATCCCAATGTGATAGTAAAAACAAATTATCACATGCGCATATATAGTGCGCGCTGTTTCGCTGACGTCATTGGGTCAGTATGGTGAAATTGCTATTTTTAACTCATCATAACTTCAAAAGTACTTGCCCGATTTTAATAAACTACCACTCATTTTCTTAGTTAAGTTATTTCCAATCCAAAGATGTAACTTTCATAATACTTTCAAAGAAAATATTCGGCAAATTGAAATTTGTACTGAAAATAAACCTAATTTTGACCCGATGGGATTTCGGTATAAAAAAATAAATATCACATTCATGAGAGGGTGACAGTAAGAATGTGATAAGTATATAACGTTAAATGGCTAGAATGTCGATTATATTCATTATGCCTTAAAATATACAGAAACAATGATAGCAAATATTACCACACTTTATTACAAAAGTATGTATTGCAGAAATTACCTCTTTTTGCTCTTTTACCTGCAGAATAGTTGGCAACAACTGTGAAACGATATCTGTACCTGCCTAACACAATATAAAGTATACAAAATTAAACATAACAAAATAAAATGCACACTGATGTTGTTTACTTACTTGACTGTAGAGAAAATGCTTATTTAAGTGTTCAAATTAAACTTATGTTTAAACAATAGTTAATTTATTCGCCATACATTGTCTCACAAAATATAATTATTTCTGCTTTAAGTCGGGTCGTGGTCTTAAAGTGTGGTGTATACTTTGGTAACATAATTTATAGAAAATATTGCATGTATGATATTTAATCATAAATTAAATTATATAAAAAAATCATTCAAAGTCTGTAATTAATTAGTGACGAACAATTAAATCATGTTTCTTATCATAGAAAAATAATAATATATATATAAAAAAGGAAGCTGAATAACGTAAATCATATGTGAGGATAGTTTTCTGGACCACTCAGACCAATCGGCAACAAAAAATAAACTATAAATATAGTATCCACTTTTATTACATTAAGCCAACCGAAGCATTGTGGTGAAGTGGTTATAGCGTCTGCCTTGCATTCGGGAGGTCGTGGGTTCGAGTCCCCTGACCGCGTCATACCAAAAACTTTAAAAATGGAGTAGTCACTTGTAACCCTTGCCTGACGAGCAAATAATGGGTAATGCTACGACTGATTGACCAGTGTCAGAATAATGTGACTGGGTGGGTGGGGGTATCATGTCTACTTCGGCGTGGTATTCCAGTGTGGCAGCACTATAAAGAAACCATTGAGTTCGCTGCTTCAAGTAGACATATCATCACATCACACAACAACACACACACAGATACAAGTCCAGACATTGTGCCTATAATCGTCGGGTAGGACGCCTGTCGTAGGTGGAGGGACTATAATCCTTAGAAATACACACACACACACGCACACACACACATTACATTAAGCAATTACTCTTTGAATGACAAGGTGATGTTCTTATACTACATACAAACAACAATGAAATAGAATATGCCAAAGTTAACATTGTCAATCTAAATAAAAAATAAACCCTCGATAGACGATTTCTTTTTTTAAAAGATTCATTCTAAATACATGTTCCCTTTGCCTAATGTATATTCAATTTAAGTTGAACGTACAATTGCAAATGTAAGTGTACCTACCTGCAGTAACTTATTAACATTGTTATCTGTTGCTAGTCCCCACTTTACTGCAATGAAATCAAGGAGTTCTTATTACAGTTAAGTAATATTATTATAATAAACACATACTATTAAATTCACAAACAGTTTTAAAAATTATATTATTTCAATGTACCTTTTTTGTGCACGTAGAATATAGACGGGAACTTATACAATCAAGAACAAACACAAACTTGTTTTGGAAAACAGTCAACAAATGCAGGTTTAAACAACAAAAATCGTGTTATGACGGCATATCTAAAACTGAATGGTTCGACCACTTTAAGAATTACTTTACTCTAATGACATTGAGAATGGCGATGAATTAGTAAACTTGTTACAAGAAAATGATATAATAGACGATACATTTAATAACCCTTTTTCTATTGCAGAATTGCAAAAAAGCGAAGACGATTTAAAATTAGGGAAATCGACTGGCCCTAGCAGATTTTTATCTGAAATGATAAAATATAGTTTGATGAATATATCCTTAATCCTTTTACCTTTATGTAACATAACTCTTGATACTGGGTCCTTCCCATCTATATGGGGACAGAGCATTTTGTGTCCACTAAATAAATCTGGTTCATTGAGTGAACCAAAAGATTATCGAGGTATTTCACTGATTGATACACTTAATAAAGTATTAACTGGAATGATGTTTAACAGATTAACAACATCGGCAGAAAGTTTTAACAAAATTATGAAGTCGAATCAGGATTTAGGACAGGCTACTCTACTATTGACAGTTTATTCACTCTTCAGGCAATTATCCAAAAATACTTAAGCAAAAAGGATGGACGTTTTTATTGTTTGTTTGTAGACTTTTCAAAGCATTTGATAAAACAACATATAGAGTTATTGAATAGTCTGACTAGAAAAGGAGTAGATGGTAAATTTCTTAAACTATTGACGGCAATGTACAAAAGCCTTTCATCTAGTGTTTGTGTAGGTAAGGACAGTTAAAGACAGTTTTTCGAGTGTAATATTGGCTGCAGACAAGGTTGTAAATTAAGCACGATTATGTTCAATCTTTTTATTAATGACTAAATAGATGAGCTTAAGCAATCATGTACAAATGGAATTCAGGTATCGGATGAGGTTGATGATATCTTTGCTATTTTATATGCTGAAGATATGGCTAACTGTGCCGATACTTTAGACAACTACAGTCACAAATAAATGTTATATTAACTTTTTGTAATAAAACAGGTATGTCCATCAATCTAAAAAACAAAAAAAGTAACTGCATTCAAAAATGGTGGTTATCTGAGAGGCAATGAACTTTGGACTTACAATGGAAATCTGATTGAAACAGTTTCGTGTTACAAGTACATGGGTATCTTTATGACACCTAAACTTATCTGGTCAAAGGCAAAATAAACATTAGCAACACAAAGTAGGAAAGCTATTATCTCTACAAACAAATTACAACGAAATGATGGTTATTTTGATTATTGTGTACTTTTTAAATTATTTGATTCAATGGTTATCCCCATCTTAACATATGGGTCTAAAATATGGGGATATGAATATTCTTCTCAAATTGAAAATGTTCAAAACCAATTTTAAAAAACAATAATAAATGCAAACAACATCACAAACACAAAAGGGTTGAGAATAGGGTTACCGCCTTGGAACGGTCAGTGGCAAAGTAGGCCACTGGGGGTTTAAACCGGTTCTAGGGTGCACCAAACCTCACATTTACCCTACTGTCATCCCATTAAAACAGGACAGTGTAAATAAAGAAATCCCCGCCATGATCTAATCTCTAACCAACAAGGCAGCATCAATAGGCAATATAAGTAAAACACAAATATGCTCGTGTAAATATAATACAAAAAGGCAATAGTCTAGAAAGCCACAATGAAGGTACTCAATGACTTGGCAGAAGCCAGAGCAACAAGAGAATATACCATTAAGAGCACGACAAGAAAGATCATAGACAAACATCTAACGCCACCGTCCCAATGGGCTTTAGATAGGCGTCATCATAGGGTCCACAGTCTGTCCAGTCATAGTAAAATTAAAGAGGAAAGCACAGTGGCGAACTGCAAAAGGGTCCACCACCAAGCATGCAGTACGTTGCAAAATGATAGGGTCATAACCTCTTTTGATAATCTTTTTAACAAGTTTAACAAAGATAGTATGAAAGTGATCATGACCAAGAATCTTACGAAGTTTATCAATCACATCACTATAGAAGTCAGGTTGTGATAGTCCTTGTCGCAGAAGAGTCCTTAAATTACTTTTATATTTGGAAATAAGATCAGGGTTGCGATATAATACAATTTTGCAAAGGTTTTACGAAGTTTATGGTAACGGTAACCCTGATTGAGTAGCTATTTAGTTATACAAAGATTACAAATATTAAAGTCCTCAACTCGAGTACAAGCTCTTGAAAAACGAATAAGTTGAGACACATGCACCACATAAGAAGTTGCTCGGGGAACATCCCCATCCAAGTGGGGATTATTAACAATGTCAAAATTAAAATCATCTCTCTTGTCATAGATTTTGCTAATTATTTTACCATTTTCAATCGAGAGATCTAAATCAAGAAAAGAAGCGTTATTATTAGATATATTTGCTTTGTTAAACTGAAGTTCTTTAGGATAAATAGCATTAACCATAGTTGGAAAGAAAGGGTTGTCAATGTTCAATATGTCATCCAGATACCGAGAGGTGTCATTAAAGGCTTCAATAACATCTGCCTGGGTATCTGGTGAAAGACTCAACATGAAATCTCTTTCATAGCAAAATAAAAACAAATCTGCGACAAATGGTGCAAAGTTCGTACCCATAGGAATACCAACAATTTGTCTATAAACGGTGGTTCCATAAGTAAGACAAGAAGTTAAAAGTTTGGAGAGGTTTGTTGTGGTACAGGCACTAGAATTCGAAATAAAGCGAGCCTTATACGGATTTTTATTGTAATTTAGGAATCCATTACATAGTAGGCAGTTTATTTTGCTTATTGTTTACACCAGCCTTGAAAGTAGTGCACCGAGTGATATGTGCCGAAACAACATCATCCTCAGTAGAATGAACTGGAGTATACGAATTGGTGCTGCCGAGTTCCAGAGATAAAACATTGACGTAATGTAGGCGTCAAACAATTATTACATTATTAGCTGCTTTATCTGCAGGAACTAAAACAAAGTTATTATGAAATTCCTGAATTCCAGATTTTAAATTACGAAAGGAAAACCTAGGTCTCGGAGGAAGTAAAGAGGGGTTAGCAAAACAAACCACATTTCACGCGTTCCCAAAATGCGAATGCAATAGGTTTCCATTATTTGTAAATTATTATTGTAGATGTATTAAGTATTGGATACGACTTTGCCGATTAAATAATAATATATACCCTAAACAGTGCTATATTATGCTAAGAAATCTTGATGAAGCAGAAAGAACAATATGGGCTACTCATGTAAAAACACTTGCTTTTATATATGGATTTGGTATTATATGGATTTCTGAAGACATTGGAGATGGACTTATGTTTTTATCAGTTTTTAAATAGCGATTATTAGACTACTCTCTGTAAAACTGGCATGAAGATGTCACCCAGTCTGGCAAAGCTAGACATTATCAACACTTTAAGTCACTATTAAATGTTGAACGATACCTTACTTTAAACATTCCACTTAAATTCAAAATTGCCTTTTCCAAATTTAGATGCTCAGCACATCTTAGCGTCGAAATAGGACGACATAATAATATACCGTATGCTGACAGAAAATGCATTTTGTGTTCTTCTGACGATGTCGAAGATGAATATCATGTTATCATGAAGTGTACATATTATACAGAATTACGCCATCAATATTTAAAGTTAATCTGAATATCAACGATTCAAGCTTGAATTCGTTTTACAATTTAATGAGTATTACAACTAAAAATAAAGTATATCTGTTCTGCAAATATGTGTATGAAATTTTCGATAAACAAAAATTATTTTCCCAAAATATTAATGCTATACAGTAAAATAAACCAGTTTAACTGTGTTATATATTCAACTCTGCTGCGTACAGTTGCTCAATATTTTCCATAAAATGTATATCTACATATATAATTGTTAAATTAGTTGTATTATGGACCAGAGGCCTCTATTACTGAATAAACATTTGTCATTGTCATTGTCATAAACAATGCATTTATTTGATGTAATTTTAAAATATATGTAAACTTGTAATACAAAACTACACATTTTTAAGCAAGTTTGCACAAATATAACGTTACTGTTCATTGTTGTTCTACTATACAGTATGCAACAATGTCGATTTCGTTGTTGGTGACACAAATGTTATTAATCTTAAAATACCGGGTGGAGAGCTATGCTTTCATATTGCTTATCAGTGAATGATAGCGCACGATATTTACATGTTTGTTTGCTTGTTTGCTGTCTTACTCACTTACTTCCGTACTTTCATACGTTGTTACTTCCTTAGTTATCTTTATTCAATTATTTATAATCGTCTTACGTAATTGCTTGTCTGCTTACTTACTTATGTACTTACATACGAAACACATACATACGTACATACGCTCATGCTATCTTACCAACGTACTTACTTACTTACAAACTAACTGATTACTTACTTGCTTTGCTTACTTACTTACTTACTTACCTACTACTTACTAAATTACTTACTTAATTATTTACTTATTTACTTACTTACCTACTACTTACTTACTTACCTCCTACTTACTTACTTACTTACATACTACTTACTTACTTACTTACTTACTACTTACTTACTTGCTTTGCTTACTTGCTTACTTTCTTACTTACTTACTTACCTACTACTTACTTACTTACTTACCTAATACTTACTTACTTACGTACTTACTTACTTACTTACGTACTTACTAACGTTCTTACTTACAACTGTTCAAACTAACGTACGTACCTACTTATTTACTTACTTAAGTGCTAATTTACATAATTGTTTTACTATGCACTCACACTAATATTAGCTGTGTTGATACTTACCATCCTCCCTCTGTCCATCGTCCCTCTGTACCTACCTACTTACGTGCTAATTTACATAATTGTTTTACTATGCACTCACACTAATATTAGCTTTGTTGATACTTACCATCATCCCTCTGTCCATCGTCCCTCTGTACCTACCTACTTACGTGCTAGTTTACATAATTATTTTACTATGCACTCACACTAATATTAAACTGTGTTGATACTTACCATTCTCCCTCAGTCCATCGTCCCTCTGTACCTACCTACTTACGTGCTAATTTACATAATTGTTTTACTATGCACTCACACTAATATTAACTGTGTTGATACTTACCATCATCCCTCTGTCCATCGTCCCTCTGTACTTACCTACTTACGTGCTAATTTACATAATTGTTTTACTATGCACTCACACTAATATTAAACTGTGTTGATACTTACCATCATCCCTCTGTCCATCGTCCCTCTGTACTTACCTACTTACGTGCTAATTTTCATAATTGTTTTACTATGCACTCACACTAATATTAACTGTGTTGATACTTACTATCATCCCTCTGTCCATCGTCCCTCTGTACTTACCTACTTACGTGCTAATTTACATAATTGTTTTACTATGCACTCACACTAATATTAAACTGTGTTGATACTTACCATCATCCCTCTGTCCATCGTCCCTCTGTACCTACCTACTTACGTGCTAATTTACATAATTATTTTACTATGCACTCACACTAATATTAAACTGTGTTGATACTTACCATCATCCCTCTGTCCATCGTCCCTATGTACTTACCTACTTATGTGCTAATTTACATAATTGTTTTACTATGCTCTCACACTAATAATAAACTGTGTTTTTATACTTACCATCCTCCCTCTGTCCATCGTCCCTCTGTACTTACCTACTTACGTGCTAATTTACATAATTGTTTTACTATGCACTCACACTAATATTAAACTGTGTTGATACTTACCATCATCCCTCTGTCCATCGTCCCTCTGTACCTACCTACTTACGTGCTAATTTACATAATTGATTTACTATGCACTCACACTATTATTAAACTGTGTTGATACTTACCATCATCCCTCTGTCCATCGTCCCTCTGTACTTACCTACTTACGTGCTAATTTACATAATTGTTTCACTATGCACTCACACTAATATTAACTGTGTTGATACTTCATATCATCCCTCTGTCCATCGGCCCTCTGTACCTACCTACTTACGTGCTAATTTACATAATTGTTTTACAATGCACTCACACTAATATTAGCTGTGTTGATACTTACCATCATCCCTCTGTTCATCGTCCCTCTGTACCTACCTACTTACGTGCTAATTAACATAATTGTTTTACTATGCACTCACACTAATATTAACTGTGTTGATACTTACCATCATCCCTCTGTAAAATGAAAGAATTGTATAATTCAATTTTGTATAATGCATTCAAATAATTATGATGTGGTGGTTTGCTGTGCAGTATCAAAGAATATATTAGTATAATCTTTAACAACCATCAGTATTTGTATAAACATTATTACATTATATATGAGTCTATCGATTCTCATTGATGTTTAAAGGTGTGCATCCTATATTTTAAATGATACTAATTCATATTTGTAAATAAATCACGAATGAAAGAGTTTCAGTTCGACCAACCTTCAAAAAGTCAGTTAATAAGCCAGAAATCGGTGTGTAAAATCGGTTACGGTAAGAAAATGGTTGATTAGTTGAAATTTAATATGAACTATCCTCTGGTCGTACGTCTATGTGCACTCTAAATAATGTTGTACCACGCATTATTGTCAGGATTAATAAATGGAAAACAAAACCATCAATAAGTATTTTTATTTAGACAACTTCAATAAATAAGAGGTCAATGACCTTGAAGCTCTACTGATAGATTTTGATAGCTTGATCAGCCATGGGAACCTGTGAAGTTTTATGGAAATAGTTTCAGAGAAGTAGTCGCCACAAGTTTTTTCTATTATCACTCTATCTAAAAAAAGATGGTCGCAGGCATCCATGTTTGACATAGAATCAATGAATTTTGTTTAGGACCAACTACATGTCATGCCAGTCATTTTAGTAATCGTTCCAAATCAATACCACTTATGTTTTTTGATAAGTAGTTGACACAAACGAGTATTTAAGCTGTGGCAGCCATCTTGAATTTCCGGCCAACCTGATTTTTACTTAATGGATCTAACTGGACATCAAAACCAACATTCCTGTAAAGTTTTATAAAAGTTATTTTGGTAAAGGTACCAAAATGATATTTAGGGTCCTATAGAAACCACAGCGTCCGAACGCAATGGCATCGTAGGTCCGCACTGTACTGCAAACAAGGACTTGAAACTACAATGAAAGAGACGAAAAACAACAGAAAGGGTGGTGAAGACCGCTTACGGTTTAGAGAAGTAGTTGCCACAAAATTGTATTTAATAAATCTATTTTTAGACATGGTGGCCAACTTGAATTTTAGGCCAACCTGATTATTACTTAGGACCAACTAAACATCAAGAGCAATATTCCTATATTCCTAAATATTATGATTTATTATGCAACATTATAATCTCATTCCATTTTATCCTACTCTAAAGAATATATTTTTTTCCAGCTTATAAAAATGTCATAATACTACCAAAAAGGTTTAATTATAAAACTATATCAATTAAATTCCTTACAACAACAACCTTAGTATATCCTCTTTTTTCTGCTCCAAATCACCCTGTGGAACAGAAATGGAATGATCTGTATTCAGAAATATAGCATGTGTGTGTGACTAGGTCATGTTATGCAATTTCTCCTCTGAATTGTGTTACTATCTTAGTAGATTTGCTCTTGTCTCAGCGTATAGTTGGAAAATCAGAATTAAAATAAAATCTTAAAATCCTACAATTTGTTTTCAGTCTTTTTCTAAAAGTCAAAATACAAAAGAGACTAAATCCTTACCCTTCTATGAATGTAAAATGGACTGTCCTTTTAATTTGGACAAGTCCATTTGTAGTACAAAGGGGTGTTTTGATCAAATGACTGATGAGCACCAAGACAGTTAAACCCTGATCAGCCTGCAAGATGTCGTGCCAGTCAATTTGGTAAAGGTTCCAAATCAATATCACTTATGTTTTTTGAGAAGTAGTCACCACAAAATCGCATTTTTTAAATTTAGTCTTTTGACTGTTACTTGTGATATGCAGGCTTCATAACCGCTGCTCCCAACTAAATTTCATTATGTTTATTTCGCTCTTCGGGGCATTTGATTTTTATTAGATACTGGGACCATACGCCGTACGACATGGGGACGAAAGATACTCCATGTCCACAGCCATATGCATGCCATCTTCGGGATGGTTAAAATTTTGTACTATTGATTTTATTAATATTGAGTTCTGCTCAACCCGGGGCTAGAGGGCGTAAGCGTTAGCTAGCATATCCACTGCTCATGAGCAGTCTCAATCAAACCGAGACTGCAATATTTCGTATGTGTCGTTTTCGGCCGTTTCCAAAGGTCCATTATCATACTCTTTTTTTACTTACTGGTCCTTTGTGATCATCTAGCCCGATCTTTGTGGTTTTAAAGTGGAATATCGCTTAAACCGGTGCTAGGAGGCATGAGAGGTGTTGCATTTTATATTACCTCTCATGAGCAGACTCAGTAAAACCGAGTCTGCTACTTTCATCTCTTGTTTGTATTTGTTGCTTCGAAAGGATCCCCCTTTCAGTATTTATTAATAGAAAATATAAGTTTAACACACAGATGATCATATATAGATAAATATAGGTTGATTACGGTTATGTTTGCATAACAGTTATAATTATGATGTGGAGTGTTTTAGAATGTTAAGTGGAATGGTTAAACTCTATGACGTTACAGTATGCATCATTTTACATTTTGACGAAATTTACCACGCAGAGTTGACGTTTGTCTGCCTGATAAAGGAGTTACCTAATACAGTGTGCTTTGTCAGGCAGTCACTGATAAAGCAAAAGCATGCGGAACACCTCAGCTTTAATTGCACGTAACGTTGTCTGACAACATAAAACGACATGAAGGAAACATAATATGGCTACGTCCTCGACAAGAGTAGCATTCTGTTTAGTATATAAAAGTAATAAACCATACACAATAATATACAATAATCTACTTGATAAAAAGAAGTGTATGTCAGTGGTTTTACTAGCATGTTTATTAAGCTCGGACAAAATCGCAGAAAGGCTTAACTTTAATAATATTTTATTGCAGATATGTTACATCAATTCAACATCACAATATTCATAGCAACATATGCAAATGGATTGAACTACAAGTTATTACAACATTTGTTACAGTTCTCTCCATAATGGCTTGGCAGAGTTTCGCCATTCTTGGGTCTAAGCCATCCAAACAGTTGGGATTTTTTATAATTTAGTTTAAATTATATGCTGCTTACATTTGGTGTGGCAACACGCTATTTATTATGCATATTTTAAGATATATAACAACACAATCTACATACTTTTGAGAGGATTTGTTTCTCATGTTTATGTTCGACTTCATTTAATACAGTCATTTACCTCTGAACTTTGTAATAATTCATTCCATTTAGCAACTATTTCTGGGTCATCAGCGTATGGGGTCTGAAATGAAAAAAATAATGTAAAGAAAACATATTAGAAATGGCACGACTGATTATCGGGTGTACAGGGCAAGAAGCTAAACAATGACAACAAATGTTACTGTTTTTGGATATTAACCGGAATCACACACTGAAAATTGCTCAGCAATTAAGTTTTAAAAATATTTCTGTATTTCCATCTTTAGCCGAAGTGAGTTTTAAATGCCTTTTCTCCAATTCTAAGAGGACTCATTTGTTGAAGAAATCTCAATCTCCATTTAACATGTTTTAGGAACAAGAACATGTCCCAGTAAGGACATAACTCTACAATGTGTATGTATGTGTGTGTGTGAGTGTGTGTGTGTGTGTGTGTCAACCGTCGACAAGTTCAAACGTATACACACGCGGTTTGGAATTGAACTGGTATTTAGCGTCTCATCAATACCATTGTTTTGTATATTTCTAATTGCCGCATAGAGAGGATAAGATAAAAAGGAATCCAGTGATATTTCTAATTGCCGTATAGAGAGGATAAGATACAAAGGAATCTGGTGATAATTCTATTTGCCGCATACAGAGGATAAGACAAAAAGGAATCCGGTGATATTTATAATTGCCGCATACAGAGGATAAGATAAAAGGAATCCGGTGATATTTATAATTGCCGCATACATAGGAGAAGATACAGAGGAATCCGATGATATTTATAATTGTCGCATACAGACAAAAGTAGCTGTCTACTGCTACTGATAAAGTAAGCAGACTCGGTTCAGACCAAACAACGTTGCTTTTCTCTTAGCTTTGCGTACATAGTTTATCTAAATGCTACAATACTGGGGTTAATCAGATAGATAAAGGTCAGACTATGGGATATATCTATATATGTGATGCTTTTTCAGTCATAACATTAGGGTAAGGGATTTAGGGTAAACTGAGTTGTGCAATTCGTGTAACTTCCGACTAGTGATCATTATGCTTGCAGAATATAAGTAAAATGTTATCTGACTGAGGCCTTCTGAACCCATGTACTAATAATTATTATGTATAGAAAATATTTTTTGTTTCTCGTCTGCTTTTCAAAAATGTGATGTTTTGTTTTCAACGTCGAATGAATATTTCTTGATATATAAATCAAAACAACGATAATCCATATACGTACATTGACAATATGACTCATTATCTTCTCCGTTTGATTTTGTAAGTTCACAATAGTCGTTTTAATCATTTCAACATCGTGTTTTAGATCTATTATGTGTTGATTCATGTTGCTATGCTCCGTGTCTTGGTCCATATTTGTTTTTGCCGTGCCAGAAGCCATAAGTATTTCCAAGTGTATTTTCTTTCAACCTTGAATCGATCGATTCGACACAGAGGTTGCTATGATCAATTGATGTTTCCGATACAACCAACGTCTGACACACTAGTAGTTTCTACCTGTAAAAACAAACAGATTTTGATTGTATCTTCTTTGGAAGTACTTTAAGAACACATTACGATCATGATAATGTTAATAAACACTCATGTCTGGAAGAACGAGTTTCAACATCAACTTTATTTTGTAATTTATTCCATAGAGTCGATAGACTGGTCATTTGACTTACAACTTTAAGATAATCACTCGGTTACAAGAGTTTGTTCCATTTCTTTCTTGATATCTTCTCTGAAAATCACTAAGGTTAGATAAAATGTGATATTTTTCGCGTCGATTTCCGATTTATATACCGACTTTGTGAATGTTCGTCAAATTAAAACTACTTCTCCGGTGACTCAATCATATTCATACACTGGCACCAGTATGTCTGTTATAAGACCTTATAACACACTATTACTACATAACAGTCTGTTATAACACACTATTACTATCCATTTGATGAATATCTATAAGAAAATCAACAAAATAAAACGATTTCTGAAATTGTCTCCTATATACTATCATTCACATGGTGTGTAACAAGTAGGGCGGTGGGGGGATAGGTGGGGGGCGGGGGGCGGTGGGGATGACCACTTGAAACGCTCGTAATTTTTTATCACGGACAAAACTCTGCTCAAACACTGGCGGCGTTCAATAATGCTACAAAGGGCCTGCAAGCTTACCCGTTCATAAAAAAGAGTATGATAATGGACCTTTGGAAACGGCCGAGCACGACACATACGAAATATTGCAGTCTCGGTTTGATTGAGACTGTTCATGAGCGGTAGTGAAATATGCTAGCTACGCTCACGTCCTCTAGCCCCGGGTTGAGTAGAACTCAATAATGTTAAGAGACTACCCTGTCAACACAAAATCGTGATTTTTCGCTTTTTCCTAGTAACATCAAAATCTGCCTCACTCAAGACTTACGGTTGTTGTTGTAAATATTACACTCATTTGTAACGAGCGATCTGATTGGATAAAATAGTGAATGATAGTATATAGGAGACAATTTCAGAAATCGTTTTATTTAGTTGATTTTCTTATAGATATTCATCAAATGGATAGTAATAGTGTATTATAACAGACTGATATGTAGTAATATCGTGTTATAACAGACTGATAATTGTTCATAACTCTGGTGCCAGTGTATTAAGCTAAAGCGTTTATATTAATCTGTATTGTGCTAGCCCACATCTGTTTAAATCCACTGTTTATTTACTTAGTTTCGTTCTGTGACGTTCACGGTTTAAAACGTGACGTCATGTAACGGTTCGTTACGTCATCGTGACTAGGAACAAAACAGAGATAAGAAACTCAGGCGCGTAGCCATGTGGAAGCTTGAAAGCCGGAACCGTTCCACATGTTTTTTCCTGAATAGTGTTTGGAAGCCCGCGCATACCCCGGACCACTTTCGCCGCTAAAATCAAATGTTGGGCTTCCACTTTAGTCTGCGCCTGCGCAACTGGAACTATTTTATTTTGACTTGAGAAATAACAGAACAACTTTCAGAATTACTAACCGATCAGAATGCAGTAAATATATGTATTGTTCGCAGTTTGTAATTATTAATCTGTATGTATTGTAAAGAACAACTGTTATGATACTTCGCATATTCGCGAATAAATCAAGAAGTTAATGACAAGTAGCCATCAAACATGCGTCCAATAAACTACATTGATCACTTTGTAAAATATATGTTTACACTAGCATTTGCGGTTCTATCTACGTAGTGATACGAACATGTTCCTTGGTATGTTAGTCTAGACGTGGCGGCCATCTCGGATTTTGTGAAAAATGTCAATGTGACGTTTGGAGAGATTAGCAATAACAAACTAAAGTTAATTATCGAGACATCCTATGAATATGTACTGACGTGTATCATTTTTTGGCAGATAAACACGCTAGAGATTTTATTGCGCTAGTGTAAATACTACCACACATATCAATACAGTCAGCTGCAGCGTTGTATTATGCTAATGTTACCAACCAATCAACAGATTCAGCTTCATTACTGTGCACTGTTATGCAGTCCAGAACATGTATGTATGTATGATGTTTACCGTTGCTTTAAAAATCTTTCAGTCATATCACGATGGTGTTTACCTCTAGCTGTTAGCTCACTGATGATAGTGCTTTATTGTTTATTGTACACTGGAATAACACATCGTAACACATGCCATGATACCCAACTCAGTCACATTATACTACAACCGGGCCTACCGGTCCTATAACTCTCCTTTATACTCTCCTTTATATGCTGCAACCGGGCCTACCAGTCCTATAACTCTCCTTTATACTCTCCTTTATATGCTGCAACCGGGCCTACCAGTCCTATAACTCTCCTTTATTCTCTCCTTTATATGCTGCAACCGGGCCTACATGTCCTATAACTCTCCTTTATACTCTCCTTTATATGCTGCAACCGGGCCTACCAGTCCTATAACTCTCCTTTATTCTCTCCTTTATATGCTGCAACCGGGCCTACCAGTCCTGTAACTCTCCTTTATACTCTCCTTTATATGCTGCAACCGGGCCTACCAGTCCTGTAACTCTCCTTTATACTCTCTTTTATATGCTGCAACCGGGCTTACCAGTCCTATAACTCTCCTTTATACTCTCCTTTATTTGCTGCAACCGGGCCTACCAGTCCTATAACTCTCCTTTATACTCTCCTTTATATGCTGCAACCGGGGCTACCAGTCCTATAACTCTCCTTTATACTCTCCATTATATGCTGCAACCGGGCCTACCAGTCCTATAACTCTCCTTTATACTCTCCTTTATATGCTGCAACCGGGCCTACCAGTCCTATAACTCTCCTTTATACTCTCCTTTATATGCTGCAACCGGGCCTACCAGTCCTATAACTCTCCTTTATACTCTCCTTTATATGCTGCAACCGGGCCTACCAGTCCTATAACTCTCCTTTATACTCTCCTTTATATGCTGCAACCGGGCCTACCAGTCCTATAACTCTCCTTTATACTCTCCTTTATATGCTGCAACCGGGCCTACCAGTCCTATAACTCTCCTTTATACTCTCCTTTATATGCTGCTACCGGGCCTACCAGTCCTATAACTCTCCTTTATATGCTAAACTTCAAGCAAAGTAGTTACTAATACCATTTTTATGAACTCTTTGACATGAATCGCCTGGTAATTAAACCTAGACTTTCCGCATGCGAGGCAGATGCCTTCCACTAGGCCACTGTGCGGCTTTCCAGAACCTTTAATATCTTAATGTAATACCACACATATTCCTAACATCAAGTGCACCGTTGTGTACCCTATAACATATATTGTTCTGGTTTAATAACACACATTTTAAAAATGTCTACTTCAACGTTGTACACGCTAACACTTATATTGCGCTAGTTTACTACATACAAATGAACAAAGTTAACAAATGTCAACTGCGCCGGTGTGAACTTTAAAACCTGTATTGCGCTAGTGTAAATACCACACATAACCAAAATTAAACTGCACCTGTGTGACCCTTGAACCTGTATTGCGCTAGTGTATTGCACAAACTATCAACAAAGTCAACTGCGCCGTTGTGCACCCTATACTCTTTATTGCGTCGTGTAAATAACACACACCAACTGCATCGCTGTTCACTCTACGCGAGTGTTATATCATACACAATACAACTGCATTTTGATAACACGTTAACTATACAGTAAATAACTAAAATGGGTATTATTTTACTTTAATTCACAACAGTTGTATATAAGGCATTGATTAGATATTAAAAGTTTGATTTTACCTGTATTGTCCCGTAAAATTCAATAAAATAAAGATCCAATATTAAATAAGCAGCTCTGCACAGTAAACGCGTATGCTCAAAATCTACCCGTTTAAGGTTTTATTATTTAAATAAGGATATTTTCTTCTTCCACGAAACCAGTAAAACAGTGTATAAAGCTGACCTAAATATTTATAAATATAGTGTATTTGGAGAATACGTGTATTTGTACTTTATTTTGAATGTTAAAAGGTACTATAGCTCTATATAAGGCGTGTGGGCGTATACCTATAAGGCGTGTGGGCGTATACCTATAAGGCGTGTGGGCGTATACCTAAATCGAACGGGAGGTGTTTTACGCTTGGTTTACTACCAAATTCAAGTTTGTGAAACATGTAAACCCATACATAAGGAGAATAACCTTTACCAAGTCCCGTATTTATAAAGCAACTTAAGTGGAAAATATTACTCAAGTTAAAATTAAAGATGTTCTCATATTCTTAAATATCATTGTTAACCTCTAACGGACACTACAAACTATCTATATCAAGATTTATATTTAGTTGTAGGTTTTATTTATTCATAAAATAATTAACGCTATTAAGAAAAAGGTGTTAAAAAAGGTTACAATTTGACCTAAGTGAAGATACTGCTAAGAAGTTTTATGAATATGGACCCAGGACATCATTTTTAATCCGTCGTTTGTAGTAGCAACATAGATATAAAACGAAAATCACTGTCATAATCATTGAACATTAGTTCGCTCGACACGGGATTCGAACTCTCGACCTCCGGTGTGACAATTTCCTATACATAACTATTAGGTCAAAGAGAGAAGAGAAATACTACTTTTCATTTTAACTATTCGTTTAATAATGGATTTGGGTTATTTCTCAATGCTATTTCAACAGTAATTTTTCAGCTTTACCATGTTTACTATTATAATGATGAAATTTGTAATCTATATTTTGGGGCGTTTTATTTCCAAACGTCCTTGTTAAATTACGTATGCACTTAGAAATGCATTGAATCGCACACACGTACGCACACACACACACACACGCACGCACACACACATACACACTGAACAAAGAATAATGTCTACAACATGTACAATGCTAACAGTATAACGATAAAAATGAGGTTATTGATCAACTGATTGGATCAGTTCACACTCGAGCCAGTGATGAAACAGTGCAAGTTTAAAGTATTGAAAAACGGGAAGCAGGATAAACCAAACATCAGATTTGTGCGTCAGAGCAATCTTGTTATATTTGATATAAAACATAACACTATTTGGAAATAAAAGGTCTTTGTCTCCGCCTACCCCACAAAGTCCAGCCTTGAGGGTATGCCCAGTGGGCCCACGCAAAACTCGTAATATATGTATTGACCACTGAGGCAACGATTATACATACAAACTGTCACTGCGATCGATATTCGTTTTAAACATGCATCAAGTCATTTTGAATGCAGAGCTGGGTTTGAATACAGAACGGGCTCTGAGATCGAATTTCTTTTTCAACATATACCAAGTCATTTTGAATGCAGAGCTGGGTTTGAATACAGAGCTGCCTCTGAGATCGATATTCGTTTTAAACATACACCGTCATTTTGAATGCAGGATTTGCGGAGAACAATTGGACATATTAAGGTCAGTTTTCACCTGGATGCGTTTTCCCGCCGTTACCACGTTTGTTTGTTTCCAAAATGTCGGACGTTTTGACGAGGCCGTTATCCGTGCACTTCAGCACAAGATTTCTAAAAAGACTCTCTCACGAAGAAGTGATTTCATCATAAGGGGGACATTTCAATAAAACTGACATAAAAGCAATTCAAATCACAGAAAATGTTTGCATTATAACGGTTAACTCCCAGGATGTAAAGCATAAACTAGTTCTGGGGTATTTACGTGTGCAACACAGATTTATGAATATCACAGATGTGGAGAACATTATTACGAATGTGAAAATAAAAGACTCCTCTTTGAGATGCCGCATAGCACTATCTTCAGATGTCACAGTGGGGAAAAATATTGCCTGGAGTGTCTCGAGAGTAAACTTAAGGGCATAAGCATTGGAAATGGAACAAGGTATGTGAAAATCTTAAACTGTGTCCCTATTCTACCTCTTACGATGGAGATTGGTCGGTTTACATAGAGAATGTTTGCGAAGTTTGAGTTTGATCAAAATGTACCAAACTAATTATTAAGACTCATTGAAGGTTGAGACCAGTTGATCTCAAATAAGTCTTTAAAATGGTTTTGCTAAGCACTGTTTTTATATTCCATGTACATTAAAATCTATCTTCACTCTGTTTGTTCCAGTACAGACCAGTGTTTAAAAAACCAGTTACTTCTATGACTGCGGAAACAATGACGTTGTGATTGTGGAAACAATGAAGATGTGACTTTTGAAGGAATTCAGAAGATGTGGCTGTGGAAGGAAGGAATTTGTGTCGTATGTTCGAATTCTGAATTGCACTGAGAAAGATTAAATAGCATGCTTATTATTTAACAAATTATTATTGGAATACTGGAGAAGCCTAATTCGTAGGACTCTTATTAGACGTGAGAATCGTGGCTTTTATGATGGTATGTATCTACCATAGAGGCATGATTCTCCCTTCAGGACCCCGAACCGACTCCCGTTATGGGCGGGTTTAAGTTTCCAAATACGGAATACGTGTCATTGCGAGATATGTAAACATTAAAAAAATATCTGCTAAATATATGGAAAGTCTTACGAAAATGTCTAAGATCGACGAGGTTTTCTTCTCTTTGGTGAGTTTTATGCATGCATACGTGGTATTTAAGGTTTAATATATCGAACTACAGCAGGCATTGCTGTAGTTCGATACATTTATGCAGGCATTGCTTGATCTCTTGATGCGGTCGGTCCTGATAGCTAAAACAATCTAAATGGTGGCATCGTAGCTCTATGGTATAGGTACACACCATAAGAGCTACGTACGATTCTCGCAGCTAGACTCTTATAGCCAAAGTGCTTGTAAGTGGTTTCCAGAACAGCCTCTTTCTGAGGAAGAGTAAACAGCCATCAAGCTATTCAGCGATATCTTTATCATGCACATGATGTGGCTTTAACTGCTCATAGAACTAATGCTTTACATTACGAAAGATGGCAATCGCTGAGCCCGATTCTTATAATTAGTTATCGGTGGTACATTTTCAATTTCTTTTGTTTTCTTACTTAATTTTTGATTCGGTGGTTCCACTACTCCGGCCTATAAAAGGCTCTGGGTATTGTTTAACCACTTATAGGATATGTTGTCTGCTTTTTAATTTAGTCTTTTGGCTGTTACTTGTGATACGCAGGCTTCATAACCGCTGCTCCCAACTAAATTCCATTATTTTTATTTCGCTCTTCGGGGCATTTAATTTTATTAGATACTGGGACCATACGCCGTACGACATGGGGAAGCGTATAACTCCATGTCCACCGCCGTATGCATGCCATCTTTGGGATGGTTAAAATTGTGTACTGTTGATTTTATGAATATTGAGTTCTGCTCAACCCGGGGCTAGAGGGCGTGAGCGGTAGCCAGCATATTTCACTACCGCTCATGAACAGTCTCAATCAAACCGAGACTGCAATATTTCGTATGTGTCGTGCTCGGCCGTTTCCAAAGGTCCATTATCATACTTTTTTTTAACAAACTCGCCCAATAAGGTCCTTAGGGATTGTGAGAACTCGGCCAATCCCGTCATTCTCTGGATCACGCCTCGCATTTTTATCGATGTATTGGTATGTTCAAAAGGTTGGCATTTTGTTAGACGGAAGGCAATAGCACGCCAAATAGTGCACTGTTGATAGGTAGACAATGTAGTCGTTAGCCACACATATTGATGTATACTTTGCATTGCATGTTTGTTATTTACAAAGGTTGTATCATTGCGTTCATGTACATGTAAATAACCTATTGATGACTAAATGACATTGTAAAACTTTGATGATAACTTTGATTTTTGCAAATTTATTTTTTTTGGCGGGAATCTATTAAGGTGCGTCATGCTAGAATGACGTAACCAACATGAAAACTTCTGCGTTCATTGAATTATGCTTCAAAGTAGTGAATCAGATGTTGTGAATGGGATCGAGACGCAATAATGCTAGCCAAGATCTAGATGAACATCTAATTTCTTGTCACTGTTAATCAGTGATTCATGTCCATAAACATGATAGTTTTTTTAATAAATGTTATTTCACAGAATGACACAGATATTATATTTGATAATATAGTTATAACTTATATAACATGCAACCCATTGATAAGTGATGTTTTCGTGGTATTCACAGGTGATCTTCAACTGTATAAAGTAGCTGTAAATGTTACTTGGGCATTTCCGGAACAGTTCTCAAACTTCATTGTAAGATTAGGGGGAATGCACATGCTTATGAGCTTTGTCGGTTCCATTGGAACATTAATGGCGGGGAGCGGGTTAGCTGAAATAATAGAGTCAACATTTGGTGGTGTACTGAAGATGTTGAGTGGCAAGAAATTCCCTCAAAATGTACGTGCATTGCGTATCATCGCAGAAGAGTTACTGCGACCTATCTTCGCAACCAAAACGATCAGTACTGGATGAGATTACAGCAAAGAGCAGAACTTCCAAGCTGTGGGTAGATTGTGTTATTAGAGCAGTATTCATTATACTGATCTATGTAAGAGCTGAGAGGGAAGGTGACTGATGTCTACACCTTGCTGCAGTGAAACTCATGATGCCTTACTTCTTTGCAGCAGGACATATTAACTACGCCAGGTATGGGTTGTACTATCTCCGCTCATTGGAAGCTATGCCGGATCACGTACAGAAGAAGTTCTGGAAGGGCGAACACGTCATGCGCCATGTTCCTGGAATATGGAATGGTATCTGGAGCGACATGTACATTGAAACAACTTTCATGCGATACGGACACGGCAAAAGAGGAATTATAGGCATCACGTTGAAACCAGAAACACTAAAAATATGGGCGCTTGGTCTACATATTTGCAGCAAGCTAGAGGAGGACCTCACAAAACTGAAAGATGCTGAGGATAGGTTTGACGAATCGTCTGTTCACAAAGAAGAACTTAAAGGAAGGATTGATGCCGACATAAAAAGACAGATTGTCAATCAGAAATAAGCTTGAACTTTGCATTGATCCATTGAAACCGAAAAGTCATCCAAACGATATAGTAAACATAGTTACTGCGAAGATAGCTCCAGCTACAGTCAACGTCGACACATTCTTAGAATTAGGAACAAAACAGATGAAAGACTTTGAAAATAAGTGACCAGGAGGTTTCAACGACACAATATCCAGATCAGTTGTTACACAAGCAGAACCGAAGAAACACATCAAGGTGGCAGAGACGAAAGTATATGATACTAACCTCGTGTATTCCAGAGTAATGGGACATCGGTCAAGCTCACGGGAGGTTGATATTAGGAATATATTAACACACGAATTAGCACCCGTTCCGACATCCATGTTTGCTGATTCTGGTGCCATGAGAATTCAGTATTGAAGAACTTGTGTCAAAGGGAAATCTCACCCAGGAATATATATATATAAGGAAATAGAAAGTACGATTACAGATGGATCGGCAATACTCTACATTATCCATTGTCCTGCGAATGGAAATGTCAGTCATTATGTTGAAAACTTCAGGAAGTATGTCGAATGAAAATTAGAAGCAACTAACGTATATTTGGTGTTTGACAGATACAGAGAGTATAGTACCAAAAGTACCACAAGAACAGGACGGGAAACGGGAGCAAGTAGAGTCCACCAGCTGAATCTTGGAATGCCATTACCGCCACAGAATGTAATGCTCTCCGTGTCGGATAACAAAAAGCAACTGATAGCATTAATTTGCAATGATCTCGTCAACAAGACCGAGTTGGGTCAGAAGAATACTCAACGTCACAAACTGGTGGTCACGGGGGGAAAACAGTAGCCCGACTGAGGTATTCAAAGGAATCGTGATAGAGCGGCAAGACATGAACACGGATCACGAAGAGGCTGATAATATAATAGTACAACATATGGCTATGGTCGCCAAAGAAACACAGAAGGGTGTAGCCATCGTCTCGGATGATACAGATGTGTTTGCCTGTCATTGTATCATTACTATTCAGAAAACCTTTCAACGCCTGTCATCATGAAGTCACCTGTAAAGGACAGGACTGTTATCGACATCAGATCTACAGTTGACAACCATACAGACATAATTCCGAATATCTTATCTCGCTCACGCATTGTCTGGTTGTGATACAGTTGCTTGCCTGTATGGTATTGGTAAGGGGACAGTAGTAAAAACATTGAGAGCTGGACATACGTTACCGTTACTCGGCAATCCAAAGTTTTGGAGGAATCAACAACCTTTGCATGTGCATGTTCCGGATGTTCCGGTGTTAAATCTATGTCGGAAGATCGGCATAAAATATGGTCTCGGAAGGTAGGAAGAAGTTCATCCACAGCACTCAAACTTTGCTCACTACCACCTACGACGGAAGCTTTCATACAAAACGTCAAAAGAGCACACCTACAAGCGATGGTATGGAAGATGACCCTTGAACCTTCACCACCAGATATAGATCCTCAAGAGTATGGATATGACCGGGATGAAGCCTCACGAACGCTGGTTCCAGTCACTGTACCAGATGGATATAACCGGGATGAAGCCTCACGAACGCTGGTTCCAGTCACTGTACCAGATGGAACCGAACTTGCCCCTCAAGAGATCCTAAAGCTAATTTGGTGTTCGTGTGGAAGTACAGAACCATGCTCTTCTATGCGGTGCAGGTGCAATCAGGCCCGCTATTCGTGCACGATATTCTGCGCCTGTCAAGGCGACAGAGATAATTTAATGAATGAACAGACACAGTGAACTGAATACATTTGAATGTCCATGTGGATTAGGATCCCGAAATAAGTTTAATGTAGCTGTTACAAACTGTTAGTGTATATATGAATATATATTTCTCTACGTTACCATGTTAGATAAATTACATGTGAGCGACAAAATCTTATATTAGTTGTAAACATTAATATTCCGTTTGGAATCTCAACTAATCTACTATAGTGCAACGTTTTATGCATCATATCATTCCGTTTTTTTTCACTCTAGTCTCTTTATATAGCTTAAGTAGGTAACGTATTTACAGAACAGTACATAACGTTTTATATTGGAGCTGTTATGATGTCATATTAGTTCATGAGTCATTTTGTTATATATTCCTTGCTTAGAATCATTCCTACTACATGATTGCTTTGCTGGCAATAATTATTCTAGTCATACATGTTTAATTAAACAGTTGTTTCAATTTCTAACGCATATATGTCATAGTCACGTATGTTACAATAATATATCCTTTCCAATTTGTTATACAGTATGTTTTGGAGTGAGAAAAATAACTTTACGTTTATTTGATACAAATAAATGAGCTGATTGTGAATGGTTTTCGTTATAACTCTTTCTATAGGTTCCTTTATATGTTTGGCGGCCATCTTGAAAATTTCTTAATACCCAATGATGCAGAAGTTGCATCACTCGGAATCGTCAATGGCATACCCAAAATTTCTTAATTTCAAAAAAGAAAAAAACTATAGACCACTTTGCAAGGTTCAAGGCCGATTTCCCAGATTACGGCCGGACTATTGTGGTTTTATAGTGTTACGTAATACTAAGACATCCATTTGGTAAAACACTGGATCGCTTTTAGATCATGATCCATACACGATCCATTAAAAGTTGTATAAGGAGTGGGATCCATTCAAAGCCATTAATGGATCGTGATGCATTTCCCATTTAATCAGGATCGCGATTATAAAGCGATCCAAGTGCGATTGTGATGCTGTTCTTTTATTGCATTGCCATATTACTCTGGAAATAAATGCTGCTTCTTGTTTATAACAGATATTGACAGGAATATTAAATAGCGATCCATTAGCTCATTTGCATGTGAAATTGGACCGCTTCTAAATCGCTTTAAAATCACGATCTTGAAGCGATCCATTAACACGGTTTGTTAGGCTTTATTTTTTGTTTGGGTAGCGGATCATATCGATGCAGAAACACGGTCAAATCACAACGGTGCAGATCACGTGCAAACGAGTCCTGCTTCTGTGTCACCGGGGTGTTGACTTCACTACGAAGTGACACTTCCGGGACGACGACCAACCGGAGCTCTCCACGGACGAGCACGAGGGCAACCAACTGACAACCAACAAAGTCATTTGGCCAACCGTACGAGATGTAACTTCCAGTCATGCCATTAGAACAGTACGCACGGACAAACAAGACGAGCGCACATCGGACAACACCGGGCAACTTACGCTATTGGAGACAACCGACAACTTTGTCAACCAAACTGAGGGAAAAGCAAATGAAGAGGGTAAAGCCTTTGTAGACCTTAGTGCAAATAAGTCGCATTTAATTCTGGGAGACTCAAATTGTGGCAGAATGCACATAATGGACAGCACCATAAAAAATGTGCAACATTCTTTACAGACCCTTTGTGTGTTCGCGATATTTTTTAAAAATCAAATCTTGTTTGGAATTTAATGTTGCTGGTATAAAATTAACCGGATATGGTAGACCTTGCTTACTAAAAAAGATACTTAAATTCTATCCACTAGTTCTATTTTTATATGACTTTATATACCCTGGTCCAAAACTTTTTTTACCGAGTATATAATAATAATAATAAGCGCAGGCAGATAATTAACTGGCTAGATAATAAGCAATTCAAGATGGCCGCCAGTGACGTCATAATGAAAATCTTGTTATAGCTAGATCTCAGACATTTATGGTCGGATTTGAATAAACTTTCACAGATTGTAGAGGTCATAACGTGAACTACAAAAAACGTCACAAATACAATTATTGCATGATCATTTTCAAACTTTACCACTATCATGTTTTCATCATCGTCTATCGATCGTGTGAAAAAGGTGATGATGACGTCATCAAATATGGCGGCCATACTGGTTTAATTTTAAACAGGCTAAGGGGACACTCCACAGTTTAATGTACATTTCTCAATCATCAAACCCATGACAAGCACTTAGCCTGAATAGAATTGAACTGAATTGGGGTTTTAAGGCGCACCAACACATGAAAAGGTTATATGGCGCCTAAAAGGCATGAACATGCCAGGCTCATCTTCCATGTACATCGAGATAAAATATGGAAAATGGGCCTAGAACCTTCTCACCCTGAACTGCAGAGTTGCTGTAAATTCTATCGTAGAAACTCCATTTACGCTGGAGCCACGAGCGAGATAGCACCTGAAACAATGCAGGGATCATGATGAAGACCTTTAATGAACATGAACAAAAAATGATAGAATGAACATGAATTTGGGGGGATTCTACCTCTCTGCCTACCCCTCCAAAGGGATCTGCAGTGGCCGTATTCTTTGCCCACTTAGCCTGAATCCTTGAGCAAAAATAAATCACATCATCATTGTGTCATACATTTCTTAGAAGACAATAAAATTTCCCATGTTTCCATACCAAATAAAAGTATCAAAAAGCATTTTCTGTACAACTTTAGTCCCATTTCTTTAAGATTACCCCACCTCTCAAAACATGCTAAAAAAGCAATTTTAGCAATATTTCAAATGTCAATAAATAAAAAATAAAAATCCTACGCATATCAGGGTCATGTCTGCACTCATAATGCTCTTGCATATCAGGAAATGCTAAATATTACATACCTACTCCGGCTTTTTAAAAGCTTTTCCATGCTGATCTCTCCGTGAGTCAAAATCAGCCATTTTACCTTCTTTTTGGAAGCTTTTGATAGGTTCACATTTTTCTATTATAGCCTCCAAGAAACCTAAAGAGTGCATATTCCAAAACACCAAAATAAACTTAGAAGTAATCAAAACTGAAAAAAACATCGAACATATGCTTCATAATTATTATAAATAACATCCATGGACCTAAAAGATGCTTACATGATTTCTTTCTGATTTACACCATGGACATTCATGCGAAACTGAGGAGTGCCCCCTAAAATAGAAACTTCTAAGTATATTTCGAAAACCGAACCAGCTAGCGTCATCAATGCTCTCATATATGTGTCACTTTGTGACCTTGACCAAGTTTGGGGAAATCAGGTCACCAGGTCAAATATCAAGGTCATAGGTAAGCGATATGTGTAAACACCAATAACCACCTATATATCAGTAACGGTTGAAATTGTTATCAATAACGTATGTACCATTTGTAAGGCCTTTCAATTTACTTTTCAAAAATAAAGTCCACTCAAAATGCTACGTTGGTAAATGGTTGCCATAGGAACCAAAATACGATGACGTCAATGTAGACACGTAAAATGTGTTAGAACTTATGATTGCAAATACGAACGTAAAGTTTATTTTTAGCTGACGCCATTAATCACGTCACAGTAACGTAGAAACGAAAGAAAATTAAAATCGCTTCTGCTCAACTACCTGTCCCTTCTTGGTGAATCTTTGTCAAAATAATGTACTTATCTTGTAGTTGTGCATTGCAATGTTTGGGTCGGGCCGTCATTCAATATGGCCGCCAGTGAAGATCTGAGAAATACCTTGTTCACGCTTCTCTTCCTAAAGATTTACAGTCTGATAATGATGAAACTTCGCTAAAATAAACTCAGAAGTACTCAAAAGTGAAAAAAACATCAAACATGTGCTTCATAATTATTATAAATAACATCCATGGACCTAAAAGATGCTTAGTTGATTTCTTTCTGATTTACACCATGGACATTCATGCCAAACTGAGGAGTGCCCCCTAAAATAGAAACTTCTAAGTATATTTCAAAAACCGAACCAGCTAGCGCCATCAATGCTCTCATATGTGTGCCACTATGTGATTTTGACTAAGTCTGGGAAAATCAGGTCACCAGATCAAAGGTCAAGGTCATAGGTAAGCGATAGGTGTAAACACCAATAACCACCTATATCTCAGTAACGGTTGAAATTGTTATCAAGAACATAATTATGTATCATTTGTTCTGATATGCGGAAATTATCGTTTTCTAATAGAAAATTTCAACTAGTTTAAAGGTGATACTGTATGACAGTGAAACATTATTTTTGAAATACGTTAACAAATGGAAGATTCCTTAAACAATTATTCTGACATATTTTACAGAATATATGCGATAACCTGTTCATATCTCAGCCAACCCCGTTTTCGCTTCTTGGAGAAGAGGTTGGATGGCCGTTTTGCTTCTTGGAGAAGGGGTTGGTTGGATGAGGTATGAAAGTTAATACTCGGACCACATAATGATATTTCCGCCGAATTTCAGAGCGTATATGTCATGCATAATTAAAAATAATAACTGCAATTTTTTATATTTAATGTTCCATTTTGAAAAAGAAATACTTCTGTTTGAGTTCTGAAGTTGTTTTATTTCAATCATTATATGTAATGTATAAAGTTCAGGTCTCGAGTTGGATAAAACAGATGAACGTATTCCCCAACAGTCATTCCGAATTGCGCAAACAATGGTTTTGCAATACTAGTTTACCATGACCGTATTAGTTTTTTTCACGATAACGTGCACGGAATACATAAATATAAATACACACAGGCGCTGCTTCGCATTCGTCACCATTTTCAGTTATTCAATAGTGAACGCTCGGCCAATCCCGTCATTCTTCGGGATCCTGCATCGTGTGAATCACGACGATTCGGTATGTTCAAAATATTGACGTTTTGTTAGCCGAAAGGCAAAAGCACAGAAAATAGTGCACTGTTGCTAAGCTGTTCCTACATAAATCAAATGACCGTCGGCCACAATTGTCGTTGATGATTTGCGTTGCATATTTGTTATTTACAATACAGATGCATGTTTTATCACTGCTTTCATGTATATAAACTATAGATGGAGCAATCGGCTAAATGACATTGCAAAATTTGGATGATAACTATGATTTTTAATGCAAATTTGTTTTGGCGGGAATCTAAGGCGCGATGACGTAACCAATATGGAAACCTTCGATTTACATTCGAGTAATGCTGCGAAGCAGTGAACGAGATGTTGAGAATGGGGGTTATTTTGTTTATTGCATTTTCATAGAGTTACATTAAACCTTTATTGCCATTTAATAAATAACACACATCCAAATAAACCATTTAGTCTACTTTATTTTCAAGAACTATACTAGACGGACCTAGACCAAGATTATTTTACATATGTCAGTTAATATATACCTACACAAAACTATCCAATCCTAATGTGCTATTAGTCAGGCCCAGAGCAACACAAAAATGGGCCTTAGATAATGGCGTGACCTGCATTTTTTCTAAAATATTTTCCAAACTGAAAGTAACCACCTTTTTTTTTGAATTCTGAGGTCAAAATGACCAAAGTACACTTCAAACTGTGCTTCACAAAAAGTAGTGCAGCACGTCTATCTTACCTTCAATTTTGATGTGGTTTTCACTAGAAGCAAGATAAATGTTTCAGAAATAAAGGAAAACAACATTCAATACATACCTGCCCTGTGTCTTTCACCACTCCTATGCTTCACAGTAACTTACTCAATAGTTTACCTAAGACGAATTTAAGTTTACTTCAGATAGATAGGTATTGCTTTATTATGTATAATTGTATATAGCAACAACTATTTCGAAATGTGTTTAGTGATTCTCGATATCAATGAATTATTATTAATGATAAAATGAAATACAGAAACTTGTTTAGACACCACTGGATTGTTATTCTGTTAGAGTATAGTATATATAGAAATCGTGTAATCCTTGTATCTTCTGTATTTAAGACCGGATTTGATCAAAACCTTCAAAGATTGTAGACTTTAGGGTCTAGTTGTGCAATAATGTTAAAACGTGTCTCTACGTCTTAAAGTATTGACATCAATGACGTCACAATGTTATTAAAACCCGTTTTTTTCACTGATCGGTCGCATTTTTTAAGTTTGTTACTATGAAATCAGTCAGTGTCATTGTCTCAGTCAACGCTGACAGTTTTAACAACATAACGTCATATATCGTCGACCGTTGTGACGTCATGACGTCATCCAATTTGGAAAGCCCGTGTTTGATCAGGTTCTGATCAAAATCTAGTGTTAACTGTTATCGTAACTGTCATATTCTTCCAGTGGGTCTTCGTGCTAAGACCTCGTATTTGCCAAAAGCCCTGCTGGATAAATAATGGCTTTAAACAGACACCACAAGCTTATTTAAATAAATTACCAGATTATTACGTATACGTGGGGTGCACTTCATGCCGGCATTTCTCAACTTATGTAATCGGCGTGTAGTTTGGTTTTACTGTTCTTATGTTTATATTGCAGGGGTTTAAGGTTTATCGGTTGATTTGAAATACCGGTGCAAATATTCTTTCGTTTGTTTTTAACTGTGATAACACAGAATTGAAATATCCCCGTTACCGAGCACACTACACTCCACAACATGACGTAAATTCACGACAGAACGCGAGTAGACGATCGATTGAACAATGTTTAAGATTATTGTTTTATTTTTGTTTTGTTTTTAATTTAAATTCAGGGTGCAACGTTAAAGAAACTGTAGGCAAGAGTGAATGGTTTGAATGGTGAAATAAATACAGATGAACGTTACATTCGATGTAATTATTGTTTATGAACATATATTTTCTGGAAAATACGACGACTAGGCGGTGCTTGCTGCTATATTACAAATATAAATGTATGGGGTATATTGCTAACAACTGTACATATAATTCAAATATAAATGTATGAGGCATATATTGCTAAAAGTTGTAAATATAATTCAAATATAAAAATGTATGGGGCTTAAATTGCTAAAAGTTGTACACTTAATTTAAATATAAATGCATAGGGGCTTATATTGCCAACAGTTGTACATTTAATTCAAATATAAATGCATAGGGGCTTATATTTCCTTATAATTCAAAAATAAATGTATGTGGCTTATATTGCTAACAGTTGTACATATAATTCAAATATAAATTTATGGGAACTTATATTGCTTACAGTTGTGCATACAATTCAAATATAAATGTATGGGGGCTTACATTGCTAACAGTTGTACATACAATTCAAATATAAATGTACATTGGCTCCACTCTCATACTTTTTTATATTGCTAAATGTTGTACATATAATTCAAATATAAAAGTATGGGGTTTATATTGCGAACAGTTGTACATATAATCAAATATAAATGTATGGGGCCTATATTGCTAACAGGTGTACATATAATACAAATATACATGAATAGGGGCTTATATTGCCAACAGTTGTAAATATAATTCAAATATAAATGTATGGGGGCTTATATTGCCAACAGTTGTACATTTAAATCATATATAAATGTATGGGGACTTATATTGTTAACAGTTGTACATATAATTCAAATATAAATGTATGAGGCCTATATAGCTAAAAGTTGTACATGTTATTCAAATATAAATGTATAGGGGCTTATATTACTAACTGTTGTACATATATTTCAAATATAAATGCATAGGGGTTTATATTTATAACAGTTGTACATATAATTCAAATATAAATGTCTAGGGGCTTATATTGCTTAAAGTTGTACATATAATTAAAATATAAATGATATAGGGGCTTATATTGCCAACAGTTGTACATGTATGGGGCTTATATTGCCAACAGTCGTACATATAATTCAAATTTAAATGTACGTTGGCTTATACTGGTAAAAGTTGTACAAATAATTCAAATATAAATGCATAGGGGCTTGTATTGCCAACAGTTGTATACATAATTCAAATATAAATGTATGGGGGCTTATATTTCTTAATTGTTGTGTATAATGTATAACTGTATATAGCAACAACTATTTCAAAAGGGTTTTATTGATTCACGATGTCAGTGAATTAATAATAATGATAAGATGAAATAAAGAAGCATGTTTAGACACCACTGGATCGTTATTCTGTTGGAATATAGTATATATAGAAATCTTGTTATCGTTATATCTTCTGTATTTAAGATCGGATTTGATAAAAACTTTCATAGATTGTAGATTTTAGGGTCTAGTTGTGCAAGCACGTTTACATGTGTCTCTACGTCATGACGTCACAATGTTACTAAAAAAACGTTTTTTCCACTGATCGCATTTGTTAAGTTGTTTTACTATGAAATCAATCAGGGTCATAAAGTGACTTAAGTGGGAAATATTACTTAAGTCAAATTTTAAGATTTTTTACATATTATTAAATATCCTTATGAACATCTCAGGAACATTACAAACCATCTATTTTAAGATAAATATTTAGACGTAGGTTTTATTTATCAATAACCTTATTGAAAAGATTAAGAAAACGTCATAAATCGATAGTAAAAGGTGTTTAAAAAATTGATAACATTTGCTTTAGTTAGGATTTTGCTAAAAAGCTTTATGAAACGGACCCTGATCAAAATCTATTCATTCATAACACATGTCAAGCTCCAGATTATCAGCGAGTGTTGCTTTTTGTTAGGATGTTTATTTTTATTTGCATGCATATTTAAAAAAAAATGGCTTTATGTCCATTTTCAAAAATATATTATGGAGTCTTAAGCCTATTAATTTTCTCAGTAATGTTTGGTGAATTCGAGCACCGTATTTACAAAAAGATTTAATGTTTTGTTTGTATGTATTTCAAAATCGACTAAATCATGAAACTGCACATGGCTGCGGCATTTTAACCTACTTCGTCCAGCTTGGTTCTGTTTCCTGTTGTTGTTTTTTATCAACATTATGGCCACTTTTACCCGTGTATTTACTTATAGTCAATTTCAGTCCTTTTTTCCACTATAAATTTGTATTTGTATGTTTTAGTAAATACTACAGTAAAGTTTCTTTTCAATGTGTGGGACAGACATAGGGAAGTTAAATCAACGGGTAGTGCCTCTTATTAAATTATTTTTCTCTGCAGCAGAAGGCGTTTTCTAGGTTAAGCCACTGACCCCTGATTATAGAATATTTGTCTGTTGACAGTTTCATCAAAGTCTTTAATATGTTTATTATTTCCCTTATTTCCTCCTTCCTTGACTATTGGAGGCAATATTTTGGAAAGAAAACTTGCCTACAAGTAACTGGCTTCTAATTTATTATGCATAGTAGGTCCCTTAACACTTGTGACTTCCTACCATTGTAACATATTTAAAGCCGTTGTAACAGATTGTCCGTCATTTGGCCTTTGCCATTTTGTTGTTAACACTCTAGCACCTTGATTATATATCCGATCTTTACCAAACTTGGTCAGTGTCTTCATATCCATGAGAGCTCTGACAAGTTCGATGCACCAGTTATTTCCCTTGATTTAATAAAAAATCCAATAGTTTGCCTTGTGAACATACCAGCACCTTCATTGTGCATCCGATATTTACCACACTTGCTCAGAGTCTTTATATTAATGAACGGTCAGACAAGTTCGAAAACAGAGTTATTGTCCTTGATTTAATGGAAAATCCTATATTTTACTTTCTGAACACTAGTTGTCCCTTCATTTTGCATCCGATGTTTACCAAACTTGGTCAGAATCTTTATATTAATGGAAGCATAAACAAGTTCGAAAACCACCCATATGGGATAATAAACGCAAAAGCTATTGTCCTTGATTTAATGTACATACAAATCCTATATTTTGCTCTGTGAACTCTTAATATAGCCCCCTCATTGTGCATCCGGTCTTTACCAAACTTGGTCACAGTCTTTATATTAACGAACATGTCTAACATACTGAAAACTACAAAACTACATACATCGTTTAATAAACACGATAGTTATTGCCCTTGATTTAATGACAATGTCCTATATTTGCCTCGTGAACATATTTTTCATTCGATCTTTAAATTTAGTCAATATATTTATATTAATAAAAGCTTGGACAAGTTCAAAACCAGTTGCATCAGACTAGACACATCAGAGTTATATACCTTGATTTTTAGAAAAAAATGTTTTTCAGTAGGCCCTAGACTATTCAAGCTAATAGAGTGATACAGGCCCTCTTGTGCATTTTGTTCCCGGAAGACTACTTAATACACGCCACTCTGTAAATGACATAATATTAGACATGGAGGTCATCTTGAGTGACAGTTTGGCCATAAAACACAAATCTGTCTACCCATCAGCAATTTCATAAAATAATATTCTAGTCTAGATTTGAAACAGTTTAATGACAATTGATCACAATATATTTGGAATGGATCGACTCTCTAAGATTTTTGTAGGTCGCCCAAGATTATCATGTTAAAGGCTAAAACTATGTCAAATTTATGGAAATTTTAAATGTCCAGCAATCGTGAATTATTCATACAGTCTTTCCTATCAAACCTTGCATTCTCAGTACTTTCGGTACTTTGATAAGTACAATCATTGTTCAGTAATAGCAATATTTTCAAATAAGACTTACTAACCTGAATATTTGGGTTGGTTAATCAACTGTAAATACAATGTTTTGAAATGAATATCATTTGTATATGGTATTGATGTTAATTCCACGCTTTACAGTCTGAACAGACAAACTATTTACTGAACAATTCACTATTCGGTTTTGGGGAATATAGTTTCCAATACGTACATTTGAATTTAGAGTAAATGTGTCTTTTAGATAAGCAGGAGCTTGATCATTAAATGTTTTAAACTTCATGACTGATTTGTTTTTAATTTAACTCTAAAAGGTTCAACAGGATCGTTTCGAAATCGTTATCAAGAGTAAATGGTGTGTCCAGTTCCTATCATACAGATTTCAAGGCAAGTTTTTATTTCCCATGTTCTTAATACTGTTTGTATTGCACTAGTTCATGACTTGTGTAGCTTTTAAGAAGATTATATTTCTAAATGTACTTAATTTGGAGATGATTTGTTATAGTGGATTATAGTTGTTGATGGTCCTGTCGAGAAAGCAAATCCAATGCAAATTGGTAACAGTTGCCTGTGATATCTTGATTATATTTTGAATTAGTCGTTAACGGCTCATCAACACATTATGGGTAATTTCAAGCTGCCCCAGAGAGTGGTATCTTCCTCTTCCCTTAGCCTCGTCTGTCGGATAGGAACGTAAACCGGGCGAGCTCGTGTATCGGAGAATAAGAAGAGAATGAAATGAGACATTTGGAAATCAACGAACACGATACACATACAAAATATTGCAGACTCAGTTTGATTGTTCATGAACGGCAGTGAAAAAATGCTTGCTACCGTTGCCCTCTAGACCAGTGTTGAGCAGATAACAGTATTTAAAATTTAAAATAAAATAAAAAAGTACGAACATTTGAGCCAATCCAAAGAAATATAAAAATAGCGGACAGGGAAAGTAGCATTCAAGGAGGACAGTCAACCACAAAACACAGAAACAAACAGGCAAACAGACAAACAAGAAGGCAAAAACAATAGTAAATGAATGAATGAATGAATGAATGAATGAATGAATGAATGAATGAATGAATGAATGAATGAATGAATGTTAATGTTCTGTTTGTATTATGTATGTGGCTTAAAATGAAGCATGTGAAGACATATTTGATATAGTTTATGATCATGTACTTTTTGTTTTTGTTATATATATATATATTAATAAACGGGCCATGAGTATGGTTAACAAACAAACGAATATCGATCTCAGAGCCAGTTTTGCATTCAAACCAAGCTCTGCATTCAAACTGACTTGGTATATGTATAAAACGAATGTAGATTTCATAGCCAATTCTGCATTCAAACTCAGTTCTGTATTCAAAATGACTTCTAATACAAGTTTAACCGAATATCAATCTCAAGGCCAGCTCTGTATTTAAACTCAGCTCTGTTTTCAAAATGCCTTGGTGTACGTTTAAAACGAATACCGATCTCAGAGACAGCCCTGCATCATTCATACCCAGCACAACATTCTAAATGACTTGGTGTAAGTTTAAAACGAATATCGATCTCAGAGCCAGCTCTGTCGTCAAAATGACTTGCTTTACGTTTGAAACGAATATCGATCTCAGAGCCAGCTCTGCATTCAAACCCAGATCTGTATTCAAAGCGACTTCTAATACAAGTTTAACCGCATATTGATCTCAGAACCAGCATTGTATTCAAACCCAGCTCTGTATTAAAAATGCCTTAGTGTATTTTTTAAACGAATATCGATCGCTGTTTTTAAACCCAGATCGATCTCAGAGCCAACTCTGTATTAAAATGAATATCAATCTCAAAGCCAGCTCTGCATTCAAACACAACTCTGCATTCAAAATTACTTGGTGTATGTTTAACACGAATATAGATCTCAGAGCCAGCTCTGCATTCAAACCCAGCTCTGTATTGAAGATGACTTGGTTTACGTTTAATACGAATATCGATCGCAGAGCCAACTCTGCATTCAAAACCAGATCTGTATTCGAAGCGACTTTTTTTAATACAAGTTTAACCGCATATCGATCTCGGAGCCAGTTCTGTATTCATACCAAGCTCTGTATTCAAAATGCCTTAGTGTATTTTTAAAACGAATATCGATCTCAGAGCCTGCGTTGTTTTCAAACCCAGATCGATCTCAGAGCAAACTCTGTATTCAAACCCAGCTCTGCATTCAAAATGACTTGGTGAAGTTTTAAACGAATTCGATCTCAGAGCCAGCTCTGCATTCAAACCCAGCTCTGTATTCAAAATGACTTGGTTTATGTTTGAAACGAATATAGATCTCAGAGCCAGCTCTGCATTCAAACCCAGCTCTGCATTCATTCAAAATGACTTGGTACATGTTTAAAACGATTATAGATCTCAAAGCCAGCTCTGCATTCAAACCCAGCTCTACATTCAAAATTATTTGGTGTATGTTTAAAACGAATATCGATCTCAGATCCATTACCTCTCATGAACAGACTCAATAAAACCGAGTCTTCTACTTTTATCTCTTGTTTGTGTTTGTTGCTTCCAACGGATCCCCTTTTCAGTATTATTGGTGTATGTTTAAAACGAATATCGATAAACGATTCAGCTCTGCATTCAAACCCCGATCTGTATTCAAAAGGACTTGGTGTTTGCTTAAAACGAATATCGATCACTGAGGCAGCTCTGCATTCAAACCCAGCTTTGCATTCAAAATGAGTTGGTATACGTTTAAAACGAATATCGATCTCAGAGCCTTCTCTGCATTCAATCCCAGCTCTGTATTAAAAATGACTTGGTTTACGTTTAAAACGAATATCGATATTTGGGCCAGCTCTGCATTCAAACCCAGCAATGCATTCAAAATGACTCGGTGTATGTTTAAAACGAATATCAATCTCAGAGTCAGCTCTGCATTCAAACATTAATGCATGCTAGTGTGCTGGTGCAGATAATGGGCAATGATCACAGTATGTGGTCAGTGTTGACCATGCGCTTCGAATATCTCCTAACTACATGTATGTTATCTATGTATGTGTTTTGATGAAGTCATTAGTAAGAATGAAATTTGTTGTTGTTGTTGTTGTTGTTGTTGTTTGTTGTTTGTGTTGTTTTATATTAAACATAATTTGATTATGTTTGCTTTCAAAACCTTCAAAGAGGTTTTGTGCAGTTCATTACTATTTAATTTCTACTATGTTGGTTTAAATTATCCATCTGTCGTACACAGAGCTGAAATGCAATTACATATTTTAGGAGGCCTGGACCTGTAAATTCAGGTCTGCATGTGGTAGGACCGTTTAGAAATACATTACTCAAATTCTTTTCCATGTTAGAAGAATTTGGGGCTTTAAGTAATGAACATATTCTCCGAAATCATTGACCGTTTTAATGTAGTTTTAGAACATATTATAATTGAGATTGAACCCTATCGTTCAGAGTGGTTGATACGTTCGAAGTTATCTAAGTGATAGTTCAGGCTAGTGTCAAGCCCAGCATGTGAGGCTGAGACACCAATAATAAGTTAAAACATAGGGTTGGAGCTATAATCCGGGATAGCTCATAGTAGTATTCATCTCGACTTATGATGCTAAATCACTTAGCTAATATGTATTAGGGTTTGAAAGATAGTGTTCAAACCCTTTATTTACTTTAATTTGGATGTACTATTATATAGTTGTAGATTCGAACATATACAGTTCTGAACCAAATTGTTGATAGGAGCTCTCGTTTGGGGCTCACTGTAAATGATTGTTTTGGGATTTGGAATAAAGGACAATTCGTAGGAATTAATATGTGTGCGTTCATTTAATACAAAAGGTTAATTTAAACTCTAACTCCTGAGATCAGCTCATGGCGGAATCGGGTATCTAAGCGATCAAATGTCACGCAGGACATTATGTACTACATAGGCAACGAGTAGTGCTACGAGGTAGCATTATACTTTGCAGAAATAAAGATTGCATCTCTCAGGCTTGAACACACGATGCTTCTGATTTACAGTCAGTACAGACTGGGCGTTCTTTTACAAACCACTGAACTACAGAGAATTCCTGAAAACATGGTATATGTATTACTATTTATTATTATGCATACTAACTTAACATATTTGAACGCACTTCAGGACGTATCGGTATATAGTTCACCATGTAGCACATGTAAATTAACTATGCATGGTTTAATACAAATTGAAAATAAATATTCCGTTTCAAGACAATTTTATCTCGATCTTTTTATGTACGGTTGATATGTTTGCGTGCGTGTCTGAGCTAGTTATTGCGTAAAACATATTTATTGTTTAAACTGCTACAACGTACACCTACAAATAGCCGTGATCTAGTGGTTAAACCTACATGTATCAAATAATAAATAAAAGCGAAACGTTACTTGTTCAGATCCCGTCCAGGGCAACTTTTTCTTTTAATGACATATAATCAGAAGCCGTATATTGATCGATGTTACCTGTACGAAGGCTAGATTAAATGTGATATTTTACGTGTGTGTGTGTGTGTGTATGTGTGGTTCTAAGGTTTACAGTCTCTCCGCCATATGGACCTAGACCACCATTATTTTTACATAGGGTTGTTAATAAATATCTACCCAAAAATATCCAGTCCTGACTATGCTGGCCATATAACACACACAATGTAGTATCAGTCATGCCCAGTGCAACACAAAAATGGGCCTTAGATGATTTGCCGACCTGCTCTTTTTCGCAAAATATTTTCCAAACTGAAAGTAAACACCTTCTTTTTGAATTCTGAGGTCAAAATGACCAAAGTGCACTTCAAACTGTGCTTCACAAAAAGTAGTGCAGCATGTCCAGCTTACCTTCAATTTTCATGCGGTTTTCGCTAGAAGCAAGTTAAATGTTTCAGAAATAAAGAAAAACATTCAATACATACCAGCCCTGTGTCTTTCACCACTCCTATGCTTCACAGTAACTTACTCAATAGTTTACCTGAGGGAACTTTTGCGTTCCACCAGATTGGGCCCATGGTACCCGGTCTAGCTCCATATAACCGATAGGGCATCCACACCGGTATAGGTACAATAGAGTATGAACGTTTTTAGGAGAGCTTGTATGTGTAGTATAATGTATATATCTACAGTCTAATTTAACAGATACAGTGTTGCCACACTGAAATACCACGCCGTTGTACATGTTACCATACCCACTCACTTTTTTCTGACACTGGGCCAATCATATGTAGTACTACCCATTATTTGCTCGTCAAGCAAGGGTTACAGGTAATTACTACCATTTGTAAAGTCTTTGGTGTGACTGTGCTCGAGGAATCAAACCCACGACCTCCCGATTGCAGGCCAGACACTATAACCAATACACCACTGCACTTCTGTGTGATATATATTACCCATCGATGCTGTCTTATATACGAACTTTTTTGCTTCTTGTCGTTTTGAAACTACTTCACTCATTCATATTTATCAGTTACTACTAGTTTAAGGATAGCGTCTGTAGGGTTAAACTTCTCGGTTGTCAAATTATTACAGATATAAGAGCGCGCAGGTAAATGCAAGTCGTTCATAACCGCGGAGGTATATCATCAGTGTAATTAATGACTATTCTGTTGTAGTATCATCGTCGGATACCCCCGTGTGATTCGTTCCGTTACTCTCCACTATCACCCGTGGGACATTACGCCTGATTTCGGGCGTTTTAGCAGAATAGAGTAGAACAGAACGAGCGATCCCATTGGATATCTCAATTACGATGAAAACTTGGGTTAACCAATCAGATGGCTGCATTGCTCTACACTGATTACGACCGAAATCAGGCGTAATGTCCCACGGGTGATAGTAGAGAGTAACGGAACGAATCACACGGGAGTATCCGACGATGTTGTAGTATATACCAGTTTTATAAATCCTTCGCTACCACCAGATCGATAACACAATGCCAGGAGATAAAAAGTGTAAAAAAGAAAAAGAAGCTAAAAAGTCAAAAGCAGAAGAGAAAGATGACGCCTGCGAAGAAAATGCCACATGGTGGACAGTTCCGGATGATTATTTCGATAACAAAAAGAGTGCTACGGTAAGTTTAAACTATTTATGTTTGATTAGGGGTAGCTACTAAGGGATGTATGTGTTGGGGTGTAGGGTAGAGGTTTGACATGTAGAGATGACATATCAATGAAAACGCAACCATTTACTCCATATGCTTATGCTGTTGGACCATTTAGAATAAAACTGCTGAGCCAATATTTTCATTTTGTTAAGTATTGAATATTGATACCTAAATTGTCTCAGAATTTGAAGGCGTTTATGACAAGCAGTTATGCAGTTATTTACCTTGTCATTTAACATTGTTGACTGTGGATATTCATAAAAAGAAAACTGTCCCACTAAATTTCAAGCTGCATTAATCTGTCTCGGAATACATTCCATTTGTTTTTTCTAGCCATGAATGTTTTTGAGAAAATGATTTCTCTTAGAGATGTAACTGAAGAAAACCGGAAATGCACGTGCATTCATAACACCAATATGGAATCCACTAAATCCAGATATGTACGTAAAAAAAGAAGGTAAAATGTCGACTCGTTATATGGATTATATCATATTTTGTCCAAAATGCCTCAAATTCTATCTTTTAAAAGGATTTGTTTTGTGGTGCGTTTTCATTGACCGCGAATATATATATATTTACATATAACCATTACATATATCATGTATTAAAGAGACACACGGCAATCTTGCTTTTTTTAAATCACGGCGTCCCGTTAGTTTTTCTACATACCTTACATTGGTTCAATCATTATTATTAAAGGGACACACGGCAATTTTGATTTGTTTAAAACTCGCGGTGATGTTCAAAGCAAATTGTTTTTACATATTACTAACTTTTAATAATGTTGCACCAATAAAGTATTTAACAATATGGTAGGATAACGAAACAAACTGATTTTGTTTTTATATGCAAGCAATTTAAAAGTCAAAATGATGCAGGATAAATAAATTGAGACGCAAATTTTAAATACTTGAATACAATTTAAGATTTCCGTGTGTCCCTTTATTTATAAGGATAGTATAAAACACATTTTTTCCGCATATTATTAACTGGAGATTATATTGCACCAGACAAATATTTAAACATATGGTAGAATAAAACGAACAAATGGAAACTCATTTTTTTTATTTAATTATATGCAAGCAAGTTTAAAGTCAAATGATAATGGATGAATAAATCGATAGGCTAATGTCAATTCTTGATAAACGCTTCCAGATGGCAGTGTTCCCCTTTAACAGTTGCTCTTAAATATGTAAATATGTTTTAAATGAGGATGTTAAATATACCAGAAAGATTATCGAATATTTTGCTAGTTCGTGGAAGCGAATAAGGATACCTTATTCCTTATATAAAATATCTTTATTAAAGTTGTAACCAACCAGTTTGTGTATTATCAAAAATAGACACAGACAGATAAAATAGATGATGGATGGATGGATGGATGAATGGAGGATGGATGGATGGATGGATGGATGGATGGATGGATGGATGGATAGATGGATGGATGGATGGATGGATGGATGGATGGATGGATGGATGGATAATGGATGGATAGATGGGCGGGCGGGCGGGCATACAGACAGACAGATAGATAGTCAAACATTACAATTGTAATGGAAGAAAGGTATTTAAAAAGATAGGTGTAAGTCAATTATCACAACCAAACTATACAGCTTATGGTTTCGTGATTTCCGCCCGGCTGTCTGTCTGTCTGGGTCGGTCCGTCCGTCCGTCCGTCCGTCCGTCCGTCTGTACGACAAACTCATAGCTGTCGAGACCCAGGGGAGGTCACGCGTGGGATGGGAGGTAAGGGGCGGTTGCCACTTGGTTACGGGGTCAGTATCGTGAAGCCCGCTAAAGTCCGGGACGGTCTGTGTTTGAATTTCAGAGAGTTTAGCTTGGATTATAGGTATACTGGCTACACAGTTCATATAACCATGCATTGTAACTGAATTAATTTAAGTCACACAATATACGGAAGTGATACAGAATTCTTGCATACCGGACAAGGATATCCGTCATTTTACTGGGGCTAGATTATACGAATCTTTCATGGGTATCCGGTGAAGACAGAGAATTCCAACCCGAGGTATACGTGTTTTTATCGGAACCGAGGCTATGCCGAGGTTCCGATTAAAACGAGGGTTGCAATTCCCTATCTGAACCGAATACCCATGATAGATTTTTTTTTCTTGCATATCAGAGACATGTTGTGCGTGACGCCGCCAGCTACTAACGCTTTGCATGTTTTCCGGCATACCGGATGTTGACGCGCGTGAATTGTATCTCGAGTGAGATGGAAATATCTAGCCCCGGTAAAATGACGGATATCCTTTTCTTGCATACCGGACAAGGATATCCGTCATTTTACCGGGGCTAGATATTTCCATCTCACCCTAGGGTCGAGATAAAATTCACGCGCGCCAACATCCGGTATGCAGGAAAACTGGTTAGTAGCTGGTGGCGTCAACGCACAACATGTCTCTGATATGCAAGAAAAAGAATCTATCACGGGTATTCGGTTCAAATAGGGAATTCCAACCCTCGGTATAAGTGTTTTAATCGGAACCTCGGCAGAGCCTCGGTTCCGATAAAAACACTTATACCTCGAGTTGGAATTCCCTATCTTCACCGGATACCCATGAAAGATTCTTATAGTCCGGTATGCCAGAAATATCCATCGCACCCTCGGATCGAGATAAAATTCACGCGCGCCAACATCCGGTATGCAGGAAAACATGCAAAACGTCAATAGCTGGCGGCGTCAACGCACATGTCTCTGATATGCAAGAAAAATAATCAATCATGGGTATTCGGTTCAGATAGGGAATTCCAACCCTCAGTATAAGTGTTTTAATCGGAACCTCGGCAGGGCCTCAGTTCCGATAATAACACGTATACCTCGGGTTGGAATTCCCTATCTTCACCGGATACCCATAAAAGATTCTTATAATCCTGGTTAAACTGTAGGCCTACTAAATTGTATCAATTCTTGGTATACTTATACTAAATATTATCTAAAATGTTGCAGACAAAAAACGTTTTGGTCAAATTTTCAGAATGCATGAGAACGTAAAATGTATGCGTGTGAGCGTGATTTGACACAAAAATGTCAATGCGTCATACTTGACAGGTATGCAAACTATATATTCTAATAACTCCTATCTCAAATGTTTACATTCAGACGCTTGTGTAGGCTCAATTGTAACTGCATAATAAGGAAAACATTTAAACAGTTTTGCCTTGTATACCTCTATAAAATTCTATTGTGCACTTTATAGAGGGTGTTATCAATAGTACAATCATGTAACGTAATACTACCTTAACTACCTTACAGTGTGGACAACTTATTCTTAATATCTGACACGATTAATACTTGGCAAGTTACAAACACTATACTTAAATCGCTTAAGGTCTCACACCACACTTCGATTTTACTGTGTTGGCCATAGGCAGTAAAGTCCAATTTTCCATTCTGAATCAAGCATTTACAGTCTAAAAGTATTTTTGGGAAAATACAGTTACTGCTGCTCATAACAATCCACAAAATCTGGAACATAGCCCACTTTTGTTTTTTGGACTAGGGGCTTTTCAAGCCTTAGTCCTTAGCAGGCGACAAAATTCGAGCACGCTAGAAGCCGCAACAGATCGTCACTGACTAAATGTATCACTACGCTAACAGACAGAGCGTCAGATGTCATTTTGATTGGGTATTCATTCGCATAAAAGAGGTAAACACATACCACTCACTGTATGCATATTCATAGGGGCCCTGGCCTTGTGTAGACTGTAGGGAAGAAATAGTTCTCCGTATCAGACAAATACCATCTAAATCGTAAATAAGCAGTGGAAAATGGAAAGAAAATTGAAGAATATGATGTTTGGGCCAATACTTTTTTCTACTAAGACAAGAAACAAGATGATATATTTTATCTCGAAATATTATAAACCCCGTTTGGACCCCGTACCTCCAGCTTTGCAAACCTCGGATAAAGTAGATAATTTGCATATTAATATCGAAAGGACCATTGCTTCCGAGCAAAAGTTATTTTTCAGCAAAAAAGAATAGAGGTAAACATTTGCGATATCACCGGGAAAATGGAACATCCGTCACCTAATGGAAACAGTCTTAAAAAAAGTCTTCGTCAAAATGTTATAATTGCAGAATTTACAAATTGTATTACTACGCTGTAGAGCGGCATTTCAGACGCAATTGATTGAACTGATCACGCGTTGATTTCATGACCCGCGATCACTATTAATCGAGTGGAGAAGATTTGTTTTTAATCCGACTTTGTACGGATATGAATAATGCTGCTCCGAATTAGAAAATGATGGAATACATACCACAATAAAAAGAAAATTTAAACAATAATAAAATTAGATGTATTTTTCCAAAAAGGATAATTCATACGGCCCATATTTCTATCCGGTGCAAGCGTCGGAATTTAATAATTACAATCTGATCCTTTCGAACTCAAGAAGACGCTTTCCGCCAGTTTTGTCAACAGGTCAGTGCATACAATGTTCCTAAATACACTTACACCATGTACACACAACAGAACTGTTTAATTTTCAAAGCCCCTAGACCATAAGTGCTTTCAGCACTTTAATTTTTAATGTGAGTGGTGGCAGGCAAGGTACTCTTTTCGGCTTTCACTAAACAGTTTGCACCTAAATGCATACGTATTTTGAGAACCCACAAATGTATCACATTTTGCTGTCAGTGTCGTCTAATCGCTGTCCATCCAGTCTCACACTATTGTTTTCTCACATGCAACAAGAAAAGAAAATATCCATGGACAATTATTAAAATATCTCAAACCGAAGAACACACCCCTACTTTTTATGGTGTAAGAATCATCTACAGTCACATGCCTACAGTCACATGCAAGGGAGCTAAGTGTGTAATGAGACCTTAAGCATAATTTAAAACACGGGACCTTTCATACCAATAAGTCTTCGTTATTTACATATGTAATGAATATCCGACTCTTCTGAAAGGCCTTTTAGAAATAGAAAAAAGCAAAAAGGCTGTTTCAGGCAGTGCTCTCGGTCAGGAAAGTAACTAAAACGACATTGGTTTACTGAATTCTTGACCTCCGTCCTCAGCAGTCAGACCCTAGTTCCGAAATCTGTTTTGTCTTCTATGCATCCTAGGCATTTCAGATTTTCACAAACTTAGATTAAAGTTCGTTTCTAAAATAGCACAGACAATAAGCAAACCTGACGAAATAATGTAAGATAAGATGACCAGACTAAAATAGAGTAATAAAAGGTTACATAGAACATAGCATTAACGAACTTGTATTGTAAAACCCGCTAAAAAGAAAGAAGCGTACGATGAAACAATTCGTGTAGCGAGTTGTAAGTATACATGAAGAAGTAGATCTATGTTTCCAGTTTTAATTTCAATCTTTTCTAAAAGAAGCTTAATTTAAGCAGCTTAACTCGTTAAATTAAACACAACATGTGAGTACTTAAGGAATGGTCATCTAAGAAGCACTATAACTCGAAGACCAGATGAGTTTATGTTGTGGTCAAATGTCCGTTTTGATATTTTTTTATCGCTTCGCTTCATAGCCAAAAAAAAACTGGGTGGATTTTCATACCAAACATTCAAACGGACACACTTCAATATTCGAAATGACTTAAACTAAAACAGTAACTTTCTGCAATGTTAAACATAGCTGCCATGATTAAAAATATATTAACTATTAAAACGTGTCATTGACTTCAGTGATTGCGGTAGCTAATAGAGCAGGCTCATTTTGCATTGTATTCTCTTGGTAATTATATTCTCATGGATAGTATAGCCCTTTGATATTTCTAATCTTTAAAGAGACATCCCGCATTTATCTAAGTTTGCATAGATTATTCGATTGTAACCACACTAAAACAATATTGACTGATTAGTTATAATCGTTTTACACAGACATTGGGGAGCACAGAGCACAGGGAATATTTCTGAGAGGCTATTGAAATGAAAAAGTTGCATAGATTTATTTATGAATCTAGGGACCGATTACCCCTATTGTTAAAATTCGGCTGAGAACACCATACCGAAACTAGAGAATGTCCTGTGTATTGAGAAATTATTATTATGGATCGACTCCACTCTTCCTCAAACACTATATATGTCATTAGCTTTGATTATTTAACATTATTTAAAAGCAGATTTGGAATCGTGCGCCAATAAAATCCGAACACCCACAGATAAAGAACAGTGCCAGTGGATATGTCTGGGAGGTGGATGATATGACGAGGCTAAGGAGGTTTCTGTTTCTAGGGACAAATAACTTCTACTTTTACAATGCTAAAAACAGAAACCCGAAATTGAAACGAGAGGACACTCTTTTTGTCGACAGGTGAGTATAGGTGTTTTGCCACACCGAATGTACATTTTACTTACATTACAACTAGATAATATATGAATGATTATCATCAAAAATAAATTAAATTTTAAAGCTGTGACACGGTGACTTTTCAGAGGAGTACTTTCCACTGCCATGTTTTCACATAATAGTTAAGTAAAGTACCTTAAAATGAAGACCTAACATTTGGTTTTCCTCACACTCGTATATTAATGCATGATGTATAAACACATACAGGTTCATCCCATCTTAAATTGTTAATACCTTATTGGAATAAACACAACAAGTACACCCCCATTGACATGTGACCCTGACCACGTAAGTAACTATTACACCCCATTGACATGTGACCCTGACCACGCGAGTAACTATTATTTTAGTGTTAAACAACATATACCAAATTAAGATTCATCTATTTGTATAAAGCGGTTTAGACGTTATGACGTTGAACAAATTACCCACAATCTGTATGTGTGACTTCCACATGGAACAGAAATGGACATATTTCTAAGTGTGTGTTCTATTTTTAAATATTTCACAATTAGTCTTGGTTCACGCTTCTTTAGTTTTTTCTCAAAATGCTTTGACCCCCCCACCTCCATTCAAATTATTGGGAGCCATGGCACTCCTGTTCCTACGCCTATGATCCTTCCTAAAAAAAGCTGCCAGTTGACTGTCACACCATTATTAATGTGTTGAGCTCTACCAGAGTTAAGCAGTTAAGCATAGTTAAGTCATAAACAACCACAAACAATGAAGAGTCGACACATATATTTTTCCTTTAACATATTCAGGGCGTCTTCGCGAAATGCAGTTTAGTTTAGGCAAAAAAGGCATTGGGCATTGAAGATATAAAACATACATTATGAAATAATAGCATTTAAAATTAAAAAAGTGAAGTTTATCGGATTCAGAAACCGTGATTGACGGCAGTTGGGCACCTGAATCCCGCGTTATAAGTAGTCATTAGAAGAGTTAGAATCTCACTGGCATTTTCTCGCCCTTCTCTATATCCTCTTATTAAAGATTTGGGTGACATGTTGTACTGTACTTTTCTCTCTTGTTTGTGTTTATTGCTTCCAAGGGATCACCTTTTCAGTATGTATTGACATTAACACTAGCGTTTGTTTAGTGCTGTGTGGCGGCCGTAAAACGTCGCCTCGACTACAGATCAGTAGTGTTTTTATTTACTGGTCCTTTGGGATCATCAAGCCCATTCTTTGTTGCTTTAAAGTAGAATATCGCTTAAGCCGGTGCTAGGAGGCGTGAGAGGTGTTGCATCTTATAATTACCTCTCATGACCAGACTCAATAAAATCGAGTCTGCCACTTTTCTCTCTTTTTTGTGTTTGTTGCATCCAAGGGATCACCTTTTCAGTATTTATTACAAAGCCGTATTTTGGAGTAACTGGCAGATCAAATCATTTGGATCAAACTTTATGCTGCCTTGTTGGTTACAGAATATTTCATGGCGGGGATTTCTTTATTTACACTGTCCCGTTTCATTGGGCTGACAGCTGGGTAAGTGTGAGTTTTGGAGCACCCTATATAACCTGGTTTAAACCCCCAGTTGCCTTTTTTGCCACTGAATGTTCCAAGGCGGTAGCCCTATTGTCATCTCATTTTGTGTTTGTGACGTCATATGCCTTTATTCCATGTTAACATTGCCATTCATGTTTGTCTTTTTGCGTGTGTTTGGTTTACTGTGTTCTGTAAAAGCTGCATTTCCTGTTCGACTTGCATACTTATTTTTGCTATAACATTTTGGTCTGACTTTAAATAAATATGCCTACATACGTTTGTCAGTGGGATGATACCTATTATTTCTTTAATTTATTTTAATACTGTAATAATTGATAAAGAGTTTGTGTTTTTTTCTAGGCTAGGATCTCCTTTATCAGTATTTATTTCTTAATCTTTCCTTTCTTCAGTTTACAGTCACGAATCTTGGACAATGGTAGCTGTGAGAATGGCGATAACTGGCTTTTTCTTAGTTAATGTTTGGTTTCATGACCAATTAAGGGTAATTAATGCAGTCATGACCTTAAAACTTAATCTGTCAAAAGTTATCGAATGTTAATGGAGACATGTGTCATGTCCAGTACGGACAATTATCAGATATCACTCAGTTGTGTAGGTGCGTTTCAGATATGGGAGTGGGTATGGAAACTTAACATTTTAAGTATTCGTTATTTTGTGTACGTTGTTTTTGCTTGTCAAGACTGTTTTAACAAATGAAATAGTACTTTCGTATGTTATTACGTTGTTATACGAATTTAATATATAATCTATGTGGAAAAATGAGATATAGAGTCCTATAGAAACCACAGCGTCCAAACGCAATGGCATGGAAGACACCTTTGTTACAATGGTTTTCTGAATTAAGTATAGACACTGACCGATAGATAGAATTAGTACTTTCCTATATTAATTTGATTATGTGTTGCCCTGTGACTGTGACCGTTCAAAACACAAACACATTTCTGGAGGATCAACACATAATGTTTGCAAAATATTGGTGGGTAAGGGACATACTCTGACCCATTCCACCTCTCAGAATATTGAGAGAGGTGGTGCTAATTCCCCTGCTCTTTTCTCTTGTTACAACCCTCCCTGCCGGACCGACGGCTTTACATCCTCTCCGAAGGATGATATACTTTAATAGTATCTTACCCGAAATATTTACTGACGAAAACAGTATTCGTAGGACGGAGCTGCTTTGGCCGAATGGTTAGCCTAGAACATTTGCATCTCGATCTCGATGGGGTCACGTCTCGAGTTTTTAAACGCACTCATTCATTACCTTGTTTGGGATAGAATATGAGTGAATCGTTACTTAAATACATAATTTGGTAAAGTACAGTACTTTTAATAACTATCTTAGATTATCGAGAGAAATATCTTACGTACATTGATTGTTGTTTTTGATAGCACTCTGACATGTGTTTACCTAAAACTGTCGTCACTGCTTAAAAACTCTGTAACGTCACATTAACCACATTTGTCTGGTAACCTGTCCAATTGTCCAATAACACAGGTGAGCAGACTACTATATGAGTAACCACCCCTTAGCAAGGGAGTTAACTGAGTTTGGACTTTTTTACCACAGTTTTTTCCCCATAGTATTTCACTACTCTCGTTACCGTAAGTTCGCTATTAAACGAGTATTGATTTAACATCATTCACACTTGCGTTTGTTTAGTGCTGTTTAGTGCTTTGAGATCGTCAAGCCATATCTGTCTGGCTTTAAATAAGACTTCGTTTAAGCCGGTGCTAGGAGGCATGAGAGGTTTTGCACTTTACATTACCTCTCATTAACAGACTCAATAAAAGCCGGTCTGCCACTTTTATCTCTTGTTTGTGTTTCTGCTTCCAAGGGATCCCCTTTTCAGTATTTATTATATAAGACTATTATAAGTCGACTACTTGTATAATTCAATCTCCACTTCTACATAACTTAACTATCTGATAATTTTCTAGGTTAATTAGTGCCGAAAAAGGTAGTGAAGTTGTTGACCTGATACAGAAAATCAGTCGGAAAAAACAAGCTCCAAAGCAGGCACCCTTATTATATGCCTTGGCGATCTGTGCTCGAAGTAACCACTTGGAAACTAAGAAAGCTTCGTATGCGGCCTTGAACACAATCTGCCATATTCCTACGCATCTCTTCATGTTCATCGGCTATTGTGAAGAAATAAGTTCTGACACGAATGGTGCAAAAACGAGTTTAAGCACGGATGGCACAGAAAAGAGCTCCAACACGGGTGGCAAAGAAAGGAATCCCAGCGCGCATGGTAAAGTAACGAGTTACGACACGGGACGCAAAGAAATGAACATCAGCAAAGATGGCAAAGAAACGAGTTCAGACACAAGTCGAGAAGAAATTAGTCCCAGCACGGATGGCAAAGAAAATAATACCGACACGGCTGCAATGAAGCGAGTCCCAGCATGGATGGCAAAGAAACGAGTTCCAACATGGATGTCAAAGCAACGAGTTCCGACATAGGTCGCAAAGAGACGAGTCCCAGAATGAATGGCAAAGAAACTATTTCCGACACCAATGGCAAAAAATCGAATTACCCCACAGGTTGGGGACGAGCGCACAAGCGAGCAGTCATAAACTGGTATATTCACAAAGCTAGCAATCCACGCGCCTTAGGACAACTGGTCACAAAATACAAGAGTAGGGAGGGTTGGTCGCATCACGACCTGTTCAAGCTTTCTCACATCAAGCCGAATGATGTGAAAAGCGACGGTACAAAAGAATTTGAACATAAACTAAACGCTCTGAAATTAATAGTTCTATATGTCCGCAGGGGAATTACGAAAGCTAAAGAACTTGCCGACTCTAAAATGGGAAACGATGAAACAATTGCTAAACTGGTTGACTACTTAACCGCGACAGAGAAAGCCATACGGTCTACGGACGAAGAGAGCATGGTAAAACTGATTAATAACCACGGTTTAGAGCGAGAGCATCTAACGACGCAGATGCTGGCCTCTACGAAAGTCTGGGAGGCCTTGATCGAGAACATCCATATGATGGCGGTGATCCGAAACCTGGGCAAGATGACGGAATTGGGACTCTTCGAAAAAGAGTCTTCGGTGAAGAAGATCGTAAGAAAATTGACTGATGACAAGGCTCTGGAATCCGTCCATCCGTTTAACATACTTCTTGCACTAAACCATTACCAGAAAGGTCTAGGTCACAAAGGAAAACTTTTACATAGTAAGAACGGTCATGGGGAGGAATCAAACGAGGCACCGAAAAGGAAGCCCAGAAAAGAATGGACCCCAAATCCAAAAATTGTCGATGCTCTAGACAAGGCTTATTATCGTGCGTTCATAACTGTGAAACCGACCAAAAAGAAATACATGCTTGCGATTGATGTCAGTGCGTCGATGAACGTGGCCTGTGTCGGATGTCACAGCATAACATGCCGCGAGGCGGCCGCTGCTATGATAATGGTAACGGCAAGGACGGAGAAGTTCGTCGACGTCGTTGCGTTCTCACACAAGTTGATGCCACTCAAAATCACCGAAAAAGACAATCTTCGAAGTGTCATTACCAAAATTTCAAAACTTGACCCTGATGAAACTGATAAAACTGGCTGCGATCAAGAGAAGAAAAATGTCACCAAAGAGCACACGGGCAAAGATGAGGTCGCAACCACATCGTCAACATTACCTGCATCTGATAAACCTGATAAAACTGACTGCGCATTGCCTATGATCTACGCTCAAGTGAAGAAGAAGGAGTATGACGTTTTTATCGTGTACACCGACAACCTGACATGGTATGGTAAAATGCATCCGTTTAAAGCTCTGGAAGCATACCAAGTGGAAAAACCAGGCACGAAATTGATCGTCGTGGGAATGGCTTCTAACTCCTACACAATTGCCAAAACCGACGAGAAGAAGAAAGATATAATGAACATCGTCGGTTTTAATACCGATGCGATGAAGATCATTTCAGAATTCAGTAAGGGTAAGATGTAATATTTCTCAGCCTTGAACGCCATTCAAAATCCGTCGTTTAGAACGCACGTCTAAAATATGAAACCCAAAACGAGATTGACATCATCATATGACTAACGACGTCATAATATGACTAACGACATCATTGCTCTTTGAATGTCTTTTACATGTGTAATTTACAAAAACCTGGAGAAACAAAGAATGTCTTCATTTTCCCAGTATCATCTTCGTGTTTTGGATTGAACAATATTTATTCAATACATGTAAAGTAGCATTTATATATTTTATTACCTGGACATTTGGATTCTACTTCTTTTACCATTATTCATGTTTTGTATATGTTAATCGTCAAAAGAGCAAAGAGCAGTCGATACCAATGTTAGTGATAATATACCTACAGAGAAACATAGACATGTTGGTACATAAACAAGTTGGTGAAAACAAATCTTCCTGAAACGGTAGTAGTTTCCATAGTAATCATGGAACTATTGTAGTCCGTGCGTTGTCAAGGACACTGAATAAAACTTATTTTATCGGACATATGGCCTAATTGTGCTGATGCGTTACACTTAATATATGTATGGACCGTTAGCTGTAAGCCGTTTTGTTTAAATTAACGTTCTGGTTACGTATGACTAGCTGTTTATTTTGACACATTGACAGAGAATCAATAAACTGTGTCTGGAAACTTATTTAACTCTAAGTGTAAGCGATGCATTTATCTGAGTAAAAATGGTATTGCATATGTGTTTCATTTTGTGCTCATTATATAATGACTTCAGCAGGAATGTTAAGTATCCGAACACAGTGACATTGAATATTAGTTTAATTTTATTTTATACTTAAACAGTTTATATGTTAGTATATATACGTCAAAAGTACCACGGTACTATTTGTAAAATACAAAACATAAGTAAAACAAATACGAAATTTAGAAAAGTGTGCCTATTAATATTACTCTTTAGACGTCAAGGCCCAGTAGATGTAGATCAAAGATCGGGTAGCTTAATCCTTGGTTAGCGTAAACCTTTAAAGCACATTTTCTCATAAAAATATTTTTTGTACTGCATTATATTAAAAACAAAATGCAAATTAAAAACTGTTTCACATGATCAGTTTCCGGTAGAAATATTCATTTATCAGAAATTTAGAGAGATTTAAAATTTTGACTAAACTCTCGGTTAAGTTAACCGATCTTTGAACAACTGGAAGAATGTGTTTTATATTGTGTTATATACATGTGTTTCATATGAATGACTTTAACTAAATTCATCTCTCATTTACTCTGTGTTGTATATGTAAAGCAATGCAAGTAATGCACACATGCCTATATGCTTAATTCTAATAATTAAAGGCATTCTGAGTTATATCATGAATCGTACTATTCACACACTCTGTAATTCTGCTGTAATTAAAACTACCCTTGAAAACATAATAGGACATGTTTAGTTTATTTGTTCTCCGGAATTGTCACTGCTATATTTGATAAATACTTCATTATGGACAAGGAATGGGTTTTACGTCATGTTAACACATAATATTAGGTTATATTGGTACACAAACATCAGGGCGTTGAGATAAAAGATGACATGTCTCATCACTGAGATCGTTCGTACGTAAGTTTGTAATGGGTAAATTGGCCCATAACAATATACAATTTATAGAGATTATTTAACTGCTGGGATCGATTATGGGGAAATCCTTCACGAGATGATAGGGCGTGTGGTTCTTTTCACGAAAGGGAGTAAGCGAGTGAGTGAAAAAACAACACACACCTACCATCGAGTGAAGGATTTCCATATAATCGATCACAACAGTTAAATAATCTATTTATTACTTTTTTAATCAGATTATGTATGATTTTAACCAGAATTATTCGCTTTATTTAGCGTTATCGACGGATGACGTCGACGTGACCAACACGTTATTGACGTCATAACCCAACGTCGCAGTTAGTTATTTTTGTGTTCGGAGTTAGTTATTAATATTTAGCGATTATGAATATTCTTTCACTGAGAATATAAGAATCCATCATGAGTATCCATGTGAGATAGAGAAATCTCACACGAGAGTCAGAATTGTAAGCAGGGACGAGGCTCTGCCGAGTGCTTGGTTGCAATTCTGATCCCGAGGGTGAGATTTTCCTATCTCACATGGATCACTCATGATGGATTATTTTTCTCCCATTATGTGTTTATTACCGGCATAAAATCGATGACTTTGCTGATTTAACGCCAGAATAAGGCGACGTCGACGTAACGTCATGACGTCGTAAGTCACATGTCATGTAAGATAGAGTTATCTCACATGAAAAAATGCCTATCTCACATGAGCAGAAATTGGGAGAAATCCCAATCTTTCAGCCATATAAATGTAATAAATAAATTATATCCACCGCTTCAAAACAATGCCCAGTAGATCAAAGATCGGGTAGCTTAATCCTTGGTGAGTGTAAACTTTTAAAGCACATTTTCTTATAAAAATATTTTTTGTACTATAGGTTATTGCATTTGTATGGCTAAATATTACTTGGAACGAGTTGTTTTGGCAAAGGACGACGAGCTTGCGAGTCGTCCTGCGCCAAAACAACGAGTTCCAAGTAATATTTAGCCATACATATTCAATAACCTTTTTATTGTATACTTTCATATTGTTTTCGATCAATGTAATTGTATGACTATTACTTTTCATTGTATTTGTGTTATTTTTATAGCTTTTGATGGAATTCCTATCTTGCCATTCAGTTTCATTTTGTGTGGATGATTATTTTGCGCGAAAACGACGTTGACGTCGGATGACGTCATTAAAAACATCAAGCGATTTTCGGAAATTTGTTTACCATTCGATAAAGTTAAAAACAGTGGGTGAGTGACCATTTGAATTATTTTATCAATTTTTGCCATAAAAGTTTGTAAAAAAACACGTATTTTTTTGTTGACACTATAGGAAGGATTCCGTTATTTTTATTTGAAAGTAGTTCCTTATTTCTATTTCGCGGCTCTTAGCAAGCACGAGCAAAAGTTCCCGTGCAATATCAATGCGTGCAATATCGTAGAATATTGCACGCTTAGCTCAATGCAAACTAAACGGGACAATATGAAAGTATACAATAATGCATTATATTAAAAACAAAATGCAAATTAAAAACTGTTTCACATGCTCAGTTTCCGGTAGAAATATTCATTTATCAGAAATGTAGAGAGATTTAAAATTTTGACTAAACTCTCGGTTAAGTTAACCGATCTTTGAACAACTGGAAGAATGTGTTTTATATTGTGTTATATACATGTACATGTGTTTCATATGAATGACTTTAACTAAATGTATCTCTCATTTACTCTGTGTTGTATATGTAAAGCAATGCAAGTAATGCACACATGCCTATATGCTTAATTCTAATAATTAAAGGCATTCTGAGTTATGTAATGAATCCTACTATTCACACACTCTGTAATTCTGCTGTAATTAAAACTACCCTTGAAAACATAATAGGACGTGTTTAGTTTATTTGTTCTCCGGAATTGTCAAGGCTATATTTGATATATCATCACTGAGATCGTTCGTACGTAAGTTTGTAATGGGTAAAATGGCCCATCACAATATACAGTATATAGAGATTATTTAACTGCTGGGATCGAATATAGTGAAATCCTTCACGAGATGATAGGCGTGTGGTTCTTTTCACGAACTGATTATGTATGATTTTAATCAGAATTATTTGCTTTATTTAGCGTTATTGGCGGATGACGTCGACGTGACCAACACGTTATTGATGTCATAACCCAACGTCGCAGTTAGTTATTTTTGTGTTCGGAGTTATTTATTAATATTTAGCGATTATGAATATTCTTTCACTGAGAAATCCCAATCTTTCACCTATATAAATGTAATAAATACATTATATCCACCGCTTCAAAACAATGATAAAGTAGATATAAAAGTCGAAAATGAAATGCAGCATTCAAGGACCGCAGTCAATCACAAACACGCATAGAAACAAACATACAAAGATGAATAAAAGGCAAGATATGACAACACAAACATAAAGGGGTTGACAATAGGGCTACCGCCTTGGAATGGTCAGTGGCAAAAAGACCGCTGGGGTTTCAACCTGGTTCTAGGGTCTTCCAAACCCTACCCTTACCCTATTGTCAACTATTTATGTTTTTGACGTCATATCTTGCCTTTTATTTATCTTTGGCGCTGTTCTTTGTTTCTGTTAAAAAAGAGTATGAGAGTGGACCATTGGAAACGGCCGAACACGACACATACGAAATATTGCAGTCTCGGTTTGATTGAGACTGTTCATGAATGGTAGTGAAATATGCTAGCTACCGCTCACGCCCTCTAGCCCCGGATTGAGCAGAACTCAATAGACTATATGTACAGGCGGTATATAGGATTATGGGTGTCAATCCAAATACAAAGAAAACATTCATAATGGATATCAGTTTCATATGTAATACGTAAATCGTTGAGAAATTCCACTTTTTCAACAAATAGAAGTTAAAGAGAATTTTGCGACACAGCCAAACACTCTTTATTATTGAGAGTTCTGAAAAACTTGAATAAGTGTGAAAGAATTATCAAAACGGGATTATAAACAAGGAAAATATGATGTTAAAACAAAACGGATATGAAAGCCGCCATTTTGAGAGCTATTCTAAATGACCATGATATGAAAATTTACTGTTTTATAAGAAAAAAATGACAGTAAGTGTATGTCAACTATGTATACTTTAGGCAATAATGCTTTATATGACCAGTAAAGGATTTTGCATTCATGTGCAGTGATTTTCTTTGCCTTAAATGATATTTATCAATATTCCATATATGGTAATTTGGAACTATGATGTCTTAGTTCTCAAAATGGCAGCTCCCATACCCGTTTTAGAATAAACTTCTAATAGTCATATCATCCGATTTTAATAATTCTTTCACCTTTCCCAAGTTTTCCCAAGGATGTTTGGCTATATTGCTACATACCCTTTAAATTGCAATGGAAAATTGGACAAATATACGTCGACAACTTGATCTACATGCGATTTTCTCATGCAACGAATACAAATCTGATGTTTGCTACAAAATTATTGACTTTCGTGATTGATATCAATGCTAAACTTAACCAAACTTACCGAATGTTCTCAATAACCATAGAAACGTGAGAGAAAGTAGATATATGGTTAAAAAAGCATTTTAATGCGCATATGATGGTAGTACATGTACTCCCAGATTCATACGTTTTTCCTGTTTTCCGGAATATTTTTATCCGAATTGGCTTCAGTTGCCGTGTAAACTATCATTTGTGCTTACGTCACAATTCTTGTTTCCCGACCGTGGAGGTGATACAGAGTTTTGCATTCCATTGTAAGAAAATGAAGGTACTAGGTATATATTATTGATAGGTAAATAATAACTATGTGTACATGTATATGTTATGCACAAAATAAGAATATGGACAATTCCGGAATTGCTCTGCGCAAAGTAAGAATTCTTAGAATGCGCGGCATTATCGGAATTCTCAAAATGCGCGGTTCAATTCCGGAATAGTCCGTGCGCAAAGTAGGAATTGGGACAAAGTAAGAATATGTTCGTTATCGTCAGTGCGCAAAGTAGGAAATGGAACAAAGTAGGAAAATTTTCGTTAATCATATTTGCGAGTAAACACTTTGATTTTTGTTTGCTTCATTCAAATAGTCAACATATCAGCAGTATATTAGTATAAGAAATTCTAAAGTAAAATAGCTATTTAATCCATAAAATATGATGTATACGTCAGTAGGTAAATCTAAAGAAGCTAAAACAATTTTATTTTGAATCATGCGTACGTATAGTTAAAATCACTAACATAGTGTGATGTAGTCTGCTAAATGCGTTTGACAAAAGAGCATACAAATACTTAAATGTGTGTGTTTATTTAAGCCGACAACCGTGGGTGTTCTTACATACCGATTAGGATATCCGCGTTTTACATTCCGAATAGAAAGTATTTTCTTGCATTCGGGATGACGCGTTTTACTTTGAACTGAATTGGGTTTTAAGGCGCACCAACACATGAAAGGTTATATGACGCCAAACAGGAATGAAAATGCCAGGCTCATCCACCACTTACATCAAGATAAAATATGTAGAATGGGCCTAGAACCTTCTTACCTGCATAACTGCAGAGTTGCTGCCATTTACGATGGAGCCACGTTTCCACGTTTGCGTACGCGGTGTCATGACCTTGAATGATCATGGTAAAAAATGAATAAATGAATATGAATGGGGGTGGGGTGTGGGGTCCTATCTCTGCATGTGATGGTGTGTTTGCAGTGGTTGTATTCTACCCCGGCAACCTCACGGGGATCCGCGTATTACATGGTGGATGGATGCAAGAATATTCATAATCGCTAATTATTAAATTAATAACTAACTAAGAACACAATAATAACTAACGTTGCAACGTAATAACAAACGTTGCGACGTTCGTTGAGTGATGGCGTCAGTAAACTGACTTAAAATGTAATAAATAGATTAGTTAACTGCCCGAATCGATTATTGGGTAATCCTTCACTCGATGGTAGACGTGTTTTGTTTTTCACTCACTCTCATACGCTCGTTCGTGAAAAGAACCACACGTCTATACCACTCTTGAAGGATTTCCCTATAATCCATCCCAGCATTTAAATAATCTCTATATATCGATGGTCTAGAATTATAACGTCGTAAGTGAAAAATCATAGTTTTCGGGAAAGTGAAAAAAAACGGACTGCCAGTAACTGTGTGAATTCGCTTTACAATCTCATATGACATAGACTGTAGTTTGCTTTCTCATAAAACAAAGTATTTTTTATTTCAAAAAAAAAATTTGACTTTGTAATCTGAGCAATTGCACGACCTTATGTTATTAAATATTCGGAAAGGAAGATGTTCATAAAAAAGTTGTATCTGGCAGTTAGACGTTTTAAAATATGGTTAAATCGATTATTAAACCACTGTAAGTGTCTTATAAAAGTTTGTTAGTTCATGCTACACTGTTGGTCGAAATGTAGAATGCATATGGGAACATGCGTGTGATGACAACATTACAATATATATATTAGAAAATGTTCTATTTTTTAAAGTTAAATCAAACGGATATAAAAAAAAACCATGCTCTTATTATTATAAATTTAATTAAATAGTAATGGTCACTTAACATACAAATAGTATTAATTAAATAGTAATGGTAACGTAACATACAAATAGAGACACGAATTATGTTTCAAATTAGTTGTTGTAACAATTAAAACATTTAATAACAGAGAACTGGGAGTTGTATGCACTAATGAAAAGAAAACTAATCAATCACGAACAAACACTAACACATGGTTATATACCTCCTGTAGTCTATAACGTTACATTGTATTTCACGTACCATTTATATCCTTACATATTAGGTCCCCATACCCTATATATTCGTACATACTACGTTCCCTTGTCCTATTTATCTTGACATAGTGTATCCCCGCAACCTATGTATGTTACATTGTATTTCCCCGTACCCTCTGTATCCCTACACATTATGACCCCTTAGCCTATATGTCCTTACATATTATGTTCCCATATCCTATATATCCTTACATATTATGTCCCCATAACCTCTATATCCTTACATTGTATGTCCCCGTACTCTCTATAACCTTACATATTATGTCCCCATACCCTATATACTAGTATTCTTATATATTATATCCCCATACCCTATATATCTTTAAATATTATGTCCCAATACTCTATACTATTCAAACTGCGTAGATGATATATTGTAAAATATAAATTTACCGACTATCTTTTGAAAATGTTAAACTATTCAATTCGTAACCAGACATTTAATTTGATATGTCTGGCTTTAAATTAGCAGAGCGACGTTAATAATGCATATCTTTTAGTGCATTTTGAAAGCCCCATTGTGAAAAGATCTGGGTGCAAGAGATTGTATCAAAATAATGACACAGGTTACATATCCACAAAAGCAAACACGTGTCACTTTAACGAGATTATATCATAATTATCATAAATATTTTCAGTTCCCAAAATAATAAATGTGACTAAAATATTTCGCAAGTAGCTTAAGTCATATTAAATAGTTTGAAAACTTAAAGGTGAAGACCAGAATAAGACCAACGTCTCTCTTGTGTTAGGCAACTGCGTGGAGACAACAGTCAGAACTCGAATTGACTCTACTGAGTTATGTGTGTGAGAAAGCTCTGTATGTACGTTGTGCATTACATATCTCATATATATCCTTATATAATTTGTCAACGCACTCTCTATATACTTATCATAATATATGTTATCCCCATACCCTATATATCCTTACATATCATATTCCCATACCTTATATATCCTTATGTAATATATCCCCATACCCTCTATATAATATAGAGGGTATGGGAACATATTATATAGGGATATATAGGGTATGTGGATATTATACTTACATAATAACTATATCCCCATACGCTATATATCCTTACATAATATGTCCCCGTACTCTCTATATACTTATATATTATAACCCCATAAATACCCCTTATATCCTTACATAATATGTCCCCGCACTCTCTAAATGCTTTCGTAATATGCCTACGTACTCTCTATATCCTTCATATTATGTCACCGTACCCTTTATATATTTACATAGTATATCTACATAGGTTATATGTTGCACAAAAGACGACGAAAGATGAAGAATTGAAATAGTAATTTAGAAAATAACGTGAAAATGGGCTGCTTATACCGTGTTCTAAGATTACATCAATAATGTAGCTTTCGTATGAAACAATATTCGTAGTGTACTAAATATGTTTAAATATATTTCGAAATACATGCAACATTAACCATTATCGTATAACATGTCATAATTATATTCAACATTAATATCATTACGTGGCCGGAAATTAACTGTCATAAAAGGTCTAACACGGGGTATGAAATAAAACCTTAATTTCGGTTTAAAACCCTGCATATTGTACAATTTAAACATTTAACTTATGATTTTAAACAGGTTATCGATTTTTGTTTCAGTAAAACATGTTTTATGTATGTTTATATTGTCGAAATTATACATTGTAAAACTGACTAATATAAGCTTCCCCATGGCTTAAAGGAATTAATGCATGACCATGTAATGTAATAATAGTTAAATACAACGTTCGATAAACAGTCCTTTTGTCAATGTATATATGATTGGTATATAATGGACCAAACTAAACAAACTTCACACTGTTAAGAGAGTGTGTGTGTAATGTTGAAAAAAGGTGCGAAGGGGTCCACGCGCCGCTCCGTCACGATTCCAATTACTTGTGGCCGTGTGTGAGTGTGTGTAGTTCGAAGGTTTATAGACCGTCTGCCAACTCACACGTCGAGGTAACCCTGACGCGATGGGCACAATATAGTCTGGTATTTTCTAGATGTGTATGAAGGCTGATCTGGTGCTGCTGTGTTGCTGTGTAGTCGCTTCTCTTGTAGGTATGTAGGTAGTTGTCGCTTTCGCTCTGTGGTTGTCGCTGTGGCGGTGAAGTCGGGGATCTGGAACGACGTCTAGGTGGTGCTGTCTACGCTACTGGGCGATCCCCTTTAGGGCCACACCCGCCAGCTGCAACCTGCGTCCCCGGTGGCTATAGAACTATCGTAGTATAGTTATATACTCTTCTGGCACGCAGGTTGATATGACCCCTTCGCTCCGTGTACAGCGCCAGGCTTCCCCTCAGTTGTAGTTGTTCCTGGCGCTGTTCCACGCTGGCGGGACGAAGGAGACATCTTCACTCTCGGTCAGTCAGCAATCATTCCATTAGTACTGCATCATATAAGCCAGTGGCTTATACTACAAGTAAGACCAGATCCGCAATCCTAACTCGCACAACTTTGTAGGATGTGCTGGCAAGGGTCGACCCAGTAGGTCACCCTACATGATTGCTGACAGTGCCCACGCTGCGACGTGCACATGGTGAAGATCCAGGTGGATTACTTGTGGCCCTGAGACATGTTGGTCAATCATATTGTTTAAATGCAATGAGATACGCCCTTTTATTTGATTTGATTAGCCAATCACAATAAAGGAAATGAAAAATGAAATGAAATGTGTTTAAATCAAACATAATTATTTCGCCATAATTTATTGACGTATACAAACATATTGGAATCGGTGAAAGTTAAATAATTTAACTAGCTAGAAGAAATGTTAAATACATTTTATCATATTAGAAGTTGTTTGCTTTTTTCATAATTAATGACGACAATATATGCGTATTTCGAAATATTTAATTTATAGTTGGAAATGTTAAACATGTTTAGTTCGCGGTGTATTCGGCTTTTTTTTGTTGTGTTTTTTTTTTACATATTTGCAAATAATTATTATTAATTATTATAATGTTAACCTATAACAACGCTAAAGAATAAAACACAACTGTAATAAAGCGCAAAGAAGTTCAATTAATTGTTCAATATACAGGCCTTTTAAACCGAAATTACGGTTTATTTCATACCCCAGCCAACCCCGTTTTCGCTTCTTGGAGAACATTTGGGAAACGAAGGCCTGTCCTAAATTATAACAGATATTTCCACAATAAAAAGGTATTTCAAAACATGTTTTACTGAAGAAAAAAAATGATTAAATGTTTAAAACTATCACTTAAATCATTTTTTTTTTTTTTTTTTTTGTATATCAGATTAACGCATGAAAAGGACACACAAGCAATAAGTGGTTTATAAAAAGGACGCACGAGAGTTTTCCATAAAATTCATATATTAAAGTTTGCATTATTCTTTCCTTTCTATGATTTTCTTGGTTCCTCTTCCTATGTCGAGGTTGTGTGAAGACAATCTAAATATGCCGAGAATTATTGTCATTGTTTTCTCTTCACCGATATCTAAATAATGTTGCAAGTCAAAGTCGCGTTTTAAAACGACAGCAACACGTTGATTATATCTATACCAACTTGTTTTTTTCATGAAAAGCCAATGAAAGAGTGATTTTCGATTCAACAGATAGAACCGTCTTATTTAATTATTCCGTCATATTAGGTAGTATTACATAGTTTTCTTTGATAAGCAGAAACTTTAACCATACTCACGGCCTGTGTAGGCGAAACGTAATTAAATGGGCAAATAGTGTACTTTTAATAAAGTGCATTGTCATGCAACCTCGTTGAAATAATTAAAAATAGTTCATTTGAATTTTCTTACCAAATATTATGGAACCTGGAAAGTATTGTTGAAGTAAAGGACTTCAAATTGTTTTGTAAATAGTTAAGTTTATGTTAATCATACGCGATACTTAACTTTAAATTATTTGTTCGTCGCAGATATGTGAAGCAAAATAAGAATATTAATATGAAATAAAAGTAGGTTTAAAATTAGCATCTTCCTATACACATTATAACACAAATTCTTACTTTGGGCAAAATATTCTCAAATTGTGCAAAGAGACACTTAATGCGTGGTTTATATATTTAACCCCTTGCGCAATTCCGGAATAGTCCTGCGCAATTCCGGAATCGTTGCGCATTTTAAGAATTCTTACTTTGCGCTGAGCAATTCCGGAATCGTCCATATTCTTACTTTGCGTAGAACATATGTACTACACTACTGGATAACATTCAATTTTCATTATCAAATCACGTATGAGTAAATGCCAGGAGAAAATAGTCCTTTTCTGGTATAGGCCTCGCAATGGTTTTACATGTCACATGATGTAGGTAGAAACAAATTATATTATTACCTAACTCTCTATATAAATAGTTGTTAGACATTATACAGTTATTTCCCAGAACACCCATGAAATAATTGTTTTATTACCTAATTCTCTATATATATTGCGGGATGCATTTGAGTTAGATATAGGAAAACAACATAATAAAAGTTTAATGATTTAATTATATTTCATAATCGCTAAATCAGACCTGTGGCTACGTTGAGGCACACCGAGGCAGTTTCCTCGGTAGAATTTTGGGAATGTACATACTTTACATATATAAACAACTTAAGTGCAGTATCGAAAAATAATCAATCAATGAAAAAAACGTCGTGCTTGGAACTGAAAATGAACTAATGAAAACACAAGAAATCGCGTGTAGAAAACAAAGCGGGTGGGAGTTGGGGCCCGATGTGCATGTCACCGGACCTCCATATAAAGGGATTTGCCTGGGTTAAATTATATGGACTGGCTAAAGAAAGGCCTGCAAATATTAATTACTAACTCCGAATAAAAATCGAAGTCCTGAAAGTACTGGTAACGAATTCTCTAGCATGTATTAATTGTTTATGAAAATTATTCTGCTGTCCGAAGAAAATGGAAGCATGATGTCTGGACAGGTTTTTGTTTTGGGTGCTTATATGTTGGATAAGTAGAATATTAGCTAATACACCATTACTGCAGGTTTGTCAACATACACCCTGTACTACTGCATATACACTGTGTAAAAATACAAGAGCTGTCGGAGAAGAGCGCAGCTCGACTATTCGATTTTTCAGAGAATAATAAATTATATAGCTAGTATATACCATCAGAAAACAAGGCTACAACAATGTGGGGTGGGGTTGGGGGAACAACATAACTATGTGTAAGAATTGACCAAAACTACACAGAAATATGTAAAAAAAAATAAAAAAATCCGAGTTTTGAGTGGGGTGCGGGGTGGAGGTGGGGAAGAGGCGGGGGTGGGTTGTGGGGGAGTGCGGGTGGTGAGGGCAACATATATGTGTAAGAAGCTATGTAAGAATTCACCAAAACAACACAAAAGTATGTAAAAGAAATAATTAAAAATCGAGTTTTGAGTGGGGATGGGGGAGAGGCGTGGGGTGGGGAGGGCAACATATATGTTAAGAAGCTATGTAAGAATCGGCCAAAACAACACATGGTAAAACAAAATAAAAATAAAAAATATTTCGATTGGGGGGGAGGGGGTTGGGGGGTGGGGGGTGGGGGGGGGGGGCAAGATAGCTATGTGAAAGAAGAATTGACAAAAACAACACAGAAATATGTAAAAAAAAAAAAAAAAAAAAAAGATTTTCGAGTGGGGGTGAGTGGGGGTGAGTGGGGGAGAGTGGAGGGAGGGTGTTGGAGGGGTGGAGGGGGAACATATATGTGTAAGAAGCCATGTGTAAGAAATTACCAAAACAACACAGAAATATGTAAAAAAAAAAAAAAAAGTGTTTCGAGTGTGTGTTGTGTGGGGGCTGGGGTGTGGGGGGAGAGAAGCAGGGTGTGGGGGTGTAGGGAGCAACATATGTGTAAGAAGCTATGTGTAAGAATTGACAAAAAAACACAGAAATATGTAAAAATAAAAATAAAAAAAATCTAGTTTCGAGTGTGTGGTGGGTTGGCAGTGCTTATGCAGCCCTTAAGAGCTATAAGAATTGACCAAAAAACACAGAAATATGTAAAACAAGAGGGCCTGTGGACGCTCTACTGGCTAATATGGCTCTTATGACATCAATGAAGCGAGTGACTATCGTCTTAAAGAGGCAAAATATAGCCATAACTCCGCCATTACTTGTCCGATCTGGCTGGTTTTCCAAGTTAATAAAAATAAAAAATAAAGAAAAAAGAAAAAGAAAAAAAAGAAAAAATAATAAAATAAAAATAAAAAAATAACAAATAAAAAAGAAAATAGAAATAAAAAAATAAAAAAAGAAAAAAAATATGTATAAAAATAAAAAAATAAAAAATAAAGAAAGTAAAAAATTTAAAACAAGCATTTATGTACAACTTTTGAACAAAATTGATAAAGGACCATAAGCTTATAGCAACAGCAAAATATTAAACCTCTGGCTCTTGCAGTTTCCGATAAGAAGATTTTTTAAGTTTTTTTCCTATACATGTCTATGTAAAACATGTGACCCTTGGGGCGGGGCTAAATTTGACCCCAGGGTCACCATTTGAACAAAGTTGGTAAAGGACCATAAGCTTATAATACATGTAAAATATCAAACCTCTGGCTCTTGTAGTTTCCGAGAAGAAGATTTAAAAATAATAATTCCTTTTTTAAGTCTATGTAAAACTGTGACAAATTTGACCCCAGGGTCACCATTTGAACAAACTTAGTAGAGGACCATAAGCTGATGCTACATGTAATACATGAGAGCTCTGTGCCATGTGATTCCAGAGAAGAAGATTTTTTTCAGTTTTTCCCTATACAAGCCTATGTAAAACTGTGACCCCCGGGGTGGGGCCAAATGTGACCCCTGGGTCACCATTTGAACAAACTTGGTAGAGGACCACAAGCTTATAGCAAATGCAAAATATTAAACCTCTGGCTTTTGCAGTTTCCGAGAAGAAGTTTTTCCTTATACATGTCTATGTAAAACATGTGACCGGAACACCAAAGATAATGTAACAAGGACACCAAAGTTAATGCCAAAGTTACATATAAAGCACAATTTTGAAGCCTTTCAACTTAAACACCCATAAAAGTTTTATAATTTAACACTATTTATGACAAAGTAATCAAATAAATTCAAAGATATAACGGTGACACAATTTTAAAAGAAATCCTGAAATCTGGGTCAATGTTAGTCTTAAATTACAATCTTCTTTGCGTTCAATTATAGAAACCATCAACCTGTACAAACTGACACATGAAAACGATTTAATGTTATTTATAAAATTCTTTTCAATAAATAGTTACCTTGAATGACAAATTCGGTGAGTATATGCTCAGAGGTAACGCAGACACACACATTTATCAGTGATATTGTTGTCACTGTTACATCTTATTGGAATAGTTCAGATTTTGCAGGTCTCTGAAACATTACCAACTAAAAGCAGGGATCACTCTAGGCCGCGATTTCGCGATACCCTCGCATAAAATCTCAAAAATCGCATGAAAAAAAGACAAATGGAACAAATTGTCGCACCGAAGTCGGGAAATCCATTTTCACCATGTCGATTCGTAATGAAAATATATTTATTTATATTTCATTTAAAATCTCATGTAAATTTGTTCAGATCCATTTATTCGCGATTAAAAACATATAAAATGAGGAAAATATCAAATTATTCGAAAATTACATGAAAAAAATCAAAACGAGATTGTTACGTCGGTAGACTTCCGGTTCTCTTTCGCTTCGCAGTGTCAAAGTAAATCGATTGATTATGAATCTACATGGCCATTACTATAACAATTCATCAACTTCTAGTAATATCTAACCATTATCCTCCGATCTATAATGATTTGACGCAATTAACTATGAACTGGTGCAAGAAATTTTAAAACTATGTTAGAGTAAAAAATTGACGTAAATTTGGACACGTTTTATTTCGGATGATTTAACAACTTCTACTTTTACTTTGCGCTTTTCAGATTATTATTTTTTTAAAAGAGAGAATCTAGAAAATCAACTAAAGGGAGGACTCTATTACACAAGTCATGTAACTGTATTTTTATTTATAACAACTTTATATTTTATTTCCTTTGCATCAATATAATTGGCATATTTATTTGTTTCATTTTGAAGTTTTCGCGCGCTCGAAAATGCCCTTTGTACATAATTTAGAGCGCTTAAAAATGTCCTACTTTCAGGGAATACCCTGCCCTTTTCAAAATCTGAGGTAAACACTATATTAACCGTGATTGTTTAGCAAATGTCAGGTGTGAAATGGCTGGGCTATTGGGTTATATTCTCAATTTCCAAAACATTTCCCCATACTAGGGAGACACTGTCTGTCTGTCTGTCTGTCTGTCTCTTTAATTGTATAACAATTTGGGGAGGGTTCGGTGGATGTGGGGTGGGGCATGAGCCATAATGCAGGAAATCACATCTAAATTTCAAAAATGTTCTGGGGGGCATGTCCCCACCCTAGCGGCCTCCAGTGCTACGCGCGGTCGACGAACGACTGTTCGGCTTCGCATCGGAAATGTTTCATAAAAATTGTGAATGTCTCGTTAAAATCAATCAAATGGGACATTTTGTCTCATTGAAAGTCAATCCTAGGGTGATCCCTGAAAAGAGTGTATAATTTACACGGTTTACACAAGTTTATAAAATCATTAACTATTGTAAAAACAACCCCTTCCATGGCCATTGTGCGTATAAGCTCATTTTTCTACAAAATATTCCAGTTCCACATGTACGCATACTAGGTGGGAAATGTTTCACCGCTTTCAAGCCGATTGTTCATTTATTTCACGTATCAATCTGCACGAGTTTACAAGAAAATTCATTATTTATAATCTTATACCACCACAAACCCTGTAAACTAGCTGAATACGCAATAAACATGAAACAAAGTCACCGAGGCATCGTTTACAGACGTAACATCGTATTTCAACTCACTATGCAATGCTGCATCAGCTGCCATTTTGGATACGTCTCGCGAAAAACTTGTTTCCAAACGCGAGATGTCGCTTAGGTCAATGCAAATTTTAATTAAAAAACGTGTTTGGGCTTAATTCGCGTTTTCTGAGAAAACCAATATTTTTCAGATGTTGATGACGTAACATTTTGACACAGTTTTTTTTCTTCAAAAATTGTTTGAACATGCTGTCAATATGCGTCATGCAGTTAACGTGACTTCGTACAAAGTCAATTTCGTACCTATTCAGTTTCGCACCCGTAATAAAATCGACGATTATAAAAAATATGAAAGAGCAAAAACAATAGATTTTTTAGACGTAACAAGATTGGCCACGAAAGTTACGTCATTTACAGGGGTCATATATACTTTGATTTCTCTTGAAATACCAGATTTTCTTCTAAAATAAGGCATTTATTTGTTAAAATGGTCTAACTTTAGAACAATAGATCATGGGCTTATTCCATTGCTTTATGCAGTGACACGCTGTCATTGCACCCACCCCTAAAAAATGTCCACCGTTTGTCCACAAAATCAGAACTTTGATTCCATTTGCTGAGGTCAGCATTTAGAGTAAACTCAAAGTATGTGCCTGATTTAATGAAGGTTCATGTGACAATTCTAATGGTGTGTATAGTTTTATGTTTAAAAAGATGAAAATATACTAAAAACTGATTTTTTTTTAGATTAACCAAAAGTGCTGGGCACGAAAACCATGCTCATATATGTGTAAGAATTGACTAAAACAACACAGAAATATGTAAAAAAATAAAATTAAAAAAATAAAGTTTCAAGTGGGGGGCGAGGTGGGTGAGGGATTGGGAGGTGGGGGCAGGGGGCAACATATATCATATATGTATAAGAATTGACTAAAACAACACAGAAATATGTAAAACAAAAGAAAGAAGAAGGGGTGTGGAGGGGGTGGGAGTCTTGTGGGTGGGGGGAGGAGGGAGCCCATGCCCCAATATGGGTGAAGTATGAATAAGATGCATAATGCTATAAGAAATCCAAACCAAAATTATAGATATATACATGCTTACATGCAAACCTAGATCTGCCTTTATTGCACATTTTATGGGCCATCACAATTTGGGTTCCATGGGAGCCCAGAATTTGCAGAAGACAAAATTACTTACCCAACCCTTTACAACATACTATAAGGAAACCAATTCCAAAATTTAGTTCAGCTAGGACAAGAAATATAAGAGATATAGACCTGTAAACACAGCTTACACGCACAATTTGATGTCAAACAGACACATTTTAAGGGCTATCAGAATTTGGGTTCCGTGGGAGCCTAGGGATTACAGGAACCAAAATTACTTAAGCAGCCTTTAAGATAATGCTATAAGGAAGCTAATGGCCAAATTTGGTTGTGCTAGGGTAAGAATTAAAAGAGATTTAGACTTGTAAACACAGTTTACACGCAAAGTTTGATGTGAAATGGGACACATTTTATGGCTATCATAATGTGGGTCCCATGGGAGCCCATAGGTTACAAGAACCAAAATTGCTTATGCAGCCCTTACGATAATGCTATAAGGAAGCACATGGCCAAAATTGGTTGTGCTAGGATAAGAAATGTAAGAGATATAGACTTGTAAACATAGCTTACACGCAAACCTTTATGTGGGACGCCGACGCAGGGTGATTACATAAGCTCTTATTCTTCGAATAGTCGAGCTAAAAACAAGATCAATCTTGAAAGTGACATTGCATTCCTTCAGTTGCATTCCATCAATGAAAACAAGATGTTTTTCATTTGTCATTTACAATGTGCTCACCAATGTTTTGACATTTTTTCAGTCACAATTTTTAAAGATGTAAAATTCATTTCTTTTATAAAATTTAGTTATCCGTAGGACAGGTCACCTGGTCCCCAGCAAAATCCACATGGCACAGGACAAGGGGACAACTGTTAATATCAAACTCTGTTTGTGTGTGTTCATTGTGGTATGAACTGTTAGTTCTTCTTCAAACACTTAAGGTTTTAGATTATTATTTTTTTGTTCATTGGGGGTATGAAATGTCAGTTGCCTAATCCCAGTGATCATAATGCCCGAAAATGAAAGTATCTTACTTACACAAGTTATTTCTGGTCACGTCGTCGTTGTCACAGGCAGACGGCGCGTACCCCACCCTGCCCACACCCTACCCCTCTACTACCACCCTCCCCTCCCCACCCACCCCCCCCCCACCCACTCTCTACTACCCCCGTTCCCACCTGTTTCTCTACAACCCCCCTTAAATATGTTTTCAATGACATACTGTAAACTGTTCTACTTGGTTTTCAATGTAAAAAAAAAAAAAAAAATGTACATAATATCTATACCATATAAACATGATAAAGGTACTGGACTCTTTAATAAAAACGGCTAATTATATTTAGCGGAACGGAACGAAACGGAACGGAACAGGTTCTGGGTACCAATTGGGGAAATCAACTTTTTTGTACGAATGTCTCCAAATTGAGTTTTTCTCTCTTTTAATATGACTTTAATAACTATATGTTTATGATATAAGAGCCAACTTAACGTCGGTCTCATACCACAATTGTATTGACTTTAAAGTCAACAATTGTCGCAATGTTATGTGTTGCTAACCTCCCAAATTATATTCTACTTTCGCCTAGGAGTCCAATACTTCACGGAGAGAGTAAATTCTGTCTCTAGTCTATCTCACTGTTATGTGTCTTTTGTATGTATAGCAAGTCTCAGTTATGCAGTAGATGATATAATACCATTTAAAAAAATCTAAAAAAAAATTAACGTCGGTCTCATACCACAATTGTATTGACTTTAAAGTCAACAATTGTCGCAATGTTATGTGTTGCTAACCTCCCAAATTATATTCTACTTTCGCCTAGGAGTCCAATACTTCACGGAGAGAGTAAATTCTGTCTCTAGTCTATCTCACTGTTATGTGTCTTTTGTATGTATAGCAAGTCTCAGTTATGCAGTAGATGATATAATACCATTTAAAAAAATCTAACATTTTTTTAACTTTTAATGTTAGACAAATATAATATCATTTAAACTATGTCTTATATTACTGGATATACTTAAAAATACGAAACCATGTGTAATGGGCATATCTTTATTTCATTAAAAAAATATATGTATATATCTTGGTTACATCAAATATTGACTGTATACAAACTATATATATTACATGCAATATAAATAATATACGTTATGTGTATTGGTTATCTTTTTGAAACCTTTGGAACAAATACAATCAATCAAGTTTGAGCGTTCAGTTTAAAATAGAACTTATTACATTTGCCGTTTCAGTTTGTCGGTGACAATATTATCAAAGAACGTTTTTGAAAATGAAGACACCAGCTGGCGTCAGATAAGCTCCTTAGAATATACGAATTCTGTTAGACTCATTAAATTAGCATTGACATGCTTGGGAAGGGTATAGTTCGAGGGTGGTGTGCTGACGGGTAGATATCACTGCTGGTGTGCTGATGGGTAGATATCATTGCTAGTGTGATTAAGGGTAGATTACTTTGCGAGTGTGATGGTGTGTAAATATCATAGTTAGTGTGCTGATGTGTATATATTATTGCTAATGTGCTGATGGGTAGATATCACAGCTAGTGTGCTGATGGGTAGATATCATTGCTAGTGTGCTGATGTGTATATACCATCGCTGGTGTGATGATGTGTAGATATCATAGTTAGTATTTTAATGTGTAGATATTTCTAATGTGCTAATGGTAGATATCATTGCTAATGTGTAGATAACATTGCTAAGTGCTGATGTGTAAATACCATTGCTAATGTGCTTATAGGTAGATACCACAGCTAGTGTGCTGATGAGTAGAATTCGCTGGTAGTGTGCTGACGCGTAGATATCACTGCTGGTGTGCTGATGGATATATATCATTGCTAGTATGCTGATGTGTAAATAACACTGCGAGTGTGATGGTGTGTAGATATCATAGTTAGTGTGCTGATGTGTATATATCATTACTAATGTGCTGATGGGTAGATATCACAGCTAGTGTGCTGATTGGTAGATATCATTACTAATGTGCTGATGGGTAGATATCATTGCTAGGGTGCTGATGTGTATATATCATTGCTAGTGTGATGGTGTGTAGATATCACTGCTAGTGTGCTGATGTGTACATATCATTGCTAATGTGCTTGGGTAGATATCATAACTAGTATGCTGGTATGTATATATCATAGCTAGAGTGCTGATGTGTAGATATGTCTAATGTGCTGATGGGTAGATATCATGGCTAATGTGCTGATGGGTAGATATCATTGCTAGTGTGCTGATGTGTACATATCATCGCTGGTGTGATGGTGTGTAGCTATCATAGCTAAATATACTGATGTGTAGATATTTCTAATGTGCTAATGGGTAGATATCATTGCTAATGTGTAGATAACACTGCTAATATGCTTATGGGTAGATATCATTACTAGTGTGCTGATGTGTAAATACCATTGCTAATGTGCTTATAGATATATACCACAGCCAGTGTGCTGATGGGTAGGTATCATTGCTAATCTGCTGATGGATATATATCACTGCTAATGTGCTGATCGGTAGATATCACATCTAGTGTGATGATGGGTAGATATCACAGCTAGTGTGCTGATTGGTAGATATAATTGCTAGTGTACCGATGGGTAGATATCATTGCTAATGTGCTGATGGGCAGATATTACTGATAATGTGCTGATGGGTAGATATCAAGCTAGTGTGCTGATGGGTAGATATTGCTAGTGTGGTGATAGGTAGATATCATTGCTAGTGTGGTGATGAGTAGATATCACAGCTAATGTGCTGATGCCTATACAGCATTGCTAGTGTGCTGATGGGTAGATATCACTGCTGGTGTGGTGATGGGTATATATTGCTAGTGTGGTGATAGGCAAATATCATTGCTAGTGTAGTGATGGGTAGATGTTATAGCTAGTGTGCTGATAGGTAGATGTCATAACTATTATGGTGATGGGTAGATACCAAATGGCAAGTATGCTGATTGGTAGATATTACAGCCAGCGTGCTGATGTGCAGATATATTTGTTAATGTGCTGATGGGTAGATAGCATTGCTAATGTGCTGATTGGTAGATATCACATCTAGTTTGGTGATGGGTATATATGACAGCTAGAGTGTTGATTGGTAGATGTAATTGCTAGTGTACTAATGGGTAGATATCGATACGTGCGTATGTGTTGATAGGTTGATATCATTGCTAATTTGCTGATGGGTAGATCTCACTGCTGGCGTGCTGATGGGTAGATATCATTACTGTGCTGATGCGTAGATATCATTGCTTATGGGTAGATATCATTTCTAATGTGCTGATTGGTAGATACCACTGCTTTGCTGGTGGGTAGATATCAATGCAAAAGTGTTGATGGTAGATATCATTACTGTGCTGATGGATAGATATCATTGCTAATGTGCTGATGGGTAGATATCATTGCTAGTGTGCTGATGTGTAGATATAACTGTGAGTGTGATGGTGTGTATATATCATAGTTAGGGTGCTGATGTGTATATATCATTGCTAATTTGCTGATGGGTAGATATCATTTCGATGTGTATATATCATTGCTAATGTGCTGATGAGTAGATATCATTGCTAATGTGCTGATGGGTAGATATCATTGCTAGTGTGCTGATGTGTATATATCATTGATAATGTGCTGATGTGTATATGTTATTGCTAGTGTGATGGCGTGTAGCTATCATTGCTAGTGTGCTGATGGGTAGATACCATAGCTAGTGTGCTGGTGTATAAATATCATAGCTAGTGTGCTGATGTGTAGATATTTATAATGTGCTGATGGGTAGATATCATTGATAATGTTCTGATGGGTAGATATCATTGCTAATGTGCTGATGGGTAGATATCACTGCTGGTGTGCTGATGGGTAGATATCACTGCTGGTGTGCTGATGGGTAGATAGCATTACTAGTGTGATGAAGGGTAGATTACTTTGCGAGTGTGATGGTGTGTAAATATCATAATTAGTGTGCGGATGTGTATATATTATTGCTAATGTGCTGATGGGTAGATATCACAGCTAGTGTGCTGATGGGTAGATATCATTGCTAGTGTACTGATGTGTATATACCATCGCTGGTGTGATGGTGTGTAGATATCATAGTTAGTATTTTGATGTGTAGATATTTCTAATGTGCTAACGGGTAGATATCATTGATAATGTGTAGATAACATTGCTAAGTGCTGATGGGTAGATATCATTGCTTGTGTGTTGATGTGTAAATACCATTGCGAATGTGCTTATAGGTAGATACCACAGCTAGTGTGCTGATGGGTAGAATTCGCTGGTAGTGTGCTGACGGGTAGATATCACTGCTGGTGTGCTGATGGGTATATATCATTGCTAGTGTGCTGATGTGTAGATAACACTGCGAGTGTGATGGTGTGTAGATATCATAGTTAGTGTGCTGATGTGTATATATCATTACTAATGTGCTGATGGGTTGATATCATAGCTAGTGTGCTGACTGGTAGATATCATTACTAATGTGCTGATGGGTAGATATCATTGCTAGCGTGCTGATGTGTATATATCATTGCTAGTGTGATGGTGTGTAGATGTCATTGCTAGTGTGCTGATGTGTACATATCATTGCTAATGTGCTTGGGTAAATATCATAACTAGTATGCTGGTGTGTATATATCATAGCTAGAGTGTTGATGTGTAGATATTTCTAATGTGCTGATGGGTAGATAACACTGCTAATATGCTGATGGGTAGATATCATTACTAGTGTGCTGATGTGTAAATACCATTGCTAATGTGCTTATAGATATATACCACAGCCAGTGTGCTGATGGGTAGGTATCATTGCTAATCTGCTGATCGGTAGATATCACATCTAGTGTGATGATGGGTATATATCACAGCTAGTGTGCTTATTGGTAGATATAATTGCCAGTGTACCGATGGGTAGATATCATTGCTAAGGTGCTGATGGGCAGATATCACTGATAATGTGCTGATGGGTAGATATTGCCAGTGTGGTGATAGGTAGATATCATTGCTAGTGTGGTGATAAGTAGATATCACAGCTAATGTGCTGATGCATATACAGCATTGCTAGTGTGCTGATGGGTAGATATCACTGCTGGTGTGGTGATGGGTATATATTGCTAGTGTGGTGATAGGCAGATATTATAGCTAGTGTGCCGATAGGTAGATGTCATAACTATTATGGTGATGGGTAGATACCATAGAAAGTATGCTGATTGGTAGATATTACCGCCAGCTTGCTGATGTGTAGATATATTTGTTAATGTGCTGATGGGTAGATAGCATTGCTAATGTGCTGATGTGCAGATATCATTGCTAATGTGCTGATGTGCAGATATCATTGCTAATGTGCTGATTGGTAGATATCACATCTAGTTTGGTGATGGGTAAATATCACAGCTAGTGTGTTGATTGGTAGATGTAATTGCTAGTGTACTGATGGGTAGATATCGATACGTGCTAATGTGTTGATAGGTTGCTATCATTGCTAATTTGCTGATGGGTAGACCTCACTGCTGGCGTGCTGATCGGTAGATATCATTACTGTGCTGATGGGTAGATATCATTGCTGATGGGTAGATATCATTTCTAATGTGCTGGTTGGTAGATACCATTTCTTTGCTGATGGGTAGATATCATTGCAAAAGTGCTGATGGGTAGATATCATTACTGTGCTGATGGATAGATATCATTGCTTATGTGCTGATGGGTAGATATCATTGCTAGTGTGCTGATGTGTAGATATAACTGTGAGTGTGATGGTGTGAAAAATGGGTAGATATTATTGCTAATGTGCTGATGGGTAGATATCACTGCTGGTGTGCTGATGGGTAGATATCACAGCTAGTGTGCTGATGAGTAGATATCACAGCTATTGTGCTGATGGGTAAACGAGAGTTTATAAGAACCCTAAAGCATCCAGACCATTTTCTTTTTTAAAAAAGCATTAAGTCGAACTTGATCTGCCTTATTGCATATGCACATTGAATATGAAGCTGAACCATATCGTGATGGTTTGATTGATGCCCATAATTCTTCCAGATCGCCTTCAGTCCCTTTACAATGTATAATGCATTTTGCTTCAGTAGTAGTATCATCTCGTGCATTTTGTATTTGTATCTGTATTTGTATTTGTATTTGTATCTGTATTTGTATCTGTATTTGTATCTGTATTTGTATTCACCTGCATACTTTTGGGCAATCAAATACTCTCGGAAATTTGTCTTTTGTTTCAAAATGATGAATATTCCGCCACAATAACTATTGCTCAACTCGAGGATTTCCTTGTGTCGATCGCCATAAATGCTAGTTTTGTATGAACCTGCCTGTGTATGTTATGTATGATTGCATAGCGTATCCCTTCTATGTAATGATTTGTTTATTGTGTTTCCTTGTAAGTAGTAACTGTTATGTTGTTCTCCGATAAAGGAGGAATACAGAATTTTATATAAGCATCATAATTATATCAAATAAATTGAAGGCTCGTGTGCACATAATTAGTATATATGTTGGTAGATGACCAGTGACACTGGTTTATGGTAGTTACTGTATGGGTGTGACATCTGATGATTGAGAAGTATTCATTGCACGTGAATCGGTCTTATTCCCCCTCCATCATCCACCCCTACACCTCTTTTCATTCGTCTATAGCTACTTAGCTATATATTCTACATAACAAACGTTAAGACAAGAAATGTCGCTGAAGTGAGAAATTGGAATTAAATGATATCAAATTTTATCAAACATATTATTAATTACATTTCAACTACTATCGAGTGTTACTTGCTGGTAAACATATATTATGAATTGATAATTATCAATATTAATATTAATAATAATTGAATCATGATAATGATGAAATAGTTGACGGAAATTGTTGTATATGTTGTTTTGTTACTCAACATGTTTTTCATCGTTTCAGGCTTTAATTGATAAACCAAATTGATATCATCATTCTAATAAACGAAACAAATATTGAATGTTATTAGTGTCTGATTGAAACCCACATTCTACATATGTCATATATCAAGGCGCCTATCTCAGCATCATTTTATATATTGCCTATAACCTTATGTTTCATTGTGTTCCGCTAAATACAAGTATCCATGGGTAGTTACATTTAGACGAATATAACGGAACAAGATGAATGTAATATGATAAATATATTGTAATGATAATATCTATACAAATCACTATTGTCATTATTACTATTATTTTATATATGTATCTATTATTTTATATATGTATTACAATTGTCTCGTGTTTTTGCAGTTCATTGTTCCTTTTCTTTGCATACCATGGCATAGCCTTGCACACAATATACACCTACTAGTATGCAGTGTTCATTTTTGGGACAACCTAGAAACACGGACAAACAGTTCAGAATTATTTGGCGAGAACGGTTTGAAAGCACATATCAACATCGTTTTATATATTGTCAGTAGCGTATGCTGTGGAATGCGAATGACTTTTCCGTTCCGCTAAACATAATTATCCAGGGGCTATTTATATTTAGTGAAACGGAACTGAAAAGGTAGTTTCAACAAAAAGTGATTAAATGTTCTGTCTTCATTACTTGTACTTTAACCAGAATATATCCTGACAAACAAACTGCATCTATAAAGTGCTTTATAAATGTTTAACTTTGGAAAGCCCTTGGAACATGAACGATGTAGAATAATAGAAATACAATGACGAAAACAGTTTTAAAGCACATATCAACATCATTTTATATCGTAAATATAGCTTTATTATATGATAAAATTATCTTGTTCCGTTTCGTTCCGCTAAATGTAATTATCCGGGCGATAGTTATATTTAGCGGAACGGAACGAAACAAGATAATTTCAACAAAGAGGAAAGGTCTTACGTAGCCATGTACCATTCGATTAAAAGCTGCATATTGTACATACAATATATAGCGGAAATTCCCGTGTTGCGTTTTCATATCACTTGAGTGTATGTATAAGAAGCTATGTGTAAGAATTTACACAAAACAACACAGATATATGTAAAAAAACACAATAAACATTAAATAAAAATAGTCCATTTCGAGCGTGGGGTGGGGTGGGGTGGGGGAGGGGAGGGGGGGCAACATAGCTATGTGTAAGAATTGACCTAAACAACACAGAAATATATAAAAAAAATAAAAATAAAAAAAATGGGGTTTCAAGTGGGGGGAGGGGGGTGAGGGTAGTGGGGGATGGGGTGGAGAGGCAGGGAATGGGGTGGAGGGGGCAACATATATGTGTAAGAAGCTATGTGTAAGAATTTACCAATACAACACAGATATATGTAAAAAACAATAAACATTAAATAAAAATATTCCATTTCGAGCGTGGGGTGGGGTGGGGTGGGGTGGGGTGGGGGAGGGGAGGTGGGGCAACATAGCTATGTGTAAGAATTGACCAAAACAACACAGAAATATGTAAAAAAAAAAAAAGGTTTCGTGTGTGTGGGGGTGTTGGGGGTGGGGGGGGGGGGGCTGGCGGGGGGAGAGGAGAGGGAGTAATATATATGTGTAAGAAGCTATGTGTAAGAATTGACCAAAACAACACAGAAATATGTAAAATAAAACAAAATGAAAATATTCTAATGTCGAGTGTGTGGTGGGTGGGGGGGGGGGAGGGGGTGGCAGGGGAGGGGGCAACATGTCAGGGGTTACAGGAACCAAAATTGCTTATAGAGCCCTTAAGATAATGATATAAGGAAGCCCATGGCCAAATTTGGTTGTGCTAGGATAAGAAATGTAAGAGATATAGACTTGTAAACACAGCTTACACGCAAACCTTGATGTGGGACGCCGACGCCGACGCCGACGCCGACCCCGGGGTGATTACATAAGCTTTCTTATTCTTCGAATAGTCGAGCTAAAAATAGTCCAGTCTCAGTTTGACTGATACTGTTCTTGAATGGTAGTGGAAATGCTAGCTACAGTTCACGTCTTATAGTCCCGGGTTGAGCAGAACGTCAATAGTACGAAATATTGAGCCATCCCGAAGATGGTATGCATATGACACCGTGAAATACATTTTTATAAGACTTTTACTGTAGCAGAGAAGAACCTGATATTTCTGATGCTATGCATATATTGTAAATATAGCTTTATGCTGTGGAATGAAATGTTATTGTTCCGTTCCGCGAAATATAATTATCCAAGGGGATGGTTATATTTAGCGGAATGGAACGGAACAAGATAATTTCAAAACATCGGACTAACAATATAGTGATACTATATAATAATGATTATGATAACTATAAGTGTGAATTAAAAGAAATATTATCATTAACTTTTATTATATTTATACCTTTATACCTACATAATTCTTTCGTCATCGTCTTCTGCTCAAGATATACATAAAAATAGTCCAGTCTCAATTTGACTGAATGGTAGTGGAAATGCTAGCTACAGTTCACGCCTTAAGTCCCGGGTTGAGCAGAACGTCAGAAGTACGTATTACTAGAAGTACGTATTATGACTGGACTACCTCTTGGGACTCTACGATTGTACCTACTGAAACCCCAACTAAGGGAGGTGTGTGCATGAGCTTTCGTCCCTCGGGTTTTCTGGTCGTACCCTAGATTGGTCTTCTCTTTAGCTGCAACTACTATGGTTGTTCAGTACGATTCTGGATACATCCTGAGATGTTTATTATTTTGTATGTATATCTTTAGTTGGTTTCTCTGGATGTGGACTTTATTGTTAGAGATTTCCTTTTGATGGGATTTAGTTTTGTTTACACTGTCTTGTCTATTTGGGCGCTGAAGACAGGATAATAGCGAGGATTGTGCGCATATAAAATCGATTCAAGCTAACCAGTAGGTCGTATTGCCTACTGACCGTTCCAAGTCGGTAACCCTGTCTTCACCACCCTTTCTGTTGTTTTTTGTCTCTTTCATTGTAGTTTCAAGTCCTTGTTTGCAGTACAGTGCGGACCTACGACGCCATTGCGTTCGGACGCTGTGGTTTCTATAGGACCCTATATATCATTAAACAACGAATAAGCAGCTGAACATTTACAAAAAAACTGATATTAACATATGGACACATGCATGATAAAAACAATTTAAGAATTAAATACGTTTGATGCTCTATCCATTAACTTTCAGATATCATCTTGACGTAACAGTCCTACAAACAAGTCCACAACTAGCATCTTCTGGATGCTCGGCTTATCAGCTACAGTAATCATTAGTAACTGTAAATGAGATGTTAAATGGCCATAAATCTCACTACCTGCTGGGCTGACCACCATCTCCAGAAACCCTATCTAATTACCTAATGCTCACCATATGTTTGCAGTTTGCTTTCAGTCTATTGGAATTTTGTCTTATGAACATTCTCAAGTTGGTTTGTTCATTAGGAAACTAATAATTCGGCAAGATGTGAACACTAAGAGTAAGTAAATCATAATTACTAATTGAATTGGGGTTTTAAGGCGCACCAACACATGAAAAGGTTATATGGCGCCTAAAAGGCATGAACATGCCAGGCTCATCTTCCATGTACATCGAGATAAAATATGGAAAATGGGCCTAGAACCTTCGCACCCTGAACTGCAGAGTTGCTGCAAATTCTATCGTAGAAACTCCATTTACGCTGGAGCCACGTTATTGTTTTTCTGCCACTGCTCTTTTGATGCGAGCGAGATAGCACCTGAAACAACGCAGGGATCATGATGAAGACCTTTAATGAACATGAACAAAAAATGATAAAATGAACATGAATTTGGGGGGATTCTGCCCCTCTGCCTACCCCTCCAAAGGGATCTGCAGTGGCCGTATTCTTTGCCCCGTGACCAAACGGGGGCCCCGGCAACCACACGGGGCTCATAATTACTACATTTTCTATTTAATTCATAAGTATCTTAATTTAAACTCAGAAAATCTTAGCTTTAACTGTAATTATAATTGTATAATTTATATTTGCAATACATGTTAGTTGTAATACACTACCAGTTTTAAAAACTCGCGGCATCCTGTTAGTTTTTCTACATAACTTGCATTTGTTCAATTATGAATATTAATTATAAAAATTGTATTAAGCAAATAATTTTTTCATTACTAACTGTTAAGAATATTGCACCAATAAATTGAAAACTGCGGTAGAATAAGAAGAATATTCAATTATATGCAACCAGTTTTAAAGTCAAAATTATAATGGATTAATAAATCGAGGCGCTAATTTAAATGCTTAATAAAAACTTCAAGATTGCCATGTGTCCCTTTAAGCATGTAGGTGTAATTGTACTTTTAATGTAAAACAACTCCCACCACACACACCCCAACCATGTCCCCTGGAGAGGTAAGAAAATGTTAATAAACCCTTGCATAATTACACATATATTCTTATCATATATATCAATGTTTCAAGTTCGTACTTCTAACAATGTAGGACGTGATTTATTTTTTTTAAAAAGTGTGAGGTTATTTAGTTGAGTGTTCTCAAAGTCAGAATTATTACACTGCACATCATTTTACTGATTTACCTAAATAAGACAAATGACAGGCATCTTTCTTTATTAGACAATGTATTGAAATACCTCTTGATGTACTAATTTGATAAAATATAACTATTTAATTCTTATTAAAAAGTACAACGCAAATGTGTTTGAGAAATTCTTACAATAATGATCCATAAACATTTAGGTAAAAACATACAACCGTCAGTTCTAAATGAATTGCAAAATAGGAAGCCAGAGAATATCTCAGAAAAACAGCTGACCACTGACCGGTACTGGTAACCTGATCCTGGCAATTAATTATACTTGTGGAGAGGCTTGTCATTCCAATTTAATGGGTAATTATGACCTCCCAGATGAGAAAAAAGGCAAATTTTGGGAAACTTAGACATGTTTGTAGGACTGGTAAGTTGTGGTGTTTTGTTTCAGTAATACAGACATTATCACAACAAAAACGTGTGCTCGTAAAATAGAAAGATGACTGCAATAACCTTAAACATTCATAACATATTTGGGGATAATAACTGCAAACATCGGATTGCAAGTATGATGTAAGTAAATCTTAACTTAATAACATAGAGTTGCGTGACAGGTATCATCTGACACAATGATAGGACGCCTTATGAAATGTTAAACCATCTGATATATTTGGGAATGTCACCTTCATCTATCATCCCACATGCATGTTACTGTTGTACGCCACATGTTCAACAATAAACACGCAACTAAGATATATATACTTCCTTCTATATAATAATGAGACAGAGGAACACAATACAATAGCAAATAATTTGAGGATTTAGGAAAAGTGTGTGTTAGTAAATGAGCCGACAGATGATTTTTGACCGAGGTATTTTGCATATGCCAGTTTGGTATTTAAATATTTGCATGTACTTACATAAACATATTGTTTAAAAACATTTTCAAGTATAAGAAAGTATGGAAAGCCGTTTGGTTTTTAGCAGGGGTCCCAAACGGCTTTTCATAAAGAAAGACAATTTAACAACACTGCTTAAAATCAAAATAATCTTTGACAAAACATGTGTATTACACTTTACCATGAGTTATTACCGAAATCACATTTGAGATTGCACGTGTACGTTTGGAACAAGTTTTGTTCCCCTGCGAGTATATTGGTAATTGTTTAGCAAACGAATATGACCAATGACAGTTAGTCTCGATACGAAAACCATGCTGTATTACTGCGATACGACAACTTTTGGATTTTTTCTTCAGATGGCGGGAGGTATACAGTACTGGTTCTACCTAGTAAACAATACGGTGGTCTGCCTCTACCACAAATCATCGACCGTCATATATGGCCTAACATGTGCTAAAATTGACGTAAAACACCTTTCAACCAAAACAAAACCAATTAAAAACAAGATATCCGGATAGACGGACGGACGGACGGACGGACGGACAGACAGAGACACGGGCCTCTCACTGCCCTATTTCATTGTGCGAAGTTTCATTGCAGTTCCATTAGTAGTTTTTGAGTTATTCTCCACACAAGAATTATAACTTTACAAAGGGCAATAACTATCGTGAATGACGATAGAGATGTGGTACTTATACTCGGGACTTCCCCTTAGTACCCTCTATCATTGTTTGAAGTATAATTGCAGTCCCTTAAGTAGTTTTTGAGTTATGTCCGGAAAAGATCGACAAAACGGCAACTATATCATAAACATGGGAAACTGAGTTGGCTCAGGTTTTTGACATGACCAGGACACTGCATTGCAAAGCTGAAAAGCTTAACCGTGTAGATAAAATTACTATCTAAAACTATTGATAAACACTGTCTGCATTTTCCCCAAAAAAACACCATTAAAACAACCATACCATTAAACAATTAAAACATTAACCAACCATACCATTAAAGAATCAAACCATTAAACAATCATACCATTAAACAATCATACCTTAACTAACACTGTAAGCGAACATATCATTAAACAAGCATACCATTAAACAGCCATATAATTAAGGAATCATACCATTAACAACTTTTACCATTAAACAATCATAACATTAAACTATCACATCAACAAAAATTTATACCATTAAACAGTGATATAACAATCATACCATTAAACAATCATACCATTAAACAGTCATACCATTAAACTACCATACCATTAAACAATCATACCATTAAACTATCATACCATTAAACAATCATACCATTAAACAATCATACTATTCAACAATCATACCATTAAACCACCATTCCATTATACAACCTTACCATTATACAATCATACCCTTAAACACTCCCATTAAACAATCATACCTTAACTAACACTGTAAGCGAACATATCATGAAACAAGCATACCATTAAACAGCCACATCATTAAGGAATCATCCATTAACAACTTTTAGCTTTTCTTAAATGATCTTTAATTATTTTTCGAGAGGGGTTCAAATCATTCGCTGTTGTTTAAGCCCCTCCTGTCAATAATGCCCCGACGAAGCTCCAGCTGTTGTCTGAGCCCCTAAATGGCGTTTCACAACAAAAGGGACGCAACACATATATACTGCGATTTTATTGTGAAAACGCCATTTATAACAGATTAAGGGGAGGAAGTTTTGTATTGTAATCGTTTAGTTGAAGCACAAAAAAACACATGCTATTGTGTTAGAGTTATAAAATAGATTAGATGTATATGTTTCTTATATTTTGCCACTATCTACACGCAATTTCATTTATTATGTGCAATTCTGTTGACGAATAACCGATTACCACGTGTATAGCTCTCCCTGCACACGGACCTATGACTTTACACACACCTCCTTCGGAGGATGACATACTTTCATAGTAGGCTTATCTTACCCGAGGAAATCGAACCTCTGACGTCCGGGACGAGAGGCAAGTATGACCAAGTATGCTAACCACTTATCCACCACAACAATATGACTGGAAGAAATTGTTATTTTCAATAGACAGGTTGAAGGAAATAAACATAAAAAAGAAAACAAAAAAAGAAAAACAAATCTTCTCTTTTTTTTGTTATACTATATTTCTGTATAGACATGTATACAAACATCAAAACATATTTAAAAAAAATAAAAACCGTACACCAAAAACAATCCTACTCAAAATTCCTACCCCATTGCCATGTAAGAGACCATAGTGGTCTCTTACATGGGGTATGATTGCTTTTGACTATGGTCTCTTACATGGTGTATGCTTGTTTTTGACTACGGTCTCTTACACGGTGTCGAATTGTTTTTCACTATGGTCTCTTACATGGGGTAGGATTGTTTCTGGTGTACAGTTTTTCATTTATTTGATATGCTCTGATGTTGTGCTCTGCTGTTGTATACATGTCTACTACGGTCTCTTACATGGGGTAGGAATTTTGGTTTTGCAATTATTTGATATGTTTTGATATTTGTATACAAGTCTAGACAAAAACAAACAATCAGATTTTTGATTTTTTTAAGATTTTTTTGTTTTTAAAGATTTGTTTAGGTCCAAACGCGTTCTTTCAACCTTTGTTTCAATACCGTTCTTCTAGTTACAATTGATTGCAAATCGGGTCCTGATATGGTCTGGGATGTCGTGTTCTAAGCTGGAGATAATATTTCGGCATGGAATGTCTTCGATTCCTAGCACACATTCTCTAATTCACAAAAAGCGGAGTATACATCTGTCATGATGTTCACTCAATAACTTTCACACACAGTGCCGTAACCAGACATAAACTGACACCGAGGCAAAGAAATATATTGGGTGAGAAGTGGGTCGTGGGTCGGGGAGGGCAAGGGCGGATCCGGGGGTTATGGGTGCACCAGGCTAAAATCTGAAAAGTAATAAGTATATGTATATAGTAAGCTTTTGTTGGGTGGGGTGTACAGGTGGTAGTGGGATGGGTCTAGGGGCGGGTCCAGTGCGGGCACCGGGAGCACCCCTACCTAAAATCGGTAACGTATGTATTATAGAATTTGCAGCAATTCTGCAGTTTTGCAGGTAAGAAGGTTCTAGGCCCAATCTTCATATTTTATCTTGATGTAAGTGGAGGATGAGTATGGCACGTTCGTTCCTGTTGGCGCCATATAACCTTTCATGTGTTGTTGCGCCTTAAAACACAAATCAATTCAATTAACTTTTTTAAACAGTAGTCGAATGTGAGTATGCATACAGGAGAGAAGCCATATAAGCTACATGCATTAAGATATTAGGCGATGTGAGAGATGTTTCTATTGTCCTTTAATTTTCCGAATATGCCTAGTTACTCATTTTAGCAAAGTAGAAGTTACTAGTGCCTAATTAACTGCTATACCAGCCGCAGTTACGTATTAATCGTGGATATGAATGTGTATGCTCTTTTTGTAATTCAAATTTCCTAAGCAGTTACTACTTCCTAATTAGAAGTAGATGTTACTGGTGCCTAGGAATTAACTGAACTATTAGCCGATACATTGAGTATACAGGAGAAATACCATATTATACCATTTAACGAAATAAAAACTTAATATATATGACTTATTTGGTTTATCCTGCATGAATACACACATTCGCCTACTGTTTAAAATAATTACACTTAAAGGGTGTTAGAGACATCTCTCACATCGCCTAGACATTACCACTTACTATTTTTAAAAAAGCAAAACTGTCTTTTAGCTTAATTATCACCTCTTCCTTCAATGTACCAGTCGGTTTATTTGCAAGAACACGATTTACTAACGCTAGCCGGCGATATTGCCCCTGAAGACAGTACTAACGCCAGCTGTTGATATTTCCTCTGAGGACAGTACTAACGCTAGCTGTTGACATTGCCCCTGAGGACAGGACTAACGCTACCTGTTGATATTGACTTGTGGACGGTACTAACTATAGCTGTTGATAGTATCCCTATAAGACGCTGGCTGTTGATATTGTTCATGTGGATGTTACAGACAATAGCTGTTGATAGTGTCCATATAGACAGAACAAAAGCTTGCTGTTGATACCTGTACATGTTACAGACCAGCTGTTGATATTGTAGTTCTACAGCTAGCTCTTGATAACTCCCACGAGGAAATTACTAACGATAACTGTTGGTATTACACTTAGGACAATACAAACGCTGGCTGTTGATATTGCCTTTGAGGACAGTACTAACTCTAGCTACTGATATTGCTCCTGAGGACGGTACTTACGGTAACAGTTGATATTGCCCCTGGAAAGCAGTACTAACGCTATATGTTGATATTGGCCCCGAAGACAGTATAAACGCTACCTGTTGATATTTCCCTTTAAGGCAGTAATATAAGTGGCTATTGATATTGCCAATGAGGACAGTGTTAAAGACTTTATTTTATGGATTTACGCAAACTGGATCCGCCCATGCCCCCAACCCCTGCCTAACTAACAACCAAAGAACAATCAAAATACAATACGTTTCGTATTTTAGGTGGGGATGCTCCCGGTGCCCGCACTGGACCCACCCCTAGACCCATCCCACTACCTGTACACCCCAACCAACATACATATAATTATTTTTTTTCAGATTTTAGCCTGGTGCACCCATACCCCCCGGATCCGCCCTTGCCCTCCCCGACCCATGAACCACTTCTCACCAAATATGGAACTGTACCACCATTAATTTCCCATAGACTTACATTATAGCCTAAAATGGTGTCACACATGCCATCATACTCCTTCATACTTGAAACTGTCAGTAAACCATCTTCAAAGTCAGCACAACACAGACATAGCAAAGAATCAAGCTCCATGTCGGCTTTCAACTTCAGAATTTTGCTCAAAGTGAAAGTAGGTATCGATTATGACGAATTCAGGTCAAATCTGACGAAGAACACAAACAAATCTTACCTCACAAAAAGTAGTGTCATTCACTTGCCTCAGCTCTGATTAACCTGATTCTTGCAGCAAAATATCTGGGAATCTACTCTCTACACACAAATATTAATCTACACTACCTGTGGACGTGCATCCATTCACACAGCATCTCAAATAACACTACTGTCAACGGTATATGGGACTACTTTCGGCAACTACCATTTTGACCCCCTGGTTCCCAGTTCAAGTCCTATATGGAACCATTCCTGCAGATTTAACCGTTAAGATAATATACAAGTTAACGCCTACCTTAGATCTATAGTATCTGTAAGTTTGAAGGCTCTAACTTAAACACTGCTCGCATGAAGTCCATGTTTGATGAGGGTGCCAAATTCATGAGAAAAGCTTAAAAAAGCTTGAATCGTCATTGGTCCGCATTCACTGAAATAACAATATTTAAAAAAATAAGCTAGTTACCAGAATGAAACTTAATTATAAAGAACCATGTGCAGTTCCTTTGCAATATTAATATATTCATTCCAATTCTAAAATGAAAAAAAAAAATTATGTTCATATTCAACCCGATACGACAAATAGTACCATTTTACGGATATTTCTGAAGTTACCTAGTTTCCATACGAAAGTTAAAAAAAGAAAAACTGTCAAAAGCTATCGGATCTTAATTTGCAAACTATATCCTATACATCAATAGCAAAACCCACTGAAATAATGCAAGATCTTTTTTTTTATAGTGACGGCCGTTTTACCTGTATTTAAGAAAATGGCCCCAAATCCGAGCAATTTACAAACACTGGAAAATCTAAAAAATTAATAACTTTTTTCAGAATTGTCATAGACAAATGAAACTTTGCAGGCATTTAAATATGATTATTCTTAATCTGAAAATCTATAAAAAAAAATAATTGAACTATGACTTCTTTTTTTTTTAAAGGGAGACACGGCAATTGTTTCATTTTTTTTTTTTAAACTTGCGATATCCCTTTAACTTTAATAACTTTTTTCAAAATTGTCACACACAAATGAAACTTTGCAGGCATTTATATAAGATTATTCTTAATATGAAAATCTATCAAACTTTTTTTTTGAACTATCACTTCTTTTTTTTTTTTTAAAGAGACACACTGCAATTGTTTTACTTTTTTTTTTCAAACTTGTGATATCCCTTTAACTTTAATAACTTTTTCCAGAATTGTCATAGACAAATGAAACTTTGCAGGCATGTATATAAGATTATTCTTAATCTGAAAATATATCAAACTTTTTTTTGGAACTATGACTTTTTTTTTGTAAAGGGACACACGGCAATGGTTTTACTTTTTTTTTAAACTTGCGATATCCCTTTAACTTTTCTACATAACTTGTATTTATACAATAACTATAATAATTATATAATTCTTTTCCACTTTTTATTATTTATTCCATTAAACTGTAAAGACAATCTCATCTACATCACTGATTAAGGCTGCAAGTATGGTAGATAATTGGTAGCTAATATGCACAACATGGCGTCTTTGACCTCCCACTTCCTTAATTAAGACCGAGTATGGTCAGCAAATGCAGCCTGGAGTCTTAGCTCCCTCACAGATGTTTGTGTGAATTGTCTGCTATATAATGTGATGCTAATTCAGAGATTTAGCTTCATTGCATCTTCCCATCTTTAAAGACCAAAGAAAGAGGAAAGCTTTTCTGTTCAAAAACAACAGTAAACCTTATAATAAAGGTTTACGCTCGGCTTCATCTGCTATGACAACATCTTTACCCAGATCGATACGGTGGGCAGACCCGTCTTGTACTTTGCGCGTCAGCATCAACAAGTCAACACAAAGACGATGTCCTTGTTTTACGGCCAAAACCTGAAAAGGGAAAAAACACCACCAATTCAGCTGAAAATGATTTTGAAGGAAATCGCATCATCATATAACAATAAACTGATGGAAGCTGTAAATGACTGCACCCAGAAGCATCAACAACATTCTGATTGTTCAACGCCATATTTTGTAATTCACAGCAATGTGAAATGGGGTGAAGCCTGGAAATATACATTCAGATGTGCTAACTGTGACTTCACACAACAACGGACAGTCTGGTGCCTTACTTATGAAATTACATCACATGGGCATCGTTCTGCCGAAAAGACCAGAACAGGCTATCAACAAAATTGGAGCTGACATGAGACGCCACAGAGTAAACGCTAAAAGTGAGGCATATCGCAAACGCAGGCTGGAACGACGTGGCAAAATGGAATCTAGGCACCGCTGGTACACTAAGCAGAAAAACAACAGACAATCTGACTATGTAAAGGAACGCAATGACCACAGCTACCAGAAACCTTCATGAACATTGTGACTTATTTAAAGGTGTGAAACAAGCAGAAACAATGACATAGTGTGTGAATTGTACAAATAGACTATTAGAAACAATTATTTGCTGCATAAATACAAGAAAAGAAGTTAAAAGTTTAGGTTCTGTTCTGTTCTGTTCTGTTCTGTACTATGTTCTGTTCTATGTTCTGTTACTGCATATATTGTTTGCTAATTACTTACTTTGTAACTGTATATTTGGTAAACTCACTTACGGTATTTACTTACTTACTTACATACTTACTTACTTACTTACTTACTTACTTACTTACTTACTTTCTTACTTACTAAACTGAATTAATTAATTAATTGCCTGCCTGCCTGCCTGCCTGCCTGCCTGCCCTGCCCTGCCTTGCTTTTATTTAAATAAAAACAGTATAGACTCTTACCTTGGATTTTTTGTTGTCTTTTCCATTCCAGTTAAAAATAAAATAAAATTAAGCTGTGAGAAAAAAAAAAAAAAAAACCTGCTAAATCTTCAAGTTGAGCAGGCATTTCTCAAACGGACTGTGCCCGCGACACACATTAGCCGAGACGCATGCTTCTCTCTGATTATTGACCGCCTTTGGTTCTAGGGAGAGATGGTCAGCATTTATGCACACTTTGTTGTGGCACAAATGACTGACACATACACCACTAGGTCCAAGGTCAACAGTGTCCATCTTCAAGCACATGGCTACTCTATGCACCAAACAAGGGTTCTGACGCCTCCAGTCTGATGTAAGCCAACGCCACTGTCCATACCCATAGTGGTTATGGCCACCTGTCCAGAGGACACACTGCTGATTAGCAGCAAGTTCACTTCTTTTCCCTAGATTTTCCTCTAAATAAAGTCTGTAGGCAGCCTGCATGTTCCTGGTGCGGATGATAATCTCTAAATCAAATTCCACTTACCAACAGTGATGTTTTCCAGTAGTTTTCATAGAGCTGCTATCATAAATTGACCCCCAAAATGATATCTGCACTAACTAATAAACTCAAAACCACTATAAAGACACAACCATGTATAATGTCTGTTACAAAAACACAAATAGTCTACATACCTGCAACAGAAACATCCCTAGTATGTCACGAAGTCTGCGACTGCCCGGTACCATACAGGAACTGGACCACCATTAATTTCCCATAGACTTACAATATAGCCTAAAATGGTGTCACACATGCCATCATACTCCTTCATACTTGAAACTGTCAGTAAACCATCTTCAAAGTCAGCACAACACAGACATAGCAAAAAATCAAGCTCCATTTCGGCTTTCAACTTCAGAATTTTGCTCAAAGTGAAAGTAGGTATCGATTATGACGAATTCAGGTCAAATCTGACGAAGAACACAAACAAATCTTACCTCACAAAAAGTAGTGTCATTCACTTGCCTCAGCTCTGATTAACCTGATTCTTGCAGCAAAATATCTGGGAATCTACTCTCTACACACAAATATTAATCTACACTACCTGTGGACGTGCATCCATTCACACAGCATCTCAAATAACACTACTGTCAACGGTATATGGGACTACTTTCGGCAACTACCATTTTGACCCCCTGGTTCCCAGTTCAAGTCCATATATTTCTTTGCCTCGGTGTAAGTTTATGTCTGTTACGGCACTGTGCGTGAAAGTTATTGCGTGAATGTTATGCATAGCATCATGACAGATGTATACTCCTCTTTTTGTGAATTAGAGAATGTGTGCTAGGAATCGAAGACATTCCATGCCGATATATTATATCCACCTTAGAACACGACATCCCAGACCATACCAGGACCCGATTTGCAATCAATCGGTATTGAAACAAAGGTTGAAGGAACGCGTTTGGACCTAAAAGAAATCTTTAAAAAAAAAAGATCTAAAAATCTGATTGTTTGTTTTTGTCTAGACTTGTATACAAATATTTAACATATCAAATAATTGCAAAACTGTACACCAAAATTAATCCTACGCCAAAATTCCTACCCCATGTAAGAGACAGCAGAGCACAACATCAGAGCATATCAAATAAATGAAAAACTGTACACCAGAAACAATCCTACCCCATGTAAGAGACCATAGTCAAAAACAATTCGACGCCGTGTAAGAGACCATAGTCAAAAACAAGCATACACCATGTAAGAGACCATAGTCAAAAGCAATCCTACCCCATGTAAGAGACCACTATTGTTATGTTTTGATGTTTGTATACATGTCTATACAAAAATATAATATAACAAAATAATGAAGTTTTTATCTGATTTGTTTTTCTTTTTTTGTTTTCTTTTTTATGTTTATTTCCTTCAACCTGTGTATTGAAAATAACAATTTCTTTCAGTCATATTGTTGTGGTGGATGAGTGGTTAGCATACTTGGTCATACTTGCCTCTCGTCCCAGACGTCACAGGTTCGATTTCCTCGGGTAAGATAAGCCCATAATGAAAGTATGCCAGCCTCCGAAGGAGGTGTGTAAAGTCATAGGTTCGTGTGTATGGAGAGCTATACACGTGGTAATCGGTTATTCGTAAACAGAACTGCACATAATAAATGAAATTGCGTGTAGATAGTGGCAAAATATAAGAAACATATACATCTAATCTATTTTATAACTCTAACACAATAGCATGTGTTTTTTTCAATATCGACGTGTGCTTCAACTAAACGATTACAATACAAAACTTCTTCCCCTTAATCTGTTATAAATGGCGTTTTCACAATAAAATCGCAGTATATATGTGTTGCGTCCCTTTTGTTGTGAAACGCCATTTAGGGGCTCAGACAACAGCTGGAGCTTCGTCGGGGCATTATTGGCAGGAGGGGCTTAAACAACAGCGAGTGATTTACTGGAGACATTTTTCCGGCGTTTATGCGATTTTAATCGCCAGGAGTATGGCAAATTCCTAATTGTTTTGCACAGATGTGTGTGTGTGTGTGTGTGTGTGTGTGTGTGTGTTTCTAAGGTTTATAGTCAGTCCACATAAGACAGGCGTCCTACCCGACGATTACAGGCACGATGGAGTCTGGATTTTTATCTGTGTGTTTTTGTGTGCACAGACATTGACAGTTTCATTTATATTAAACAACAGACGTTTACCGTTTAACCAAACAGATTTTGTCCGTTGCTTTCGTCTCTGCAAATGATATTTTATCAATACGTGAATTGCGTCCACTCTTCTTTTGTAAGACCTTTACGGTAGTAATATGATAATGTTTTTAAATGGCGCTGTTATATAGATAAAAAAAACACATCAGCTTTGTAAATGATATTTTGATATTCAAACGAAAAATTCTGCAAAAGTAAAAAAAAAAGAGTTTAAGATGTTTTTTGAAAGAAATACGCGAGAAAGTTAAGAAATCAACAGAGAAACATTTGATTTAAACATATTGTATTGCCAATATTTTACATACAGAGCAAATATAAAAATATAGAATATAAATATTATAATGACAATAGGGTTGGGTAACAAGTTCTACCAACATTAGATTAAACCCTCCCCAGAAGGATCCTGACTTTTAATTAAAACATGTTTTGGGTGTTTCAAAAGAAGACCTCTAATGTGACTGCATGTTTTGAACAGACTTGATGATGGAAATCAGAAAAGGAAAAAGTTGGTTAATATGTAAAATAATGACAATGATGACAATGCTCGCAGACAAGTTTGCTTTAATTGGGATATTTAACATTTAAATTCGAAAAGATTGTTATATAAGTGCTAACCTGTTTTAGGCAAGCACCTATAAAAGTAGATGATCGCTTAATTCAGTTCGACTTAAACTGGTTTAAGGCTGAACATGTTTTTGAATGTTTACCAATATTAAGTATGTAGTTGTTTCCGTATGTTTACCAATATTAAGTTTTTAGTTGTTTTCGTATGTTTACCAATATTAAGTTTTTAGTTGTTTTCGTATGTATACCAATAGTAAGTATGTAGTTGTTTTCGTATGTTTACCAATATTAAGTATGTGGTTGTTTTCGTATGTTTACCAATATTAAGTTTTTAGTTGTTTTCGTATGTTTACCAATATTAATTATGTGGTTGTTTTCGTATGTTTACCAATACAAGTATGTGGTTGTTTTCGTATGTTTACCAATATTAAGTTTTTAGTTGTTTTCGTATGTTTACCAATAGTAAGTATGTAGTTGTTTTCGTATGTTTACCAATATTAAGTATGTGGTTGTTTTCGTATGTTTACCAATATTAAGTTTTTAGTTGTTTTCGTATGTTTACCAATATTAATTATGTGGTTGTTTTCGTATGTTTACCAATACAAGTATGTGGTTGTTTTCGTATGTTTACCAATATTAAGTATGTGGTTGTGTTCGTATGTTTACCGATATTAAGTATTTATCATAAGTACAATACTTGTAACGTATGTGTGTGTGTGTGCGTGTGCGTGCTTGCGTGCGTGCGTGCGTGTGTGTGGTTTTAATGTTTATAGTCCCTCTGCCATACTGTAATCGATAGGACGCCCACCGGTATAGGCACAATAGAATCTGGACTTACGAGTGCTTGTGTGTAGTGTAATGTATATCGCTACAGTCAACTAGTAACAGATATAGTGTTGCCACACTGGACAACTAGTACCTCGTCGTAATATGTGATACCCACACCCAGTCACATTATTCTGACACTGGGCCAACCAGACATAGAACTACTCATTATTTCCTTGACAAGCAAGGGTTACAAGTAACTACTACCATTTTAAAAATCGTTGGCATGACGCGTCTAGCGGACTCGAACCCGTGACCTCCCACTGCAGGTAATACGCTAAAATTACACCACTGCACTTCAGTATTGGATTATTACTTATCTTGCGTAGTTAGCGTAAGCACTCGTTTCGTCGTTGTTGTCTTTACTTTTCAATACGTAAGTTAGATGATAAATAATGTGTATCTCAAACTTTTGAAAGAAAACATGAAGTATTTATTATTGGTCAAAGGTACATGTACATTTTGATTTGCTGTAGCAGATGACACTTCATACATGTGTTGTGTGTTCCGTTATTCATTACTTGGATTGGAAATGATCAAGGGATACAGGATTGGTTTCCGTTTGTGCTAATTGAATCAGGAATCAGCTGTAATTACTTGACACCGATACGTTTAAATATAGAAAATAGTGAAAGAAGCCTTTACTAGTGAACGAAGAAATATACACCTATAGTGTTCACATTTGAAGAACCTATTCAGACATCAACAGTTAAATTGTACAACAGATGTGCACCGTTTGTAAACCTGCTGATGACGAGCTATTATATAACTTAAATATTTTAAGAATTTAAACTCTATATACAAAATATAAACGGTTGTAACCAGCCAGAACAACGCCCAAAAATGGAGCGTCGACCAACTCATAATTCATTTTACGCATATTCAATCGAGGACATTTTAGAAACCCGTGAATGAACCCATAATTTTAATCAGCACATTTCCATTAATATATGACCTGAACATCTGGATAGACTTTTTTATAAACAGTTTTGTAGGGTAATGTTGCCGTTATTTGAGCGTTACATTGGTCCACTAACAGACAGGCGTTATTCTGGTCCACTAACAGACAAGCGTTACACTGGTCCAGTATTACACTGATCGACTAACAGACAAGCGTTACACAGGTCGACAAACAGACAACAGTTCCACTGTTCCACTAACAGACACACGTTACACCGTTTCACTAACAGACAACCGTTACACAGGTCCAATAACAGACAAACGTTACACTGGTCCACAAACAGACAAACGTTACACTGATCCACAAACAGACAACCGTTACACAGGTCCAATAACATACACACGTTACACTGGTCCACAAACAGACAAGCGTTACACTGGTCCATAACAGACAAGCGTTACACTGGTCCACTGACATACACTACATACAACTGTTATACTGGTCCACTAACAGACAAACGTTACACTGGTCCACTAACAGACAAGCTTTACACTGGTCCACTAACAGACAAGCGTTACACTGGTCCACTAACAGACAATTGTTACACTGGTTCACTAACAGACAAACGTTACACTGGTCCACTAACAGACAACGGTTACACTGGCCCACCAACAGGCAAATGTTACACTGGTCCACTAACAGACAACCGTTACATTAGTCCACTAACATTCACACGTTACACTAGTCCACAAACAGACAAGCGTTACACTGGTCCAATAACAGACACGCGTTACACTGGTCCACTGACATACACTACATACAACTGTTATACTGGTCCACTAACAGACAAACATTACACTGGTCCACTAACAGACAAGCTTTACACTGGTCCACTAACAGACAAGCGTTACACTGGTCCACTAACATACAATTGTTACACTTGTTCACTAACAGACAAACGTTACACTGGTCCACTAACAGACAACGGTTACACTGGCCCACCAACAGGCAAACGTTACACTGGTCCATTAACAGACAACGTTAAACTGGTCCACTAACAGACAAACGTTACAACAGACAAACGTTACAATGGTCCACTAACAGACAAACGTTACAATGGGCCACTAACAGACAACCGTTACACTGGTCCACCAACAGACAAACGTACCGTTACACTGGTCCACTAACAGACAAGCGTTACACTGGTCCACCAACAGGCAAGCGTTACACTGGTCCACCAACAGACAAACGTTAACCTGGTTCACTAACAAGCAAGTGTTACACTGGTCCACCAACAGACTAGCGTTATACTGGTCCAGCATTACACTGGTCGACTAACAGACGATTGTTACACTGGTTCACTAACAGACGAGCGTTACACTTGTCCACTAACAGACAAATGTTACACTGGTCTACTAACAGACAAACGTTAACCTGGTTCACTAACAGACAAACGTTAACCTGGTTCACTAACAGACAAACGTTACACTCGTCCATGGAGAAACGTTACACTGGTCCACTAACAGATAGGCGTTACTCTGGCCCACTAACAAACAACCGCTACACTGGTCCACTAACAGACAAGCGTTACACTGGTCCACCTTTACATTGGTCAAATAACAGACAAGCGTTACACTGGTTCACTAACATACAAGCGTTACGCTTGTCATTAACAGACAAGCGTTACGCTGGTCCACTAACAGACATGCGTTACGCTGGTCCACTAACAGACAAGCGTTACTCTGGGCCACTAAAAGACGAGCGTTACACTGGACCACTAACCGACAAGCATTAAACTGGTTCACTAACATACGAGCGTTACTATGGTCCACTAACAGACAAGAGTTACGCTGATACACTAACAAACAAGCATTACACTGGTCCACCAACAGACAGGCGTTACACAGGTCCAGCTTTACATTGGTCGAATAACAGACAAGCGTTAGACTGGACCACTAACAAGCAAGTGTTACGTTGGTTCACTAACAGACAAACAAAACGCTGGTCCGCTGACAGACACGCGTTACTCTGGCCCACTAACAGACAAACGTTACGCTGGTCCACTGACAGACAAGCATTACTCTGGTTCACTTACAGACAAGCTTTACTCTGGTCCACTAACAAAAAAGTGTTAGACTGGGCCACTAACAGACAAACGTTACGCTGGACAATTAACAGACAAACATTATGGTGGTCCACTAACAGACAAGCATTACACTGGTCCACTAACAGACAAGCGTTACACTGGTCCACTAACAGACAAGCGTTACACTGGTCTACTAACATACAAGCGTTACACTGGTCTACAGACTGAAAAGCGTTACTCTGGTCCACTAACAGACAAGCGTTACACTGGTCTACTGACAGAAAAGCGTTACTCTGGTCCACTGACAGTCAAGCGTTACATTGGTCCACTAACAGACAGGCATTACACTGGTCTACTGACAGAAAAGCGTTTCTCTAGTCAACTAACACACAAGCGTTACACTGGTCTACTGACAGAAAAGCGTTACTCTGGTCCACTAACAGACAAGCGTTACACTGGTCCACTAACAGACAAGCGTTACACTGGTCTACTGAAAGAAAAACGTTACTTTGGTGTACTAACAGACAAGCGTTACACTGGTCCACTAACAGATAAGCGTTACATTGGTCTACTGACAGAAAAGCGTTACTCTGGTCAAATAACAGACAAGCGTTACACTGGTCCACTAACAGACAAGCGTTATGCTGATCCACAAACAAACAAACACACGTTACTATGGTCCACTAACAGACAAGCGTTACACTGGCCAATAACACATTACATTGGCCCACTAACAGACAAGCGTTACGCTGGTCCACTAACATACGAGCATTACACTGTACCACTTATAGACAGGCATTATGCTGGTCAACTAACATACGAGCATTACTCTGGTCCACTAACAGACAAGCGTTACGCTGGGCCACTAACAGACGATCGTTAATCTCGTCCATTAACATACAAGCATTAGGCTTGTCCACTAACAGACAAGCGTTACGCTGGTCCACTAACACGATCGTTAATCTCGTCCACTAACAGACAATCATTAGGCTGGTCCACTAACAGACAAGCATTAGGCTGGTACACTAACAGACAAACGTTACACTGGTCCACTAACATACGATCGTTAATCTCGTCCACTAACAGACAAGCATTAGGCTGGTCCACTAACAGACAATCATTACTCTGGTCCACTAACATACGAGCGCTACCCTGGTCCAAAATAAGAGGTCCAAATGGCCCTGAGTGGCTCACCTGAGAATTTTTGCAGAGGAAAAAGTAGTTAAAAGTTATTTGTAAAAAAAAAAAAGCTAGCCAGCAGCTAAACATAGTAAAAATAATATGTAAAAACTTATGTACACTTAGCAAACATACTATTTTTTATGAATTTGTTCTCTCAAATTTTTGCTCCAAAATAAACTCACAGAAAATTGAAAAAGTTCAACACAGCCCTCAGATTTTTATATTCAGATTATTGTAGTTCATATGAAGAACTGTTAAACAAGGACAAACTTCCCTCTTTACAGTTGAAACTTTCAAAATTATAAACAATTTAGCGCCACCAGTTCTCTCGGGCTTAATAGTTAAAAAAAAATCTAAATATAACTTTAGATACACAAATATTCTTCAAATTCCACAGGTTCGTACATCAAATTATGATAAGAATTCCTTCCGGTATGCTGCCCCAGTGTTGTGGAATTCCTTTCCTGAGGAACTTAGAAAGATTTCTAATTTTAACCAGTTTAAAAAGCGACTTTCACATTGGGATGTGAAATCACTGTAAATGTAACGTTTGTGAATTATAACTTATGTGACTCTTGATTCTTTGTTTAACATTAGCGTTGGCATTGCATCTGTTTGTTTACGTTGTATCATGCATGTATATAAATTATGCGTTTACTGTGTTAGCTTCATGTATTGCATGCTTTGCTAGTTTTGCTTATTATTATCAACTTTTGTCAGATTTGATTATTATCAAGTATTGTCTGCGTTGCTAGTGTTGCTTATTATTATTTTTGCTATTATTACTGTGCTAGTTTTGGTTAATAGTATTGTGTTTGTCAGCTTTGCTTAAATTGATTTAGTATTCTGTATTGTCTGTGTTGCCTTTATTAAGTGTTTACTTTTGTATGCATTGTCGGCTTTGATAGCCATGTACTCAGTCACCAATCACACTGAGTATGACCATAGTTGTTACTGCATGCAGTCAATCAGTTCATATCTTCTGATATAAGGTGATAACATTTTAGCACATTTTTAACTTAAAAGCTTTCGATCTGTATTATAAAATTCAGTTTTTAATAAATATTTCTTAACTAACTCTTAACAGAGTGCAGCATGTGGCATGTGATCTTAACTAGCTCTTAACAGAGTGCAGCATGTGGCATTGCTCTTAACTAGCTCTTAACAGAGTGCAGCATGTGGCATGTGCTCTTAACTAGCTCTTAACAGAGTGCAGCATGGGACATGTGCTCTTAACTAGCTCTAAACAGCCTGCAACATGCGGCATGTGCTCTTAACTAGCTATTAACAGAGTGCAGCATGCGGCATGTGATCTTAACCAGCTATTACCAGAATGCAGCATGCGGCATGTGATCTTAACCAGCTATTTACAGAGTGCAGCATGCGGCATGTGATCTTAACCAGCTATTAACAGAATGCAGCATGCGGCATGTGCTCTTAACCAACTATTAACAGAGTGCAGCATGATGCATGTGCTCCTCATTATCTCTTAACAGAGTGCAGCATGCGGCATGTGATCTTAACCAGCTATTAACAGAATGCAGCATGCGGCATGTGCTCTTAACCAACTATTAACAGAATGCAGCATGCGGCATGTGATCTTAACCAGCTATAAACAGAGTGCAGCATGCGGCATGTGATCTTAACCAGCTATTAACAGAATGCAGCATGCGGCATGTGATCTTAACCAGCTATTTACAGAGTGCAGCATGCGGCATGTGATCTTAACCAGCTATTAACAGAATGCAGCATGCGGCATGTGATCTTAACCAGCTATTAACAGAATGCAGCATGCGGCATGTGCTCTTAACCAACTATTAACAGAATGCAGCATGCGGCATGTGATCTTAACCAGCTATTAACAGAATGCAGCATGCGGCATGTGATCTTAACCAGCTATTAACAGAATGCAGCATGCGGCATGTGCTCTTAACCAACTATTAACAGAATGCAGCATGCGGCATGTGATCTTAACCAGCTATTAACAGAATGCAGCATGCGGCATGTGATCTTAACCAACTATTAACAGAATGCAGCATGCGGCATGTGATCTTAACCAGCTATTAACAGAATGCAGCATGCGGCATGTGATCTTAACCAACTATTAACAGAATGCAGCATGCGGCATGTGATCTTAACCAGCTATTAACAGAATGCAGCATGCGGCATGTGCTCTTAACCAACTATTAACAGAATGCAGCATGCGGCATGTGATCTTAACCAGCTATTAACAGAATGCAGCATGCGGCATGTGATCTTAACCAGCTATTAACAGAGTGCAGCATGTGACATGTGCTCTTAACAGAGTGCAGCATGTGGCATGTGCTCTCGAGTGCAGCATGTGGCATGTGTTCTTAATTAGCTCTTAACAGAGTGCAGCATGTGACATGTGCTCTTAACAGAGTGCAGCAAGTGGCATGTGCAAGATTTGCCAAGACTGTCCTGTAGGATTGACATGCACTGGTTGTATGGACCTTATTTTTAAATTGTACAAAATTAAAAGTTATTTTTGCATAATTAATTTATCATGTAATATTAGATTACTTACATATTGCTCATCCCTAATAGGTCTGTATTTTGTTATGCTTATATGTGCTTTGATCATGCTTAAAATGCATCAATGTTTTATTAGACTTTAAATCAGTTTGTCAATGTGCTTTTGCTTGTATTAGACTAATGCCATTTTAATCTTTCTTAGATCGTATAGCTATTGTATTACTATGTTGACTCTATTGTGAGCATAGTAGCATGCGGCATGTGCTCTTAACTAGCTCTTAATAGAGTGCAGCATGCGGCATGTGCTCTTAACTAGCTCTTAACGGGGTGCAGTATGTGACATGTGCTCTTAACTAGCTCTTAACGGGGTGCAGCATGTGACATGTGCTCTTAACTAGCTCTTAACAGAGTGCAGCATGCGGCATGTGCTCTTAACTAGCTCTTAACGGGGTGCAGCATGTGACATGTGCTCTTAACTAGCTCTTAACGGAGTGCAGCATGCGGCATGTGCTCTTAACTAGCTCTTAACGGGGTGCAGCATGTGACATGTGCTCTTAACTAGCTCTTAACAGAGTGCAGCATGCGGCATGTGCTCTTAACTAGCTCTTTACAGAGTGCAGCATGTGGCATGTGCTCTTAACTAGCTCTTAACAGAGTGCAGCATGTACCATGTGCTCTTAATTAGCTCTTAACAGAGTGCAGCATGTGGCATGTGCTCTTAACTAGCTCTTAACAGAGTGCAGCAAGTGGCATGTGCAAGATTTGCCAAGACTGTCCTGTAGGATTGACATGCACTGGTTGTATGGACCTTAATTTTAAATTGTACAAAATTAAAAGTTATTTTTGCATTATTAATTTATCATGTAATATTAGATTACTTACATATTGCTCATCCCTCATAGGTCTGTATTTTGTTATGCTTATATGTGCTTTGATCATGCTTAAAATGCATCCATATTTTATTAGACTTTATATCAGTTTTTCAATTTGCTTTTGCTTGTATTAGACTAATGCCATTTTAATCTTTCTTGGATCGTATAGCTATTATATTACTATGTTGACTCTATTCATCATGTTAATAGTCAATTCGTAAGCCTGCCCCTGATCTGTTCAGCGTTCTGGAGAAGATTTGTTCAAGGTTTTGACCATATATGGTAATGGCGGCCATCTTGGATGTCGCATAGATCTAATTTGTATAATTGTGAAAGGCATTGACCTCAGTATCGTCCATGTGAAATTTGGTCAAAATTGGTCAGATGGTTTCTGAGGAGATGTCGTTTACAAATAAATGCCCTATACGAGTATGAGCCGAGGTAAAACATGTAAAATATCTAAATACAAACTTTGGAACACATGGGCACAGCCATTTTTGACCCTAGGAACTTCGTTTGTATAACTTCTATAGTCTAGGAGTTGGCGATCGGTTATAAACAAGAACTTTCAAAATCTGTTTAGAGGTTCTTGGGAAGAAGTTTTTTTAAGGTTTAGACCATATATGGTAATGGCGGCCATCTTGGATGTCGCATTGACCTAATTTGTATAACTTTTGAGTATCATCCATGTGAAATTTGGTCAAAATTGTCCAATGAGAAGTTGTTTAAGCAAGAGCTAACGGACCGCCGAAGACGGATGGACAAAAAGCGGCTCATGTGAGCTAAAAAAAACAAGCGTTACGCTCGTCAACTAACAGACAAGCGTTATTCTGGTCCGCTAAGAGACAAGCGTTACATTGGTCCAAAAAACAGACAGGAATTACGCTGGTTCACTAACAGACAAGCGGTAAGCTGATTCACTAACAGATAAGTGTTAAGCTGGTACACTAACAGACAAGCGTAACACTGGTTCACTAACAGACGAGCGTTAATTGGCCCACTAACATAGGAGCATTACACTGGTACACTAACAGACAAGCGTTACGCTGGTCCACTAATGGACAAGCATTACACTGGTCCTCTAACAGACAAATGTTCTGCTGGTCCACTAACAGACAAGCGCTAAGCTGGTCCACTTACAGACAAGCGTTATTCTGGTCCGCTAAGAGACAAGCTTTACATTGGTCCAATAACAGACAGGAATTACGCTGGTTCACTAACAGACAAGCGTTACTCTGATCCACTACACTGGTCCACTAACAGACAAGCGTTAAGCTGATCCACTAACAGACAAGTGTTACGCTGGTACACTAACAGACAATCGTAACACTGGGCACTAACAGACAAGCGTTAATTGGCCCACTAACATAGGAGCAATACACTGGTACACTAACAGACAAGCGTTACGCTGGTCCACTAACGGACAAGCGTTACAGTAGCTCATTAACATACAAGAGTTACTCTGGTGCACTAACAGCCAAGCGTTACGGTGGTTCACTAACAGACAAGCTTTACGCTGGTCCACTAACGGACAAGCGTTACACTGGTCCACTAACAGACCATATTTATTTCGGTCTCAAAAAAAGTCAGTAAAGCTATAATTATATTACGCTTGACCGATTACTCTGTCCTGTGACCTTGACCATTGTATAAATGGACGTAATGTGTTGTTGTTTTTATGTTTACGGACTGTATATCCGGTCTTGCGTCTTTCAATACCACTCGACGTAAATTGGAAAAAAATCGGCAAATTCTTTCAAACAAACTTACGCCTCTCAGTACTGTAAGTACTTTGATTATTCTGTGTTGATGTAAACGCTGTAATTGGAAATCTATGGTGTTTTACGTAATTTTTAGCACATGTCAGTCCATATATGACCTGGATTTGTTTGTGGTAATGGCAGACCACCCCATTTTTCCTGGGTAAAATGAGAACTGCATACCTCCCGCCATCCGTAAGAATCAATCCGGGCCACGGATGCGCTAGCCCATCTATTATCAATGTTAATGCATCAATAATAACCCTGACGACCATACGTTCTAGGTATATCAATTAAAATAAAAATACCTTTTATTTTTAGGAGAATGTATTTTAATGATTTAATTACTGTTTACAACAGAGACAAATGACAAAATAGAAATAAAACAATATTCATATAATTCTGTATAAACTATGCAGCTTACAATACAATAGTATAGTGTGTACTACAATACAATAGTATAGTGTGTACTACAATACAATAGTATAGTGTGTACAGAGAGGAGCTTACGCGAGTGCTTATTTGTCGAATTTATTAAACGATTTTGCAAATATCGAACGGCTCGCCGAGCATATCTTTTTTTCCGACTAGTTTTATTAACAATAATAAACTAGCACGAATGTAAGATTCTATGTATCACAGAACTCTTAACGCCGCAAAACTTCAGCAAATGTGAGATAACACGAGAGATTGTATACAATATGCTATTGTATATTTTCAATGGTGATTTTATGTGAAAAATTGCGTTATTAAAACCTTGTATCTTGCGATATATCGCAACATTTGCAACAATTAAAAGGACGTCAGGTTTCCAAATTTTAAGACGAATTACCTTTTACATAAACTCACCAAACCGATTTCTTAAGTAAAAGTTACATATTATTCTAATAGAGGGTGAAAAACTACAGAGTTAAAGGGACACACGGCAATCTTGAAGATTGTATCAAACATTAACATTACCGTCTGAATTTATTAATCTAGTTCCATTTGGAGTTTAAATCTGCTTGCATGTAATTAAATAAAATGTTGAGTTTCATTTTTTCTTATTTTACCACAGGTTTATATATGCCTTTGGTGCAATCACCAGTTAGTAATATGTAAAAAAAAAACTCGCTTTAAAATTGCAAGTTATGTGGAAAACCGTGTGTCCCTTTTAAACTCACATCCAATATTAATAAAAAGTCAAACTCTATTTACAATAATACAGGGCTTTTTCTATGTATTTTGGGAAGCAGCCACTTTTATCTAATTTGCGGGGGGAAATGGGTATTTGGGAAATAAAATTTCAGGAGAAACTATGATTAATTCGTAATTCTAAAATATTTTTAAGGAATTTTCATTGGGAATGGGACCTATATATTCGACCTAGAAAAAGCCCCGAAATACATCACCACTGTTACACAATGGTTAAATCACAGCTAACTCTTCCATAGAGACCATGCACCTGCCAAGGGGACAACGCTATATAGTCCAAAATCATCATGGACACCACTGGTCCACAGATTGTTCTTGTCTGAAGGCATCTCAACACGTAATTAATACATGAACAAAACACAACGACAAGCAGGATGACGATGTAGATGATGATGACGAGTAGGTAAAACAAACTGAATATAGCGAATCGAATAAAGTATCACAAGCAAAAACATTGTTTGAATGGTGTGTTCGTAATTTTTAGCACATCTTAGGCCATATATGACGGTCGATTTATTTCTGGTATAAGCAGACCACCCCAATACTCCTGAGTATTGAATACCTCCCGCCATCTGTAAGAATTGACTTTTTCTTTGACAAGTCGAGCTCCCAGTGGGATTCGAACCCACAGCCGAGAGAGGCGAGAACAATTTAGGCGCCACATCTGCAAACGCCTCAACATATATTAAAACAATATTTAAGTTGTATGAAGCCGGTATATTAAGAAGAATGAATATTAGTTGGATGTCTGTAATTATCTTATATCAACACTTCAATTAATACATCAACACTTCAATTAATACATCAACACTTCAATTAATACATAACCAATCAATCATGATGATGAGGATGATGAGGATGTATACACTGGATATACAGTATCACAAGCAAACACAGCAAATCAAAACAATATTTAAGTTGTATTAATTTGTTATCTTAAGGAAAATGAAGGAACATTATAATAGATAAGACCCAAACTTAGTTTGTATTTTTGAAAGTGTGTTACGGTCAAAACGAAGAAAAAGTAATGAAAAAGTGTTTGGTGAAATATGGAGTTTGACCATCAGGTCAAAGTTGATAAACTCGGAGAATGGTTTCAATTAAGTCCAAACCTAAATTAAATATGAAAAAACAAAAACATTTTATGTATAGATCTACGTATACCTGTAGTAAAAAGACCGAAATACAAAGTAAAATAATACTACAGCGAATAAACGTCTCACCTAATAACAATCTTCTCTTTTTTTTTATTAACAAATGGTTATTTGAACTGCTATGCACGTTTCAGTATTTCATGGAGAATTTTGTCAGCGTTTCGTAACATTTCGCACAATTTGGGACGACGTCAGCCCCAAATCAAATTCAAGTACATATCCTAATACTAAAATAGGACACAGCGCATGCCAATCTCTGCCAAATGTTTTCAGGCCACACCGCATGAAGGCGCTTTGGTCATGGCCCTGTCGGTGTACAGACAAAGTTCATGGTCTTATAAATCATAATTTACTTCCGTAGTAGTCGGTACGTGCCTACGTTACTCCTATTTACAAAAACCCCTACTACATTATATCTCTTTAACATAGTGAAAACAAATTTTGAATCCGAAACTGGCTGTTAGAATCCAGGACATATCCTAGCATGTTAAGACGCTATCTACACCTAGAAATTAAGTTATAAGTTAAAACAAAACGACCTCCAACCACGCTCTTGATATCAAGTTAAATCAACAAGAACTTTAAATAGCATATACATTCATTTAAACTTTTTTTGTTTGTGGTGGTGTGAGGGGACCCATTTCGGCCAACTGCCAAAATGTATCTTCCCCACCCAAGCCCCAAAAGTCAAAAAAAGAAAATGACGAACAAAACAAAACTATTACAGTGTATAGTGATCCATATATCATAGTTGATTTGTTTGTGTGACGTTTTATGTATTTTCTACACATGTAAGGTTATATATGACAGTCGATTTTTTTGTGGTGGAGTCAGACCACCCACTTTTCCTGGGTAGAACCAGTACTGTACCATTCGGTCAAGGAGACGCTATATTATTATTATAGTTGAGAACATTACCGATTAGTATTGAAACTTCTTTGAAATTAGTTTTAAACATGTTTCCCAATGTTAAAGAAACTAATCCGCCAAATAACGGCAACATTACACTACAAAACCGTTAAGAAAAACTCTTTCCAGGTGTTCAGGTCATATAATAATGTATCTGTGTCAAGTAAAAGTACAGGTTAATTCACAGGTTATTAAAACGCCCGGGATTATGACTTGGTAACTTAATTCGACGCTCCAGTTTTTGGGGTTTGGCCTGGCTGATTAAAGCTGTTTATATTGTGTCTATAGAGTTTGGATTCTCAAAATATGTCAGTTATATATATATATATACAAACGAGTATATACCTCGTCGTAAGTAGGATTAGAAACGGTGTACATATGTTGTCAAATATGGCTGTTTTTGGCGGGAGAGTACCTTAAGTTTAAATTTCCAAAATATAAGTACCAGTTCTCAAAAAAAAAGAAAAAGGCATCTCTGCCTTGATATCAGTCTTCAAATGTATTTGGATCTATTCAAGTTCAATGGAATGTTAACCTCTATCTATCAAAAGACGTAGAGTGGGCTATCTTGGCTTATTTGATACTAGATAATTACTCATCTGATCATGTTAATAACCTCGACTAAAGTGCAGTAGTCACGTTATAATGCAAAACCGATTTAAAAGTACCCACTTTTCTTTCCTTATTTTCTGGACAACAAAACAGGAAATAATTAATGATATGTATGAACTAATTAGATAGAACATCATAAATAATACAAATAAAGAATATAAGTTGAAAAGCTCAGTAATTAGGGTAGTTATCCCTAGTTTCCTTAAATCAGGCATTTTTGGCCTAAAAACAGGAACTCTATATCATTTACCTGTTTGTAGGCTCCTTAGCCAAAAATATCACAAGTCAACATAACACAGCTTGTGTAGCTTGCAACTTTTGATTTTCAACAATTATCAAATTACCTCCTTTTAAACGTTTCATAACATCCATAACAGATTTTAAGCTTGCAGTTTTGAAACTGTTTAATGGAATATTTTGTTCTCAATTAGGTGTGCTTACAAACATCAGAAATGTTTTATTAAAACTGTTTTTAAGCTTTTATCCTCACTCCACAATCGGCCAATGGAAATACCAGTATATATTCTCATTCCAATAGTGACAAATCTTGGCGGCTTATAATAAGTGTTCTGCAATCATGGCAATGCCAACATACTTCTTGTATATGTGTACTCCACAGTTCTAATATTTTAACATGTGAATTTCTGATTAATTAAATGTTAGTGAGTAGTCTCTTCTACTTACTCTCTTACCTGATAGGTCTAAGTTTTACAACATATTTGCTGTCGATGCATGTCAAAATTATAAATTGCAAGGTTATGTCTATTTGTTTTCTATTTTGTAGAACTGATGAATAAAGGTTTAACACAGGGGATGATGAAGCCACGATATTGTTTTAGAATCTTGATGTCCCATCTTATATTCATGGCTATGACTTTTAGGTACAGAACCGGCTTTTTATGTGTTTAAACTTCACCAACACTAAATTTTGAGATGGTCTGCGTTGCTCCGGAATCAAAACCGACGATGTCTAACATGCCGTAATCGTCGGGGTCGGCAATGGTGAAGCCGTTGGACGACATTCCCACGACGATCAGCTTCGCGTCTGGGTTATTCATGTTTACTCGGTAGTCTTGCAGGGCTCTGGATGGATGTACTTTCCCGTACCAAGTCTCGTTATCAGTGTACACGATAAATACGTCGTAGACCGCCTTTTTCTCTTGAGCGTAGATCATCGGCAACGCACAGTCAGTGCCACCAAATGGAAGTCGCGACGTTTTGGTAATGACGTCTTGCAGTTTGTCATCTTTGGTGATTGCCAATGGCATCAGCTGGTGTGAGAATGCCACCACGTCGAAATTCTTCTCTGTCCTTGCCGTGACCATCATCATAGCAGCGGCCGCGTCGCGGCATGTGATGCTGGAACTTCCGACACAAGGCACGTTCATTGACCCACTGACGTCAATCGCAAGCAGATACCTTTTGTTGGTCGGTTCCACAGCTTGGAACGCAAGATAATATGCCTTGTCGAGAGCTTCGACGATATTCGGATTCGGGATCCACGACAGCTTCCCTTTGTCACCTCGGCCTTTCTGGTACGTATTCAGTGCCAGTAGGACATTAAATGGATGGATTCGAGCAGATTTCAAAGCCTCAACATTAGTCAGTTGTGTGACGATCTCCTTCTCTACCCAAGACCCTACAGAGCAGAGTCCTAACTGCGTCATCTTGCCAAGGTTTCTGATTACCGCCGTCATCTGGATGGTCTCAATCAACGCTTCCCAGACTTTCTTTGAGCCCAGCAGCTGCGTCGTCAGATGTTCCCGCTCTAGACGGTATTGAGTAATCAATTCTACCATCCTCCCTTCGTCTGTGCATCTTCTGGCTTCATCTGCCGCGGTTAGGTACTCAATCAGTTTGACAATCTTTTCATCGTTTCCCATTTCAGAGTCGGCGAGGTTCTTAGCTTCCTGAAGTCCTTTGACGATGTAGCGCACGACTACTTTCAGTGCTTTTAGTCTACGTTCGCCTTCTTCCGTACCATCACTTTTCGGTCCATCGAGCTTGATGTGAGAAAGCCGAAACAGATCACGATGCGACCAGTCCTCCCTGCTCTTGTATTTTGTGACAAGTCGTCCTAGGGCGAGTGGATTCTTTGCTTTGTTCATGTACCACTGTACGACAGCTCGCTTGTGAGCTCGTCCCCAACCCGTGCCGGAACTCATTTGCTCGCAGTAGCCGATGAACATGAAGAGATGCGTAGGAATACGGCAAATCTCGTTCAGGGCTTCGTACGCAGCTTTCTTAGTATCTGTGTTGTTGCTCCTCGCACAGATCGCCAAGGCATACAATGTGGGTTGCTGCTTCGGAGCTCGCCCTGACAGACTGATGTCCTTTATCAGTTTAACAACTTCCTCGCCTTTGCCGTCACTAATTAGCCTAAAAAGGATCATAATTGAAGTGAGTTATTTATGTAAACCACGGTAAACATGTCATTCCTCACACATACTTGTTGATTTTAATGAAGCCAATGGAAACATCGTGCACAATATAACGTGACGACGCATCAATTAACGTGACGCCAGGACTTTTCTTAGATATCTCCGCGTTACTGCTGATGTTGGGAGTATACTGACAATAGGTTTTATTTTAATAAAGTTGCACGCAAATACAGTATTGGTTTGACTGGTTGACAACTGGCGACATGTTAATTGGCCATACAGACGTCATAATTGACGTGTGTTGCAAGTTCGAGAAGCTTAGTATTATATTAAAACATACGAAGAAGGTTTTTCATTTCATATGGATCATCTTCACCTTCGCAAACATGTTTGAATGAAAAAAATACTGTGCAAATTAATGTCGTTTTATCATATGCAAAATATATACCGTTTTTTATAATCATCAAAATTTAATGACAAGTAAAGTTTTTCCAGAAAAGTCTGAACTAGTGGCTTCAGAATTATTTGTATTACAATTATATGAACTACTGGTGAAAACATGGCAGGGTGTAAATCACCTTTTAGGCTAGTGGCTCTGGACTTGAGTATGTCAGCAACACGCTAAATGAGCCAGTCTCGATACTTATTAGTTTATAGTACTGTATCTCTATCGTCAGTAACATAGAGCATCAGTTAGTACCCTACACTCACCTCTCCACACACAAGGCGTTCTCCCGTTTCGGTTTGGTGTTGACAGCCTTGTAACAGAAGGAGTTATCTGCACCTAGAAACAGAAACCTCTGCAGCTTTATCATGTCGTTCACCTCCCAGACAAAGGCCCCGGATCTGTTCTTGACTTGGCGGGCTGATAAAGGTCTGAACTGTGATATCTGTATAAAACAAATGTTTAAACGATGGTTACAAATCACTGTAGTCGATAACTGTGTGTGTTTGGGAAGAGTGATGATGTGTTTTAAACCCCCAGTTTAAAGCTGTACTAGTCAAACGGTGGGGAACTGGCTATCTCAGAAAGCTGCTATGGGTGTTGGACTGTGTATACACGTAATTTTACTGTTCATAAAACAACTGTATTCTAGTAAGAATACCGGGACGCAGTCAAACTGGTATACAGGCATAGTATGGGTCTTCTACTAATTGAATTAGGTATCAATTTCAGGGATACTGTCTATAAATCTTTCTCAGCATACGAATACAGCTGGTTCCAAATCGTTATCGTCATTGATTATTGATTGATGTTAAACTTTATTAAAGGGACAAACGGCAAACTTGATTTTTTAAAAGCTCGCGGCGAAGAATAATATAAAGGAAATTGTGTTTGAATATTACTAACTGTTAGTGTGTAAAGCTATATATGTATCTCTTTTTGGTGCGGTCTGATTTTAAAATAAGCAACACCTCTTCAATCATTAAACAGAGTTGATGAAACTTTAACTGAAGCATCTTCTAAAGTGTTTGAATAGGTCTGTTCCACTGCTAATTATTCTCATGAACTACTAATCAGATTTCATTAAATAAAAAAACATCTAACAATAAACCCTTTCTTCTGATGTAAATTTACATTGCTAAAACTGAGATTACCTTCACCATGTTCACAGACGCTCCAATTGCTATTATATTATCATTATGTTGTCGTTTTGTTTATAACTATGATAATTTACCAATTCTTCATATTCTAGCCATACTCTTTTCCCAATTCCTCACATTCTAATCATGAAACAACGTTCTATTTAGTGATCCATTACACATACTATTTCAGCTGTCTATCATATCATATTATAACATTGTACAACACAGATGTCAAAATCAAAAACATGTTCATTGTGTCTCATGATAACTAGTTTATCTAGTGCTCAAATATTTCATGATAAATGTGCTTTGACTGTTGACAATAACAAATAAAAAAAATTCTAACATCTACACACCGTTTAGTTTTATCATATTCATCATTCCCCTTACTGTTTTCTTATGCAACTGTTCTGACCGGCTTGTGATACTTTGTATCATTGTTTCTTGTTTTATTTCAAGCTGACTCCTTGTTTAGCTGGTTAAAGTATCCATATTTAGTGTTGTCTTCCTAGATATTAGACGTGAGAAGTATGGCTCTTATGGTAGGTAGTATTTACCTAACATAGATCTATGGTAAGTACACACCATAAGAGTAATGATTCTCACAACTACCTAGATATATGCTTATGTTAGATATTAGTTTGATAGACCATCCTTAAAACAGAGACCCATTCAAAGGAACGTGCTGGCTAACACGACCCCTAAATCAGGCTGTGGTTGTATAAATACTTACTTTACGGACCAGAAAATCACGTGGTCATAGGACGCTCACATACAACGCGTCACTGTAATTCCCTTTATATTTGCACAGCTGTAAATCGTTTAATTGAAAATGACACCTGTCAGAATAAATGGTGTACTCTACCTACTAGTTATTGGAAGTTAGAAAGCCGAAATTGACATGCTACAAAACAAATAGATTATGTTCATCGAGTTGATTTAAACGCCTCGATGGAATACGCCCATCTCGATGATTTAAACACCTCGATGGAATACGCCCATCTCGATGATTTAAACACCTCGGTGGAATACGCCCATCTCGATGATTTAAACACCTCGATGGAATACGCCCATCTCGATGACTTAAACACCTCGATGGAATACGCCCATCTCGATGATTTAAACACCTAGATCATGTAGATGAAATACGCCCATCTCGATGATTTAAACACCTCGATGGAGCACGCCCATCTCGATGGAATACGCCCATCTCGATGATTTAAACACCTCGATGGAATACGCCCAACTCGATGATTTAAACACCTCGATGGAATACGATTGTTAAAATGGGTATAAAAATCGGGCATCGGATGTAAAAAATATGTTAAACGAATATGGTTTTACAATGTCTGGAATGACCCAACTTCAGTTAATGCTAAATACTTTATAAATAAGTTTAGACAAAGAGTTGTTGATTGTTTAATTTATACAACGATGGTTTGTAGATAAGGAATCAAGTGGTGTACTTGAATTATATAATAATTGTAAACTGAGTTTATATTTTACCATGTAATGTCAGACCATATTTAACAAAATTCAGAATATCAGCACATTCGTTAAGAATACAGACCAGTAGATACTCTCGTAATAGAATATCTAAAAATGAAAGATATTGTCAATGCTGTCACAGTATTGATTTGGAAGATGAATACCATTTTATTTTGATTTGTCCTTGTTACACAAGAATCCGGACAATTTATATTAAAAAATAGTATTATAATAGACCTAGTATGTTTAAATTCTTAGAATTACTGCAGACACAGATAAGAATATTGTTATAAAGTTAGCAAAATATATAAGTGCAGCTTTAGCTGTAAGGAATACAATCTTCATTAATTAAACAATGTTCAGCTCTTTTGTATTTTCATCCTCATTTATCAGTTATTTAACATTAATATTGCTCATAACAAATGTACTTTTGTCTAAAATCACTCGACTTATTATGCATGAAAATGTATGTATGTATATAACGATGTACGTATGTACAAGTTAAACAAAATATATGTTCTGTTTTGTTCTGTTCTATTACATGTATGATGATAGCGTTGGCTGATGTATGGCGACAGAAGGGAGAACATTATTTTAACTGAGTGAACATTCCAGCAGTTGAACAAAACATCTTAATTTTGATCGAAGATCTTACACTCGGAAGTTAATACGTAATTTAACATAAATGTACACTTATTGAATGTGTACATATTGTATGCAGTCGCAATCAATGCGAAATAATTTGATATTCGGAAACATTCCAGAATCCCAATTCGAAAAAGCCGAGGAAACCGAATCTAAATTTAGACAATTTCTGCATGAAAAGCTTCAAATTGCACGAGAAGTGGTGGATAACCTAAAACTCGAGAGGGTACACAGGATCGGTGCACCGGTTCCCGGTTCGACGCGAAAAATCGTCGCGAAATTCAACCTGTTTCCTGAGAGGGAAATGGTACGCAGGCTAAGAATAAAGCTTGAAGGCACCAACTTTTATATGCACGAACAATTTCCGCCGGAAGTCGTCGCGAAGCGTCGCAGATTGACACCACAAATGAAGGACGCTAAAAGGGAAGGCAGAAGAGCATGGATTAGCTATGACACTTTATATATTGATGGAAAACCAGTGAAATTGGACTAGGAGCACGCAGAGGATGGACTAAGTGTTGTGTATTGGAATTGCAATGGATTAACGGACCGTAAAAAAGAACAGTCGAACTTTGTGGATATTTTGACAAAACACGATATTATATTTTTATCAGAAACATGGACAAGTAAGGACAGCGATATTGAATTACCTGGTTACTGTTATTATAATTTTTACCGTAAATTTAGACACCGCAGGGCTAGAAGAAATAGCGGAGGTATTGTATTATATTTTAAACAAGAGGTCAATGACCTTGAAGCTCTACTGATTGATTTTGATTTCAGGAAGTAGTCGCTACAGACTTGTTTTTTGAAAATCTATTTTTAACCGTTGCGGCCATCTTGAATTTCCGGCCGACCTGAAATTTTGCTAAGATCAATAAGACATTAAGAGCAACATTCCTGTGAAGTTTCATGAAAATCCGTCAGGTAGTTTCAAAGAAGTAGTCGCTACAAGTTTTCATTATATAACTCTATGTAAACAAAGCAGCCATGTTTAAGGTCAAATCAAAACGATTTTCGACAAGGACCAACATCATGTCATACTGATCATTTTAGAAAAAGTCCCATATCAATATCTCTTATTGTTTTGAAGATGTAGTCGCTACAAACTTATTTATTTTAAATCTATTTTTAGCTGTGGCGGCCATCTTGAATTTCCGGCCGACCTGAAATTTTTCTAGGATCAACTAGACATCAAGAGCAACATTCCTGTGAAGTTTCATGAACATCCGTCAAGTAGTTTCAGAGGAGTAGTCGCTACAAGTTTTTACTATATAACTCTATGTAACCAAAGATGGCCACTGGCAGCCATGTTTAACGTCGAATCAAAATAATTTTCCACAAGGATCTACATCATGTCATGCTGATCATTTTAGAAAAAGTCCCATATCAATATCACTTATAGTTTTCAAGAAGTAGTCGCTACAAACTTATTTTCTAAAAATCTATTTTTAGCTGTGACGGCCATCTTGAATTTCCGGCCGACCTGAAATTTTGACAGGATCAATTAGACATCAAGAGCAACATTCCTGTAAAGTTTCATGACAATCAGCTAAGTAGTTTCAGAGGAGTAGTCGCTACAAGTTTTTACTATATAACTCTATGTAAACAAAGATGGCCGCTGGCAGCCATGTTTAACGTTGAATCAAAACGATTTTTGACTAGGATCAACATCATGTAATGCTGATCATTTTAGAAAAAGTCCCATATCAATATCGCTTATAGTTTTCAAGAAGTAGTCGCTACAAACTTATTTTTTAAAAATCTATTTTTAGCTGTGACGGCCATCTTGAATTTCCGGCCGACCTGAAATTTTTCTAGGATCAATCAGACATCAAGAGCAACATTCCTGTAAAGTTTCATGACAATCCGCCAAGTAGTTTCAGAGAAGTAGTCGCTACAAGTTTTTACTATATAACTCTATGTAAACAAAGATGGCCGCTGGCAGCCATGTTTAACGTTGAATCAAAACGATATTTGACTAGGATCAACATCATGTCATGCTGATCATTTTAGAAAAAGTCCCATATCAATATCACTTATAGTTTTCAAGAAGAAGTCGCTACAAACTTGTATTTTAAAACTCTATTTTTAGCTTTGGCGGCCATCTTGGATTTCACATCAACATGAATTTTTGCTAGGATCAACTAGACTTTATGGGCAACATTTCTGTAAAGTTTCATGAATATACATCCAGTAGTTTCAGCTGTGAAGTCGCTACAAGTTTTTACTATATAACTCTATGTAAACAAAGATGGCCGCTGGCAGCCATGTTTAACGTTGAATCAAAACGATTTTTGACTAGGATCAACATCATGTCATGCTGATCATTTTAGAAAAAGTCCCATATCAATATCACTTATAGTTTTCAAGAAGAAGTCGCTACAAACTTGTATTTTAAAACTCTATTTTTAGGTTTGGCGGCCATCTTGGATTTCACATCAACATGAATTTTTGCTAGGATCAACTAGACTTTATGGGCAACATTTCTGTAAAGTTTCATGAATATCCATCCAGTAGTTTCAGCTGTGAAGTCGCTACAAGTTTTTACTATATAACTCTATGTAAACAAAGATGGCCGCTGGCAGCCATGTTTAACGTTGAATCAAAACGATTTTTGACTAGGATCAACATCATGTCATGCTGATCATTTTAGAAAAAGTCCCATATCAATATCACTTATAGTTTTCAAGAAGAAGTCGCTACAAACTTGTATTTTAAAACTCTATTTTTAGGTTTGGCGGCCATCTTGGATTTCACATCAACATGAATTTTTGCTAGGATCAACTAGACTTTATGGGCAACATTTCTGTAAAGTTTCATGAATATCCATCCAGTAGTTTCAGCTGTGAAGTCGCTACAAATAAAAGTTTACGGACAGACAGACGGACAGACGGACAGACGGACGGACGGACGACGGACTCCGCACCACGGCATAAGCTCTGCTGATCTCTGATCAGTAGAGCTAAAAATCACTCAAAAAAGGTATCACTATTGTGAAAAATCATCATGACACGATAATCTGGCTTAAACTAGATAAATACTTTTTCGGTAACACAGACGACATTTTCTTGTGTGGTGTATATTTGTGGGGCGATGACTCGCCAGCAGTTAACATTGTTAATGCTGATCTTTTTCAATTATTACAGGAGGACATATCATACTTTGATTCATTAGGTAGTACTTTCATTGTTGGTGATTGCAATGCAAGGGTATCTAATAGAAACGATTATATTATCTTTGATCGAACTGTTAATGATATCGATTATAGTGACTATATACCAGATAATCCTTTAATTAGAGTGTCACAGGACTCGACAATAAATGCACAGGGAACCAAACTACTTGATCTTTGTAAGGCTACGTCATGTAGAATAGCCAATGGTAGGTTAGGGTGTGATTACAGCGTGGGTTCTGCAACGTATGTGAATAGAAACGGGTGTAGCGTGATAGATTATCTGTTATTGAAAGAATGTGATTTTTCGATGGTGAGTGATTTTCAAATAGGAGACTTCAATGAATTCAGTGACCATGCACCGTTATCTTTTGTTATTAAGGGTAATAGCCATAACTGTAAAAGTAACATAATAAATCTTGAAAATACGAAGTGGGACAATACATACAAAGAAATATTTCGTAGCGGTATAATAAGCAAATTGCCACTTTTCAATAATTATCTTGATAATGTAATCAAAGATGATATGAATAGTATAAATAACCTTATAATACAATTTACAAATACAATACGTGATGTTGCGGATCCGCTCTTTAAAAAACGAAAGACCTTGAGGCCGTTTTATCAAGTACTCAACAGCGATACTAATAAATGGTTCGATGATGAATGTGTTCTTGCTAAAACACGTTACAAAGAGGCATTATTCAACTTTAACAGAAACAAGTCGGGCGAAAATAGGGTGTTACTGGCTAATACTAAATTGATTTACAAGAAATTAATTCAGAAAAAGAAACGATCGTACAAATTTAAACAAATGAAAGAATTAGAAAAAATGCGCCATTCTAAACCACGTGAGTTTTGGAAACTATTTATTAAAAGAAAACGCAACAATCCTGATATTTCCATGAATGAATTTAGTTCATACTTTATAAATATGTTTACGGATATAAAAGTGTCGGTTTCTGAAGAAGCTGAAGAGTTTAATAATAATCATAATTTTAATGATGGCGATGCAATATTTGAAGAACTCGATAAACAGATTACTGTAAGCGAAGTTGAATCTGCAATTCGTGCCTTAAACAAAAACAAAGTTTCTGGAGATAATATTTTAAATGAATACTTTATCTCAACTTGCGCTATTTTATCTGGACATATAACTGACATTTTTAACGTAATATTTGATTCAGGATATTTTCCGGATGAATGGACTGAAGGTTTTATAATCCCCTTGCACAAGCGAGGTGATAAAGACATGGTTAGTAACTACAGGGGAATAACTCTAGTAAGTTGTATGGGAAAACTTTTTACAAGTATTTTGAACACCCGGATTAATAAATGGTGTGGGATTAATAATACTGTATCGGACGCACAATTTGGCTTTATGAAAGGCAGATCAACGGTAGATGCAATTTTCGCACTTCATAGTATAATCGAAAAAATTCTAAACAATAAAAAACGGCTTTATTGTGCTTTTATAGACCTTAAAAAAGCGTTTGATTCCATCTATAGAAATGCAATGTGGTTAAAGTTATATAAATTTGGTATTAACGGGAAAATGCTAAGAATAATTCGTTCTATGTATAACACTGTCAAATCATGCATAAAATACTGTGGTTCTTTCTCGGATTTTTTCGAGATTTCAGTCGGTTTGAAGCAAGGGGAGATAATGTCTCCGATCTTGTTTGCATTGTTTATTGAAGATTTAGAGTTATATTTGCAAAATAGAATAGAGAGTGGTTTATCATTAGATGACATTTCTTTAATTTTACTGCTTTTTGCTGATGATATGGTGTTAATAGGTAACACTCCGCAAGATCTGCAAATGAGCTTAAATCGTCTATATGAATATTGTGAAACTTGGGGTCTGGAAGTAAATACTGAAAAAACAAAGGTTATAGTTTTTCGTAAAAGAGGTAGAGTAACCGTTGATGAAAACTTTTCTTTTAACGGAGCATTATTAGAGGTTTCAGATGATTTTAATTATCTTGGAGTTGTATTTAACTACACAGGGTCGTATACGTTAAATCAACAGGCTATGTGCGGCAAAGCATTAAAAGCTATGAATCTTTTAACTGCAAACATAAGAAAAACTGAACTAAAACCTAAAACATCCCTTCAATTATTTGATTCTTTCGTCTCATCAATACTCAATTACGGCTGTGAAGTCTGGGGTTTCATAAAATCGAAAGAGATAGAGAGAATTCATCTCAAGTTTTGTAAACACATTCTAGGAGTAAAACTGACCACGAGTAATGCTGGTGTTTACGGTGAATTGGCGCGTTATCCTTTATTTATCACAAGATATACTAGAATAGTTAGATATTGGTTGAAATTAGTTAAAACAGAAAATATCATTTTATCATCTATTTATAAATCTTCATTATCTGATTGTGAAAGTGGTTTAAACAATTGGTTATCCAGTGTAAAATCTCTGCTTAATACGTATGGCTTTATGTATATATGGGATGATCCTTTAAGGGTGAACCATCAACATTTTATATCTAGCTTTAAACAGAGGTTGGTGGATTGTTTTATTCAAAAATGGAACGCTGATCTACAAGAAAATAGAGTATTATCAAGTTTGTATAGACATGTTAAAGATAATTTTGGATATGAAAATTATCTGAATATTTTATGTACAAAAAGATTACGAAGTGTTTTTACTAAATTACGTTTATCTTCACATAGCTTAAGAATTGAGACAGGTCGTTATGCAAGACAGAGGATTGAAAGAAATGAAAGAGTTTGTCAAATATGTAATTCAACTGATATTGAAGACGAATTTCACTTTGTTTTAATTTGTACAGCTTATAATGATATTAGAAAGAAATATATCAGAAAATATTACATACAAAGGCCAAATATGTTTAAATTTATAACACTTCTACAATCTTCAAAGAAGAAAGAACTTTTTAATTTAAGTAAATATTTGTCAGAGGCGTTTACTGTCAGATGTTCTATTCCAAATATTATTTCTTAAAATATATTCAAGTACATCCTCACATAAATTGTTATTTTATATATAATTCCTTTTGTTTTTTTGATATCCTTGGATTATTGATTAAAATGTGTGATTTATATGAGCTATGATTAATTAAGGAGTATTGAAAATTGAACTATAAGTGAGTGTGTAGAAGTATGTGTAACCTGTCATGTGATTATAATTATGTATTACAAATTATGTATGTAATGATGAGAAACTGTAAAAGTTTAAGTCAATAAAGTATCTATCTATCTATGTTAAACATAATTTATTGTGTGAATTGTCTGGTCTTTACTGTGTAATCCAGCCACTCCAGTGTCCACCGTATGCCAAACCCAATATCCAGCACAACGTTATATCCAGAACGCTATATGCAGAAAAACCGGGGTCTGTACCTCAACCCTACACACAGAACCCTAAAAAGAGTTGGGTACAGGATTTGAGATTAGGTGAGGTGAAACTTTAAAGAAACAACCAAAAACACACACACAAAACACTTTTTTTTTCAGTTTAGGCAGGGCGCGTGCGCCCACCTCTAGATTCGCCCCCTGCAATATCCAGAACCTATCCAAAGAACCCTATACCCAAAACCCTATACCCAGAACCCTATATTCAGAACCCTATATCCAGAACCCTATATCAAAGAACCCTATATTCAGAACCATATATCCAAAACCCTATATTCAGAACCATATAGCCATAACCCTATACACAGAACCCTCTATCCAGAACCCTATACCCAGAAGCCTGTACCATATAGCCATAACCCTATATCCATAACCCTATATCCAGAACCCTACACCCAGAGCCCTATATACAGAACCCTACATTCAGAACCTATATCCAGAACCCTATATCAAGGAACCCTATACACAGAACCCTATATCCAGAACCCTATATCCATTGCCCTATATCCAGTACCCTATATCCAATACCCTATATCCAGAACACTATATCCAGTACGCTATACACAGAACCCTATATCCAAAACCCTATACACAAACCCTATATCTGGGACCCTATAACCAGAACCCTATATCCATTATCCAGGATCCTATACCCAGAACCCTATATCCAAAACCCTGTACACAGAAACGTATATTTAGGACCCTATATCAAGGACCCTATATCCAGGACCCTGTACCCAAGACCCTATATCGAGGAGCCTATATCAAGGACCTTATATCCAGAACCCTATACCCAGAACCATATATCCAGAACCCTATATCCAGAACCCTATATCCAGAACCCTATACACAGAACCCTATATCCGGGACCCTATAACCAGAACCCTATATCCATTATCCAGGAACCTATACCCAGAACCCTATATCCAGGACCATATATCCAAAACCCTATACACAGAACCCTATATCCGGGACCCTATAACCAGGACCCTTTATCCATTATCCAGGACCCTATACCAACAACCCTATATCCAGGACCATATATCCAGAACCCTATACCCAGAACCCTATACCCAAGACCATATACCGAGAACCCTCAGGCTTTATCCAGGACCCTATATCCAGAACCATATATCCAGGATCCTATATCAAGGACCCTATACCCAGAACGCTATGTACTCTATATGCAGAACCCTACATCCAGAATCCTATACACATCTACCCTTTAAACAGCATCCAATTCTCAAAACCCTATATCCAGAACAATATATAAAGAACCCTATATCCAGAACCATATACCCAGTACCCTAAATCAAAGAATCATATACACAGCTACCCTATACCCAGAATCCTATATCCAGAATCATATATCCAGAACGGTGAGAACCATATACCCATAATTCTATACATAGCTCCCCTATACCCAGAATCCTATATCCAGAATCCTATACCCAGAATCATATATCCAGAATCATATACGCAGAGCCTATATCCAGATCCTATATCCAGAATCCTATATCCTATATCCAGAATCCTATACCCAGAATCCTATATATCCATATCCTATATCCAGAATCCCTATATCCAGAATCCTATACCCCGAATCCTATATCCAGAGTCCTATATCCAGAATCCTATACCCAGAATCCTATACCCAGAGTCCCATATCCAGAATCCCATACCCAGAATACTATATCCAGAATCAATCCCTATATCCAGAGTCCTATATCCAGAATCCTATATCCAGAGTCCTATATCCAGAATCCTATACCCCGAATCCTATATCCAGAGTCCTATATCCAGAATCCTATACCCCGAATCCTATATCCAGAATCCTATATCCAGAATCCTATATCCAGATCGCTATTACCCGAATCCTATATCCAGAATCCTATACCCAGAATCCTATATCCAGAACCATATATCCAGAATCCCTATATAAAGAAACATATAATATATATATATATTATATATAGGGTGCTGATGTCGGAGTATACTGACAATAGGTTTTATTATTCTACTGTTGCACCTGCTAGTGTTTCTAGGAGAAATCGTATTGTTTGAATATATATAAATGTATAACATAACACTGTTGCTTTTGCTGTTTATATACATATGAACCTGGGTGAGTAAATAATTTGTTTTGATTTGATTTGATTGTTTGAATTGAACTAATTTTAAAGGAACACACAGTCTTGATTTTTGGACGGTGTCCTCAGGTACCCGTCCTATGTAGTGGGAAATCTGGAGAACAACGAATTTCTGCTAGAATCCAAAGATCACCAGATTACACCGCGATAACAGTAGAACCATTTGTATTAAAAGGCTGTAAATGTGCAAACGATTTGTTTATAGACTAAATATTGATAAATATGTAAGCGCTGTTAAACATTAAGTGATTTTAACTTAAGTTTAGGTAATACGGTCTCACTGTTGATGCGATTTTTATACTTATGTCATTAGTCCAAAAATACTTGAATGAAAACAAACGATTGTATGTTATTTTTGTCGATTTGATGAAATGTTTTGATTCTATTTATAGAAATGCATTATGGCTTAAGATGTATAGATGTGGTATTAATGGCAAATTACTTAGAATTATACGCAATATGTACCAAAAAGTCAAATCATGTGTCAAATCCTGTGCTAATTATACTGATTATTTTAATTATGCTGTTGGCTTACGTCAAGGGGAGGTAATGTCCCCTCTTTTGTTTTCTCTTTTTGTTGAAGATTTGGAGTTATATTTGCAAAATAATATAGATTCAGGTTTGCAATTAGATGATATAGTACTAATGTTATTGCTATTTGCGGATGACATGGCCATTGTAGGAAAAACACCTGCTGAAATACAAGTACATTTAGATACATTAAATAACTATTGCGATTCGTGGGGACTTAAAGTAAATATTGCCAAAACTAAAATTATGGTTTTTCGTAAACGTGGCGGGTTATTAGCCAGTGAGCATTGGACCTACAATGGAGACGTTATCAACGTAGTGAATGATTTTAACTATTTAGGGAATATTTTCAATTATACTGGAAATTTCGCTCTTAATCAGGAGCATTTAGTTGGTAAAGCTCTTAAGGCAATGAATGTTTTATTATGTAAATGTAAAGTATATGATTTGAGTCCTAAAACTTTATGTCAGTTGTTCAATGCCTTTGTTGTGTCTGTTCTTAGTTATGCATGTGAGATTTGGGGCAATACTAAATCTAAAGAAATTGAAAGAATTCATTTAAAATTTTGCAAAAGGTTATTAAAGGTACTACCTAATACATGCAATGCAGCTGTGTATGGTGAACTTGGAAGATATCCCCTATATGTTAATAGATATATAAGAATTATGAAATATTGGTTGAAAGTAATAAATACTGACAATATCATTCTAAAGACTGTGTATGGACACGCTTTACAGGACTGTAATAGCGGAAAAACGAACTGGGTTAGCAGTGTTAAGAAATTACTAGATGATTACGGTTTTTCTTATGTATTCGATAATGCTTCTTATATAAACAGTGACGTATTTTTGTATGACTTTAGAATTAGAGTTTTAGATGCCTTTAAACAAAATTGGTGTGGTACCTTAAACAACAGTTCTGTGTTAACAATGTACAAAGATATTAAAACTAGTTTGGAATATGAAACATATTTAGATATTTTGCCAAGAAGTTTACGTCTATATTTTACTAGACTTAGACTATCTGTGCATCCACTCAGAATACAGACTGGTAGATATGCCAACAATAGAACACTTCGTGAAGAAAGATATTGCCTAATTTGTAATAGTTTAGATATAGAAGATGAATTTCATTTTGTATGTATTTGTCCTTGTTATATTGATATTAGAAAGAAATACTTAAAACGTTGTTATTACAAACGTCCTTCTGTTTTCAAATATTTGGAGTTACTGAAATCACATGACAAGATAGAAATAATAAAACTTTCGTTATATGTTAAAGAATCAATTATATTAAGAAACGCATTATTAACTATTGAAAGGTAGTTACTTAGTTCAACCTCCTACTCTTATTTACTATACTACATAATAATAATAATAATAATAATGAAATGATAAATTATACCATTTGTATATATTTCACCATTGAAATCACATGACAAAAAATAATAAAACTTCTGTTATATGTTAAAGAATCAATTGTATTAAGAAACGCTTTATTAACTATTGAAAGGTAGTTACTTAGTTCAACCTCCTACTCTTATTTACTATACTACATAATAATAATAATAACAATAATAATGAAATGATTAATTATACCATTTGTATATATTTCATCATTTACTTGTATATATACGTTGACATCATATATGCTAATATGTATGTATTGTAGACGATGTACTTTGTACAAGTCTGAATAAAAAGTCTGTCTGTCTGTCTGTCTGTCTTAAAACGTAATCAAGCGTCTACACGTCTCACACCACAATTGATTTTCCATAGGGTCCCATTGTAATGTTTTTGTTCGTGGTATAGAGATAAACAAAATTTACAACATGTATTTATGCTTAAATTCTTCATTGATCCAATATCTGCAATTTAAAACACAATTTACAAATATTTACCAGATTGAACTTTTTTTAATTTCATGTTTGCGTGACACCTATCAAAATTTAGAAAAAAATACAACCCCGTGGTGATTAGACATGATGTACAAAATGAGGCAGAATCAGCTAGAAATCTTATATCAAAATGCATTTTTCTGTGGTCTCTTCCTAAATTGCTGTAGATTTAGAACCTGGTAAAGATAAATCAATGTATCCTGTAAAATGTAGAAAAGCAGACTTGTTTTTTTTAATCTACCTCCTTCTCCCTTCATCTGTAGGGCATGAGTATTCAAGGGAGATAATAGTGGTGCGTGTCCCTATGAGGTTGGGGGTAAAAGCCGTACCGTACATTACGAAATATAAAGAAAATAGGGTGCGTAGTATCTAATCTAATAGAGATTATCGGTATATTATCAGTGTATGAAGGATGTATATAACGGCAAACGATAATGTTTATTAATTCATTTAACAAATAGAATCCGTGCCGTACCGTACATCATTTGTGTAACGGTTATCACAAATAAAGATGTAATGTAATCAACATTATTAAATAAATATCCGACATGGGGTCAGTAACATGACCAAGAAATTAATGACATTAAATAACGTAACAATTCAAATTGGTAATTTAAAAGGTGTGACAAACACTTAAGCAGATTTCAAGTGGCATTTACAAATCTTAACACAGCAGAATACATGAATAATCAGCAGTATTTATACCAGTAATAAAGATTATCCTTGGCAAATCTATGGACACCTTGTCTGCACAATATTGATTTTGATGTAATTAAACTTTTTTTCATAATTACATTCATTAAATGCACCATTCATTAAATGCACATTTAAGAGTATGATACATAATTCGATTACCAATTTACATTGAAACCTTTTATCACACTACATCACGGTAACTATCAAAGGCCGTTTATAAATTCGCGAGTACAAGAGATTATATAACTATGTACCACATTTGTTTAATATGGATAAGTGTTCATGTTCTCACTATCTTCATACTTTCATGTAATTGTGTAGGCTATAAACATGTGTTGTATGTTTAATTGCTGAATAAAGATATTGTATTGTATTGTATATAACTATGTACCACAGACATGGTAAAATGTATTGTACTTACTCATTATTCAATACATTCGTCCTTTTATGTTTCGTCCTAAATGAACATTTAATAAAATAAAAAAAATAATAATAATAATAATAATAATGATATGCGGTATTTATATTACATTCTCATTTAATTTATTATTCAATGCAACCTAATTAACAAATTGATATTAGCTGTTTAAATAGTGGTCTCCTGCAAAACGTGTGTGATCGTTGTTTGTGTATGCTTATGTATGATTTGCCATTTGTGACTATTTGAAAACTACTTGTTGTAAATTGTATATACTTATGCATTTCACCTGTGTGAAACTGAGTAATTAATAAATAAAGATGAAGAAGTTTGACATCTATCTATTCATCCTCTGTAGTGGTGATACAGAGTTTAGGATATATGTATAGATATCAGTATAATAATTAATATTTGTTTGGCAGTACCCGAAACAGGTATCCGTGAAGAAGTCCATACGTCATATATGTTTTTGCTAGTTGTCAACAGAAATGTCTGCAATTGTTACATTCAACAGTGTTCACCTGTCATGTCATGTTTTGTATTTGTATATATGTGCATCTGTTTGACGAGATACGTTTGTAAATCCGTTCCGTTCTGTTCTTTATCAAACCATACAATTATTTTCATCAAAGACTACATGTATTTTTTTATTTATTTGTTATACTTTAATATCCTTATTCATTGAAGCTGGTATTGTTTTAGCCATATCGCCACCGAAAACGTCTTTGCAGAAATCATATTTTTCAGACATTCAAGGAGCGATAAATCTGTCATGCATGATTGAATCTGATTAGTTTCGGAACCGAGCTCTCATGTATACGTATGTTGTGTTAACTTTCTCCGACATTTTCATTTTACAATTATTCCGCATTGACACTTATAAAATTGGAAATATTTCTGCCTTACTTCACTTGTTATCCGCCGCCGATTAGGCGGGATGTTGAATTGCCGTTGTAACTTGTCTGTCCTCGGCACTTCCAGTGCTTTGATTTTTTTAACAAGTTAGTTTTTAATATAACTTGCATGTGTTCAATCATTAATATTAATTATAAGAAAAGTATAAAGCGAATTGTGTTTGCATTTTACAGACTTGTTATTATATTGCACTAAGGCCTAAAAAAAAAAATTGTGTGGTTCGGGTAACATGTTCACAATTGGTAGGTAGGGTAGGTCGGATTTTTTTTTTTTTTTTTTTTAAGGATTGTTTTTTATGAACGCAAAGAAGATGCACTGAATTAAGTACTATAATTACTGTAATTATAATTGTTTTCTATTTGCTCTTCACTGTGTACATACATACTTTATATTGCTATTTATTTTTTTTTCGAAATGGACCAAAAAAACGTCAGGGTCGGCGGGTATTCGTAGGTAGGGTCGGGTGACCCGAACCACACAATTTTTTTTTAGGCCTAATAATATATCTAAACATATGGTAAATTACGAGGAACAAATGAAAACTAAAAATCTTATTTAATTATATGCAAGCAGGTTTAAAGTCATATATACATTGATACTTGATACTTGGATTACTGCCATGTGTGATAATGTCCCTTTAATTGTAGTTGTATTACACTACTAAAAAAAGAAATTCATCACATGAGGAAAATACCAACTGTTATATGTATAAACCTGACGTGGCCAATATAGTATTTAGCAGTAATGGAAAAAAAGGGATATGTTTTTATAAATTATGTATGGAAGTGCTATAGCTACCAGGAATTGAAACCTACTCAACACATTGTTTCCAGTTACATTGGCCAATAAAATAGGTTCGTAATGTAGGGATGGTGCAATTCTGGAAACTGAAAGTAATGTAATATTGTTAAGTTTTGTGTTCAGGATCCCAGAATTTAATATCGCTTTCCGGAACAAGCAACTGCTCGGACGATACTGTTTGTTATTTTATATATGTCATATTCTATGTTTTACAACCCCTACCCACCATCTACACACACACACACACACACACACACGTTTAGAGATAATAATTATTAAAAACCAAACCAAAAAACAATGCGCTAAAATGTTTACTGACGTACAATGTATTAATACACTGAGGGAGTGTGAATGTGCATCTTTAAATCGTTACGGTACACTGGGAGTGAGTACGCTGGGAATGAGGGTACACTGGGAGTGAGTACACTGGGAGTGAGGGTACACTGGGAGTGAATACACTGGGAGTGAGGGTACACTGGGAGTGAGTACACTGGGAGTGAGGGTACACTGGGAGTGAGTACACTGGGAGTGAGTACATTGGGAGTGAGGGTACACTGGGAGTGAGTACACTGGGAGTGAGTACACTGGGAGTGAATACAATGGGAGTGAGGGTACACTGGGAGTGAGGGTACACTGGGAGTGAGTACACTGGGAGTGAGGGTACACTGGGAGTGAGTACACTGGGAGTGAGTACAATGGGAGTGAGGGTACACTGGGAGTGAGTACACTGGGAGTGAGGGTACACTGGGAGTGAGTACACTGGGAGTGAGTACACTGGGAGTGAATACAATGGGAGTGAGGGTACACTGGGAGTGAGTACACTGGGAGTGAGGGTACACTGGGAGTGAGTACACTGGGAGTGAGTACACTGGGAGTGAGTACACTGGGAGTGAGTACACTGGGAGTGAGGGTACACTGGGAGTGAGGGTACACTGGTAGTGAGTACACTGGGAGTGAGGGTACACTGGGAGTGAGTACACTGGGAGTGAGTACACTGGGAGTGAGGGTACACTGGGAGTGAGTACACTGGGAGTGAATACAATGGGAGTGAGCGTACATTGGGAGTGAGGGTACACTGGGAGTGAGCGTACATTGGGAGTGAGTACACTGGGAGTGAGCGTACATTGGGAGTGAGTACACTGGGAGTGAGGGTACACTGGGAGTGAGGGTACACTGGGAGTGAGTTATTCCCCAATGTACTCCGTTTCCATAGTGTTAAATTATATATGTATAGAGTTAAGTATCAAATAATGTTATATAGTATACGTATTTATTATACTTAACTATATGCATATACTATAACACTATTTTTCTCTGTCATTTTTTCTCTATGTTAAATAAATGCATATTCTACTATCTCATCTTCTCTCAATGCTTCTTTCTCTATACTGCAATATGGGTTAATGAAAGTCTGTGCTCCGGCATGATGTCCATATGGTTGTGTACATTTTTCATGACATTAAACAACTTTATTAAAATATAGAAACTGTTAAAAAAAAAAGTATTATCCTTTATATCTAATTACAACAACATATTTTCGAGAATTGTAAACAGAGAGACCATGCAGTCATTCAACCAGCAATTTCACCCAAATCATTTAAGTACATGCAAGTAGGCTGATGGCCATTAAAGGGACACACGGCATTCCTATTGTTTTTAACTCGCGGCGTCCTGTTCATTTTTCTACAAAACTTACATTTGTTCAATCATGAATTTTAATTATAATAATAGTATTTATATATAAAGCAAATGGTTTTGCAACTGTTGACAATATTGCACCAATAATGTATTTAAAACTATGGTAAAGTGTATATTAAGTGTTGCAATATAATCATCAGTAGGCTACCTATAGTACTGTTCAGAAATTCTATAATTAATATTAATGATTAGGCAAAAAAAAAATACCTGTGTTTCCGGTGGCCCGACCGACCCTATTTTTAAGAACAATCATTTATCACAATATATACTCTGAGTCATCACAGAGAAACTTTCAGTTGTATCATCAACTTGTGTTCATGTAGAGTATCACAATATCTTGCTCCAAAAAAAAAAAAAAAAAATGCCTACCGACCTACCCTATTTTTTTTGAGCATGCAATAGGAAACACATATATTTTTTTTTTTGGCCTGAAACAAATGCACGCAATATTAACAAAAACAACTGAAAAATCAAGATTGTTGTGTGTCCCTTTAACATGACCATTTGAGTGAAAGACCTCTGATTAAAAACAGTTTTTAATTACTTAAAAAATTAGAACCCCCAACCCCATTTCAACGAAGTGAATTTGTAATAATGTAGATCTAGTATGAACTCACCTCAGGTCCTTTTCGCTTTTTGTGAAAATCCGGCGACGGTTGCCATGATTGCACGCCATCGTCGGAGTCAGAGTCGCCAAATACGATAACTATCCTCGTTTTAGAACTTCTTAAACCCATTGTTGGAATGTATTGACGGACCTAATGATTCAGGTCAAATATTTGCAAAAAAATGCTGGAAAAACAAACGAATAAGCAAACTGTCAAGTGACACTCTTCTCAGTTGTGTCTCGATACTGCCGTAATCTATATTTAGTAACACACAGGTTTTTCGATATTATATATTTAGATTAGGGAAAACCGATTCTATTTATATAAACACTGTAGGAAATTCATGTGGTCTATTTATAGATGCTACTGGGGACATGCGCCGTGGAGCAGTCTAGTTGTGAACCATGTTTTGCGATATTCTTTCTCCATAATTTTCCGTCCAAATTAAAAACGGTTTTCGGATTAAATTGTTGAAAAATGCCTCTTTCCAGCGATATATACCCATTTCAAAATTGCATAGTGTTTCATTTATTATTACAAGTTTAACACTGACCCAAAGGTCACTTACGATATCATTTATGTGCCAGTTTATTTTCAAGTTTATTGAGAGGTGGTGGGTAGATGGGTAAAGGGTGGGGGGAGAGGCCAATTAAAAACAGCAACATATATCGTATGAAAAGCGCAATACTGAGTTTTGGTAAAGGTACATACCTATATAATCCCTCGAGCGGTGTTGACGACCAATAAAGTAACATTAATCTGCTGAAGAAGTCCTAAGTACCAGGACGAAGCTTTCTAATTTATTGTGTATGTGGTTAACAAGTTAAGATTCTTATCAAACAATATATAAAAGTCATTATAGCAGTAGTTATACAGCAATATCCAACCTCTTCTATAATTTAAAGGTATGTGTGTATTGTTACCTTGGTGTGTTATTGTATATTGTCTGTTGTATAAAAGGTCTGTTGTATAAAAGATGATACATTACAATTATATAGTAACAATAAAGTTTTTTTATTGTGTTTAAAGGGACCTTTGGCATTAAAGGGACCTTTGGCAGTCTGAGTTGATACTGTGTAAATCATATGATCCAATTAGATTATGTTCAATAATATACAACGAAGTTATAATCTAATGCTCCAGCACTAGGTTGTTAAAGAGACAGAAGTTTTACTTATCAAAATATCAAAATATATATTAAATATATCCAAGCTTTATAAGTTAATTTTAGCTATCTAAGATAAGTGTTTGCATGCATGGACCAATGTTTGCATCATATACAACTTATTGAAAGTTTTAATATTTTGAATATTCCCTGAAATTAAGTGTCACTTTGCAGATTCATAAACAAGCTAAGCGTGTAACCTGTATTTTATTATACTAAATTAAGGAAGCTAAGCTTGTAATCTGTATTTAAGCATACTAAAAATAAGGAAGCTAAGCTTGTAATCTGTATTTAAGCATACTAAAAATAAGGAAGCTAAGCTTGTAATCTGTATTTAAGCATACTAAAAAAATGCAAGCTAAGCTGTATTTTAGCATATTAAAAGAGAAGAATCAATTTAATTAGTTTATGTACGAACAAGCTTGGCAGGTTAAACATTTTAAAAAATTAAGAAAAATAAAGTTTACTGTTAAATGGATTTTTTTAATTTTAATAAGTTCGATAAATACATTCACCAAATTTCATTCAGTTGAACGAACCTTTTATAAATGGTTTCACTGAAGACAGTCCCTTTTAATCAGAGCGATACTGTATCATCTAAACAATAAAACAGTTCGAATAAGCAAGTATCATAGTTGTACTAAAGCAGTTAATTGACTGTAGATAGCATTATATTACATTTTAAAATATCATACAGTATATAGTATAGTATAATAATCGGTATGGTATTAAATGACACGATATATATAGATGATATGTCATGGAAGAATATATACCCTTTTAAGCTACGCAGTTTTATTTTATAATTTAAAATATAGATTACGTTTGTAGTTTAAATGGATCTGTATAATTATATTCTTAAACTGAATCGCATTACTGTACGGACAAAATAAATGATAAGCGATATGCAAACGTTGGTCTACATTAACGATCCATGTGAACAGGTTTTCATTATGTCATGCAATAGTTGGGGATATCTAATTCAAAAGATTAGTAATCTGGGCCCTGTTTTATGAAACAACTTACGACCATTTTGATCGTAAATCAGTTTCTTCAATGCTTCACTATTAATTACACTGTTCAAATAAACGTGATTTCAATTCATTTTCTTATACATGTGATATTTCTGTACTACATGCGCATTTAATTGTTTAAATTGAAAGCTTAGGTGAAAACATTGAGCGATCTTAAAATTTGAGACTTATCGTAAGATGTTTAATAAAACAGGGCCCTGGAACATAAACTAGATCAGTGTTATCTAGTGCACAATTAAGTATTAGGCTTGTAAATATATATTATATAACTATATGTATTCCATTTTGGAGTCCTGCATATGTTTATATATACATTGCATATGTATTCCATTTTTATATAAGAACATAATGTTTGTTTATCTCATTTTATCATGACCATTTAATATACGCAGGCATATACCATAGTGTATATGTATCTTACTGCTGTCTGCGTGGGCTTACAGTTAGTTGGTTGTACTCTTAAGTAGTTTCAGAACACGCTGTCTGCTTGGGCTTACATATTGTATTATGTCAGTCTATGCATTAAATCAATTAGAATTATCCTCAACCTCCAATTTCTCACAGCTAGCTGGTGCCCTACATATATTTACAATTTCTCACAGCTAGCTGGTGCCCTACATATATTTACAATTTCTCAGAGCTAGCTGGTGTCCTACATATATTTATATACACATTTTATCATGACCATTTTATACACAGGCATATACCAGAGTAAAATTTTATAATTTGCTGATAATAATATTGGTTTTATGAATAGAGATCAATAACTTTCAGTAAAACTTGCTTGCTTACATCCTAATGTCGCATCCAATATATATGTCGTTTATGTATATACATAGTCTGTCATTGCAACGTCATTCTATTCAAGGTCCCTTATTCTAGACGTTCACCCAATAACGTCGGAAACGTTGGGAAATGCAGAGATTTGCTCTTAAAACGTGGCATATCTGCCTTTGTGGCGTATTCTTACAAACCCCTTTCACATTTCCGGTCGTTTAAGGGACCATTGTTGTTTTTAATTTTGAAAATGTGTTTTGTATGTGCATTATGAGAATATATCTTGTTGTATAGTAAGAACAAAAGGTTGTATGAGTATGTGTTTGGTTTAATCATTAAACATTTATATTGTGTTTCATTATATGATACTGTTTGTTTTAGAAAAAATATGACTAAAACAAAATTATATTGCGTCATGTAACGCATGCATACACTAAGTTACGTCTTCTTTTATCCCGGACTGAGGATCATAAATATATATACAAGTGTTTACATATATATACAAGTGTTTACATATATATACAACATATATATATATACAAGTGTTTACATATATATACAAGTGTTTACATATATATACAAGTAAACACAGAACAAATTATTCAACATTGTGTTGTTGTTGTTAAATAGAATCAACACTTAGTCTATTAGGTAGTTTATTTTTCAATTAATACTGATAACGTTTCATTTTAATTTTCTCTAACACATATGTTACAAAATTGGTCTGTAGGTACTAGGTAATATTTTGTATCACTGCACTGTTAATGTTTTGGTTTCTTACTTTAAAGAGACTAACCCGCCTAACAACGGCAAAACTAGTTTATCAAAACCCTATCCAGGTGTTCAGGTCATATACTAATGTATATGTGCCGATTACAAGTATAGGTTTTATTCATACCCATAATTGAATATTCATCAAATAAATTATGAGTAATTATGGTAACTCTTCATTTCACGTTCCAGTTTTGGGGTTTGGCCTGGCTGATAAAGCCGTTTATTTTGTGTCTATAGAGTTTGGATTCTAAATATACCGTGTCGTCAGTAGGTTTAGAAAAGGTGTACATATGTTGTAATATTTGATTGCTGTTGGCGGGATAGCTACTTTAAAGTAAGAAACTGGTTTGCATGTCTCCATTATATACTTTAACAACGCTCAATACCTTTATTTGATTTGGGATGTACGCATAGAGACGGGGTGTGGGTGGTGGAAATAAAGACTGGAGTGTCCTTTATAATCATTTCACATTTGAGATACCTATTTAGAACACGTTTTGAATAATTTTATTATCAACATTGAGTTAGGCGAATAGCCCATGAGGATATACATTTGTTATATGACGTGGTCGCATAATGGAGAAAATGGTATAAGCACTCTTTGATAAGACACGAATTATTTTTAGTGTAGAAAATGGGGAAAGTGAGAATATTTTATAATCTAACCCTAACATTAGACCAACCCTATGGTATAAGATTTGTTCACGATTTACTGACCTATTAATACTGTGACAATTATGGATCCAGAAACCATATCTATTTCAGCGTCAACATTCCCTTCCCCCTTCCCCCACCATCACCCCACCCCACCCGCCACACTCCCAACCCACTCCTCTCCCACCTCCCGTGTTCAGGAGAACTTAGTTGTTGTCAACTCAACTAAGCGACGACATAAAAGCCACCGCATGGTACTATCGCATCGTACCATCGAGCGTCGCATCGTACAACCCGCCATCGGATGGATCCATCGAGCATCGCATCGTACCATCGACCACCGCATTGTACTATCGCATCGTACCATCGACCACCGCATGGTACTATCGCATCGTACCATCGAGCGTCGCATCGTACAACCCGCCATCGGATGGATCCATCGAGCATCGCATCGTACCATCGAACATCGACCATAGTATGTTCGATAGTATGATACAATTTTTGCGTAGTAAACCCAAGTGTACCATTTTTTTCGTAACATTAACTTCATATACCCACAGCTGTGTGTTTCTATGGACAGTATGTCATATCTGAATAGCATAGAACAGATTCCATTGTACGTCTGCTGTTGTAAAGCAAATGAGATGTATGTATCGCAAAGCTTCCCTACATCGTTTTATCCGTTTTATCTAATCGTTTTATCCGTTTTATCTAACTGGCCCATTTTCGCGGGACAGGTAACACATATTTATCGTATGTGTTGTCAAATATCAAGTTGAACAAATGCTTTAAATACTTCCTGATTTAAATCTTGATAAAGATTCTTTATTGTTCTTTGTGTTGTATAAAGTATAACTCTTTGTGTTGTGAATGAATACATTGGTAATACAACAGCCACTGGCAATGACATGTTAAGAATTGAATGTTGTTTAACGGCTCATCAACACAGTATAGGTTATTTAGAGCCGCCCCAGAGAGAGGGGAAGGATACATAGGAATCCGGGAACCTGCCCTACTCTTATTATCGAATAGATTCCTATGGTTCTTTAACGTGCTCGGAGGATAGACCGATACACGGGACCGCCCGGTTTACGTCCCCATCCGACGGACGAGGCTAAGGTAAAGTGTCTTGCCCAAGAACACACCGACGGAACTCAGTGGCACCACGGAGGATTGAACCCGGGGCCTCCGGTCACAAATCCGCCGCGCTACCGACTGCGCCACGCCAGCCCCTGACATGTTAAGAAATATGAGCCATACATAGTATAGCCGCTATTAGCATTATATACTTAACTCCATTAAAAGTGTTGTTGTTTTTTGTTCATTTCCAAGATTGATTGAAATGTTATGAACATGTTAGAAATTATCCACATTCCCTATAAATCTGGTGACCATTCAAATTCATGTATTGAAAGAAGTAAAATCGTAATTATGCAATTCATCTTGGAGATTTTAATCAAAAATAAACACGAAATAAAAAAATAAAAGCACATTTAATGGCGTTAAGTATATATAACGTATGCGTTCTTTATACAAGTACTGACTTATATAGGGTAAACATGCTCACAGGACAATTTCACATGTATCAATGTTATCAAACGAAAACACATCTATAATTAAATGTAAATGTACTCACATCAATGTTATCAAATGAAAATGTACTGACATCGATGTTACCAAATTCAAATGTGAATATCGATGTCAGTTCATTTTTATTTGATAACATTGATTCTTCATTTGATAACATTGATATCAGTTCATTTTCATTTGGTAACATTGATGTCAGTTCATTTTCATTTGGTAACATTGATGTCAGTTCATTTTCTTTCCCTTGGCCTCGTCCGTAAACCGGGCGGTCCCATGTATCGGTCTATCCTCCGAGCACGTTAAAGAACCATAGGAATCCAGTCTATTCGATAATTAGAGTAGGGCACGCTTTTCGGATTCCTATGTATCCTTCCCCTCTCTCTGGGCGGCTCTAAATAACCTATACTGTGTTGATGAGCCGTTAAACAACATTCATTTGATAACATTGATTTTTCATTTGATAACATTGATTTGACATTTGATAGCATAGATGTAAGTTCAATTGTTGTCAGTTCATTTTCATTTGATAACATTGGTGTTTGTTAATTTTCATTTGATAACATTGATGTCAGTTCATTTTCATTTGACAATATTTTTTTTTCGTTTGATAAAATTTATGTCAGTTAATTAACTTTCGATAACATTGATGCCAGTTCATTTCCATTTGATAACACTGATGTCAGTTCATTTCCATTTGATAACATCGATGTCAGTTCATTTTCATTTGATAACATTGATGTGTCAGTTCATTTCCATTTGGTAACATTGATGTCAGTTCATTTCCATTTGATAACATTGATGTCAGTTCATTTCCATTTGATAACATCGATGTCAGTTCATTTTCATTTGATAACATTGATGTGTCAGTTCATTTTCATTTGGTAACATTGATGTCAGTTCATTTCCATTTGATAACATTGATGTCAGTTCATTTCCATTTGATAACATTGATGTGTCAGTTCATTTCCATTTGGTAACATTGATGTCAGTTCATTTCCATTTGGTAACATTGATGTCAGTTCATTTCCGTTTGATAACATTGATGTCAGTTCATTTCCGTTTGATAACATCGATGTCAGTTCATTTCCGTTCAGGACATGATTAATGTCATACTGCTTGTTAAAGGCTCAAAATAATTACTATGTAGGATTAAGCCCTACAATTAGATAAAGTTTTCGCGTGAAATTCAAAATTACAGAAAAAATTCGGCGTATACAAATAATTTTGCTGTCTTAATTATATCTTTCAAAATTGCTTTTAAAAAATCACGCAGGTTAAATTCTGAGGATCTGGAGGAAAAGAAACATTTGTTTTACTCGGCCGAAATAAAATCATGTTAACTTTAATACTTGTACCGGCTGTGAATAATGGAAGCTTGGAGACACTAAACATATACTGTGGATAAGGGCAATTTGAAGACACTAAACATATACTGTAGATAATGGAAGCTTGAAGACACTAAACATATGCTGTGAATAATGGAAGCTTGAAGACACTAAATCTAGACTGTGAATAATTGAATATTGAAGACACTAAACATAGGCTGTGAATAATTGAAACTTGAAGAAACTAAACCTATCGGTCAAGATCCATATATGGTTAAACATATCTCAGAAACTAAAGGTAAATAACCACCAATTGCATGAACATACATCAACTAAGCTTTTCTTCCAAGTTCTTTTTGTTACAAGAATGATGCCGCGGTGGTCCTGTGGATAGCACGTTCGACTCTGAATGAATACGGAGATCATGGTTCTATCCTCACTGGGGCCACTGGGTTACTGTGGCGTGCCCTTAGTCTATTCATTTCCCCTATTGGCATCGTCCGTCGGATTGAGACATAAAGTCCCGTGTATAGCAGACTATATACGATAAGCACGTTCAAGAAGCACAGGAATCTGATCGATACTAAGCGGAGTCGGGCTCGGTTCCCAGATTCCTATGCATCCTTCCCTTCTCACTCTGGGCGGCTCGGAATAACCAATGCGATGTGTTTATGAGCCGCTAAACAACGAAATAATGTGACCAAGTTACGTTTTTTCAATGACATAATCCTTTATACTTCCGCAAATAACAGACCTGAATGTCCCTATCCTACCATCAACAGGCAAATGTTACTACAAGTGTACACCGTTTCTAAACATACTGACGACAAGGTATATATGTAGCTTACATATTTGAGAATCCAAACGATTAACGGCAAATTAACAATTCAGGCCAAACCCCAAAACTGGAGCGTCGAATTATGAGTTACCAACTCATAATTCACTTTACGCATATTCCAATTTACGGATATTTTAAGAACCCGTGTTTAAACCTACACTTTAAATCGGCACATACGTTATTATTATACACATTATTATATGACCTGAACTGAACACCTGGCTAGAGTTCTAAGTCTCTGCTGGTCATCATGACCTATTTTTGACTTGCATGCATGGATCGAACATGTATAAAACATGTATAATTTTACCACGGTATAACTATTTTAAAAATATTGCAAATTTATTACATACTGTGAACCGAAGAAGAAAAGGGCACAGTACCTCTAGAGGACATAAATTCTATTATAAGTTTCAACATTTCCAAACAATATTTATTTCCCTTGAAAAGTTGTCTATTTTTAAACATAATCGTAAAACGAAGAGGAAGACGCGGGGAAATATCCTAGCTCGTTCTACTTTTAAACATTGTGACTATCTTGGATTTAGCATGAAATTTAATTTCATTAAATACAAACTGGGCATTAGAAGGACTTCCGCCTGTGACGTTGAATGGAAATCCTTCATTCGGATTTGGAAAAGTGGTGATAGCAAGGTTTTCCTTTATTATGTCTGACAAAAAATTAATCCTACCTCGGACCAACTAACTGACATGCCCCTCCAATTGGTAAAGTCTCCTATTAATACAATACATCTTAAACGCAGTGATGACGAACTTAGTTACTTGCTTATTCTGTATTTAATCAATCGACAACTGTTCTCTGAAGTTATAGAAATCCCACGTTTCCATTAAGCAGGGCAATAACTCCGTATTTTGTCGAACATTCATATATTACTGTTCAAGCTAACATTTGCCTATTTTTCAATAATCAAGGGCAACTCTGAAACGCAAGTGTCATTATTGCTCATTGTCGAAATCGTTCACGATCATGTGCGAACACAATAATCTTCTATTACCATCGAAAACCAGTTACTTAAGTTAACGTGTTAACATAATTGAATTGAATTGAATTGGGGTTTTAAGGCGCACCAACACATGAAAGGTTCATCCTCCATTTACATCGAGATAATGCACGGAGAATGGACCTAGAACCTTTTCACCTGCAGAACTGTAGAGGTGCTGCAAATTCTATTGTAGACACTCCATTGACACTGGAGCCACGTTTATTGCTTTTCTGCCACTCCAAAGGAATCTGCAGTGGCCCTATTCTTTGCCCCGAAACCAAACGGGGGCCCAGGGACCACACGGGGCGGGTTAACAAGAAGGTCGTTTACTATAACTGCAATGTTAATAGGCTGAAATGTTTTTATTTTTCAAAACAAACATGCGCACTAACTCTGGAACACTCTTGTCAATAATCATGGATAGGAACTCTGGAACACTCTTGTCAATAATCATGGATACTAACTCTGGAACACTCTTGTCAATACTCATGGATAGGAAATCTGGAACACTCTTGTCAATAATCATGGATACTAACTCTGGTACACTCTTGTCAATAATCATGGATACTAACTCTGGAACACTCTTGTCAATAATCATGGATACTAACTCTGGAACACTCTTGTCAATAATCATGGATAGGAACTCTGGAACACTCTTGTCAATAATCATGGATACTAACTCTGGAACACTCTTGTCAATAATCATGGATAGGAACTCTGGAACACTCTTGTCAATAATCATGGATAGTAACTCTGGAACACTCGGGTCAATAATCATGGATAGTAATTCTGAAACACTTCAGTCAATAATCATGGATAGTAACTCTGGAACACTCATGTCAATAATCATGGATAGTAACTCTGGAACAGTCCTGTCAATTTTTCTCAAAGTCGAACTCGTCCATAATCGTATTTAAAAAACAAAATGCAGGTAAAAATTACCAAAAACAAACAAACTTATGTTTAAGTACTCTTAACACATCTTCGTCCGCACGTATTGCAATTAGTTTACAATCTCATATTCACAAATTGCATGGTTTGTATTCACAAACCAGAACAACATATAAAACAAAAACGTTCAGCTTGCTCACTGTGGAATAGCTTATGATTTGATACTTGAACGTATTATACATTGTATGAATTAAACACCTCAATAAATGTGTTGTTGTTTGTTTTGTTAGTTTAATGCTGAGCATCTTTTCATACATTAGAAGAAGAAGAAGAAGAAGAAGAAGAAGAAGAAGAAGAAGAAGAAGAAGAAGAAGAAGAAACGACGAAGAAGAAAAATAAAAGAAAAAAAGGATTTTTTGTTGTTTGTTTTGTTAGTTTAATGCTGAGCATCTTTTCATACATTATCAGTTAGAAGAAGAAGAAGAAGAAGAAGAAGAAGAAGAAAAAAAGGAGGAGGAGGACACGTCGGTGCAGACGCTCGGCTTTCGGGGCCTTGTTTATTTATTGGTAATGTTAAAGGGCATACTTCTGCTTAATTGCATAACATAATTGTCTTGTCTCTACGAGTTCTGCATGTGAATACATGTGTGATGTTTCATTGAATTTTTTAATAGGATTTTGAGATATGATGGAAAAAAAACTTTTTAAAAAGGTCATATTTGACAAGACTGATTAAATACAACACTTTAACCATTTGTGTGTAAGTATAAAAGGGGCCATTCTTTAAAATAAAAAGCATGAGTTATAAAACCTGGCTCTATCATGATGTCTAATGATGCCAAAGACATGTGTGAAATTTCAATCCATTATGTAAAGCGGTTTCCGATATACAAGCTTACATACACAACTTTAAAGAAACTAACCCGCAAAATAACGACACAATTATACTACAAGACTATTTATCAAAACTCTGTCCTGCTGTTTAGGTTATATAATAATGTATATGTGCCGATTAAAAGTATAGGTTTATTAATGGGTTCTTAATGCGTAAAATGAATTAGAGTTGGTAACTCTTCATTCGACGCTCCAGTTTTGGGGTTTGCCCTGACTGGTTAAAGCCCTTTATATTGTGGTTATAGAGCTTGGATTCTCAATATATGTAATTTATATATATAGCTCGTCGTCAGTAGGTTTAGAAACCGTGTACATTATGTTGTAAACGTTGGTTGTTGTTGGCGGGATAGCTACTTTAACCAACGTTTTTATGGCGGGGAGATATATAGGTGAAAATACACCTTCCATTTATGATTTGTTCTATTACACTGAGAAAAATGATATACCAGGATTATTACTTATTGCAGACTTTGAAAAGGGTTTTGTTACCCTCTCCTGGTCTTTTATGGTTTTAATATTTGTTCAGTTTGGACAAGATATAAGAAAATGGATAAAAGTATTTTACACAAACATTAAGTTGGAGTGGTTTTCTATTCAACGATGCTGCCGACAGGGAGATCCACTCTCCCCATACATTTGTATTCTGTGTGTCGAGATATTGGCTGTACTGGTCGGGACAAACAAAGATTATTAGGAGTTAAAGTAGGAGATACTGAATATGTAATATCTCCATACGCCGACGACACCTCTCTTATATTAGAATGCACCGAAAAATCCCTTAAACGTGCTCTAATGGTTTTAAAATTCTATGGAGATATTTCAGATCGTAATGTTAATGTTGATAAAACCAGAGTTATATTGTTTGGGAAAAATAAAGGTTCTAATGTAAAATTATGAACAGACACAGACCTTAATTGGGATCAGGGGGAATTTGTGATCCTAGGTATTACTATGTCAACACATTTGAGGAGTGTATATAAAAAGTCACTGTTATAAAAAGCTTAGCTTTACCAAAGTTAAGCAAATATTGGGCGCGGCTCCAAATAGCGGGCTGCCGGCAACACATACATATATAATGGCAGCCCTTAACATATTTCACAAAAGAGGGCATGGCCCATAAGCCTGATACCCTTAATGAAGCCCCAAAATCACTTAATTTCATCATTACCTAATCCACCTGAAGACCAGGTCACACTGTTGCAAGACATGTGTTTTAATTTCCTCTAAAATAATCACCCAGAAAAAATAAAGAGATCTGTTGTAACTCAAGATTATGATTGGGGTGGACTTAGAATGATCAATATTAAACAGTTCATATATTCTCTGAAATTAACATGGATTAGAAGACTTATGATTGGGAATAACTAATGTATGGAAATCCATAAACATATGTACCCATTCACCACCAATATACTATTTTTCGGCAACGACTATGTAAAAAATAATCTGCAAAATATATACAATCCCTTTGGAAAGATGTTTACACAAGTCTTAACATCCTATTAGATGTTAAAACCCTATTGTCATGGAAAGAGTTCTTAAGACAACCGTTATGTACAATAATAACATTAAGATTGGAAGATCAAGTGTTTTTATAAATATGGTATGATAAAGTTATTTTATTTATTAATGATATAATGGATAACAATGGTAATCTTCTCTCTTTTACCCTATTTATCGAAAGGTTTGCTGTACATTCACATTTTTTAGAATATGAAGGAATGACTGCAGCAATACGGGGCTACATTCAGAAACAATTTTTTTCTCATCTTGCTATCAATTTAGAAAATCCAATTTGACCATCAATAGTGTCCCTAATAACAAGCGCACAGAAAGGCTGTCGTCCCATTTATGATATACTTATTAAATCAAATGTACATCCAACATCTATAGCCAAATGGGGACAATAGGGTATACATATAGACAGAGATTGGAATGACTTATTCAAAATAACTTTTAAATGTACAAAAGATACTAGATTACAATGGTTTCAGGAATAAATAAACCTCAGAATTACTGCTACAAACATCCTTTTGACAAAAATGAAAATAAAAATGAAAACTCCTGTAGCTTTTGGACAGAGTCTCCAGAAACCATTACATTTATTTTCGGAATGTAAATATACCAAAACATTTTGGAATGTTTTTAAGATTACTTGCAATGACAATATTATATTATCCAACCGGAATGAACTACAGAAGAAATGATATTTGGGTTTAGTGAATATGACAATGTCCTAAATAAACTAATTTTGCATGCAAAATACTTCATATATAAATGCAAGTTAGATGGAAGATTACCATTGTTCGGAAATTTCAAACCAAAAATTAAATAAATATATCAAACTGAAAAAAATAAACGCAATTATGTTTTACGATAAATTTGAAAAACCTTGGTTGACTTATAAATCCCTACTTAATAATTAGTTTTTCTTAAATTTTAAAAGTTTCACTGTGCAACACATTTATCTTGTTTCTTGTTGTTGTTGTTTTTTGTTTTGTCTTTTTTTTGACAAAAGAAAAATCAAAAGGAAAACCCCAAGAAATGTGTAATTATATCTGTTAAATTATGTTCCCCGCTGTTCCCACTGAATACTGAAGAGTCACACCTCCATAGAAATATCTTGTCTTTTCTTTATATATTTAAATGTGGATAACACCATTTTTGTTTCACACAGTCAACTGTAGGAAAACTCAGCAGAGATGGTATGTGGATCTGGAACACTCATAGTTGATTATGTTAGCATTGTATTTATCTACGTTAAAAAAATCTTTATACAAGATTTATATGCTCGGTTTTGAACATATTTCTTTACAGTTATCAATGAAGGCGTATTAAAATAACAAAATAAATATTTTGACAATTTTGTAAATGTTTACTGCTTTCAAAATTTAAAGGGACACACAAAAGGTGTATTTGCAAATAAAATTGTTTTGAAAGACCTCAGATTGCAGAGAGTCCCTTTCATCAAATTTGTGTTTTAAATTTTCTTTTGAATATTGTAAAGAAATTAAAAAAAACTCCCATTTATATAGTTTCTAACCATGATATGCCTTTTTTTCTAAATATTTTGAAAACTGTTTACATGTATATCTAACAAATATTATGCATATTACATATTTATCTGTACGGTTTGTTGAGGGGTGACTCACCCCGAACCTCACAGACCTATAACGAGGTGAATAAATGGATTACCATTAATTTGGTGTTCGAAATTAAAAAAAAGATAACTAGGTATAAAAGAGGCCATACTTTTGTTAAAATAAAGCATGAGTTACAGAACCTGGCTCTATACAGTCCAGCATTTTATGCCAGATTTGTGAGTTTTCACCAGTTTTCAAGAATCTGATTAACACCCTACTGTAAATAATTCGTTAAATTATCATAACAACATTCACAGCAAGGGGTCATCATAAATGAGGGGCTAGCTCTGACAAGCAGGAATATTAGATTGCACAGTGATAACACACATGAGTCAGTTTTATTAAAAAAGTATTGCTGCACAGTTTTATTAGGGTTGTTTCACTTTTATTCTAGAAACATTAACATGCATGTGCAATATTATCTAAACTATTACTAATATATCTTTATATTGTTTAATTGAAGTTTAAAAGAAATACAAATATACATGTACACAGTATAGGAACTGTGCACATACCTGGTTATTATATACAGTATAGGAACTGTGCACATACCTGGTTATTATTATGTATGTGAAACGCAATTCTCAAGAAATGAGAGCCAAAATGTTGTATAACATAGTGTATCATATACAAACATATACCCCTTTCATTTGAAACCTTCTTTAATGCATGAGAGGGAAAAAACTAATAAAAATATAGGTAGGCTAGTGTGTTCTGTAATTTACTATATAGAATATTTAATACATCAGCAGTAATAGAGTCTGCCCTCATTGAGTTACGGTTGAATTAAACATCGAGTTGGGTGTCGTCCGTCTGTAAGTAAACTTTTTTTTGTAGCGACTACTCCTCTAAAACTACTGAATGGATTTTCATGAAACTTTATAGAAATGTTGCCCATGAAGTTTGAATTCATGTTGATGTGAAATCCAAGATGGCCGCCAAAATTCAAACTACTCAACGAATTTCCATGAAACTTCTCACGAATGTTGCTCTTGATGTCTAATTGATCCTAGCAAAACTTCAGGTCGGCCGGAAATTCAAGATGGCCGTCACGGCTAAAATAGTTTTTCAAAAAACAAGTTTGTAGCGACTACTTCTTGAAAACTCTAAGTGATATTGATATGGGACTTTTTCTAAAATGATCAGCATGACATGATGTTGGTCCTTGTCAAAAATCGTTTTGATTCGACGTTAAACATGGCTGCCAGCGGCCATCTTTGTTTACATAGAGTTATATGATAAAAACTTGTAGCGACTACTCCTCTGAAACTACTTGGCGGATTTTCATGAAACTTTACAGGAATGTTGCTCTTAATGTCTAAATGATCCTAGCAAAATTTCAGATCGGCCAGAGATTCAAAATGCCTTGTTATACGTTTAAAACTAGTATCGATCTCAGAGCCAGGTCGAAATTCAAACCCAGCTCTGTATTCGAAATGCCTTTTTATGCGTTTAAAACTAATATCGATCTCAGTGCCAGTTCGAAATTCAAACCCAGCTCTGTATTCAAAATGCCTTTTTATGCGTTTAAAACTAATACCGATCTCAGTGCCAGTTCGAAATTCAAACCCAGCTCTGCATTCAAAATGCCTTGTTATATGTTTAAAACGAATATCGATCTCAGGGCCAGCTCGAAATCCAAATCCAGCTCGATATTCAAAATGGTTTGGTGTATTTTTAAAACGAATATCGATCTCAGAAGTAGCTCGAAATTCAAACCAAGCTCGATATTCAAAATTCGTTGTTGTATGTTTACAACGAATGTCGATCTCAGAGCCAGCTCGAAATTCAAACCCAGCTCGATATTCAAAATGGCTTGTTATACGTTTAAAATGAATACCGATCTCAGTGCCAGCTCGAAATTCGAACCAAGCTCGATATTTAAAATGACTTGGTTCACGTTTAAACGAATATCGATCTCAGAGCCAGCTCGAAATCCAAATCCAGCTCGATATTCAAAATGGCCTGGTGTATGTTTAAAACGAATATCGATCTCAGAGCCAGCTCGAAATTCAGACCCAGCTCGATATTCAAAATTTGTTGTTGTATGTTGTTTAAAACGAATGTAGATCTCAGAGCCAGCTCGAAATTCAAACCAAGCCCGATATTCAAAATGCCTTGTTATACGTTTAAAACGAATATCGATCTCAGAGCCAGCTCGAAATCCAAACGCAGCTCTGTATTAAGAATGCCTTGTGGTACGTTTAAAACGAATATCGATCTCAGAGCCAGCTCGAAATTCAAACCCAGCTCTGTATTCACTTTGCCTTCTTATAAGTTTAACCGAATATCGATCTCCGAGAGCTAGCTCGACATTGAAAACCCAGCTCGATATTGAATGTCGATCTACGATCTTCGATCTCATAGCCAACTTCACACAACCACATAATAGAGGGCCCCATGTAAGACTTATTTGCAACTAATTATGTATAAACCTCTATAAAAAGCATTAAGTATGATTGTAATTATAATAATAATAATAATTATTATTATTATTATTATTATTAAATACAGTGTTACAGGATGGTCGATCGTGGTTGGTTTAGTCGGGGGGAAAATACAACATTTAACGGTTTCAATAAGAGCTAAATATACAAACTATGAAACAATGATTAAATAATAATTGTATGACGAATATTGTTGTGCTAAATGAATTACTGTCATTTATGAATAGGATGTGATGATTATACCCCAAATCGCTCGGATGTAATGACAATGCTGATCATATCTACACCACTGCACGACACTACATAACACTTCAACAACACTTACAGACAATACCTTGTGTTCCTGTATACTTGCATTGTCAATCCTAGATGTAATCTCATCCGCATGATGTTTACTCGGATTATTTTTCCTGTTTCATAACATCAATAACAATTATAAAGTCCATCACATGTAGCCAATGCGCAATATCTTGAAAAAATTGAAAACTAGTTTGTATAAAGAATGATGTATCCGTTTAATTAAGAACTCACAACATATCCATACTTCACCCATACCGGGGCATGGGCTCCCTCCTCCACGTCCCCCACCCCCACGCCTTTTTATTTTATTTATTGTTACATATTTTTGAGTTGTTTAGGTCAATTCTTACACATATAGCTATGTTGCCACCCCCACATCCCACCCCCACGCCTTCACCGCCAGCCTCCCCCACCCACTCGAAACATATTTTTAAATAGTTTCTTTTACATTTCAGTGTTATTTATGGTCACTTCTTAGACATATAGCTATGTTGCCCCCCCCCCTCCCGCCCCCCCCCCCCCTCAGCCCCACCGCGCCTCCCCCACCCCACCTTCCCACTCCCACACTTGAAACGCATTTAAAATTGTATTTTTTTTACATATTTCTGTGTTGTTTTTGGCCACTTCTTACATATAGATATGTTGCCATACACCCTTCCCCCCCCCCCCCCCCCCCCCGGCCCACCACCCCTCGAAATTCTTTTTATTTATGTTTTGTTTTCGATATTTCTGTGTTGTTTTGGTCAATTCTTACACATAAACCTATGTTGACTCCCACCCTCCATCCCGTCCACCACCCCCTCCCTCCCCCACACTCGAAAGTTTTTTTCTTTTTTTTTTTTACATACTTATGTGGTCAATTCTTACTATGTTGACACCCCTCCCCCCTCGCTTTTTTTTTTACATATTTCTGTTTTGTTTTGGTCAATACTTACACATATAGCTATTAGTTATGTTGCCCATACCCCCACCCCACACTCGAATTAATTTTGTTACCATATTTCTGTGTTGTTTTGGTCAATTCTTACACATATATCTATGTTGCCCCCACTCCACTCCCGCATCGAACCACCACTTGAAACTCGATGTGTTTTCTTTACATATTTCTGTGTTGTTTTGGTCAATTCTTACACCTATAGCTGTGTTCGGCATCCCCACCCCACCCCCAGTCGAAACTCGTATTTGTTTCGCCTTTTCGAAGGAAAAAAGAGACTTAGGTGTTGCTTTTCCGGCGGCGGCGGCCGCGTCAACATTCAAGTTTTGCGTTTAGGTCCTTTTCTCACAAACTGTATGCACTAGACCTTTCAAACTTTGCTTATAGTTGTATCTTGGGTGGTACATCGCAACGTCACAAAGCAAATTTGGAAGTGACCTTGACTCTCCAAGTAAAGGGCAGACTTTTGCGTTTAGGTCACTATTTCACAAACTGTATGCACTAGACCTTTCAAACTTTGCTTATAGTTGTATCGTGGGTGGTACATCGAAACGTGACAAAGCAAATGTGGGTGTGAACTTGGCCCTCCATGCAAAGAGCCAGCTCGAAATTCAAACCCAGCTCGATATTCAAAATGGCTTGTTATATGTTTAAAACGAATACCGATCTCAGAGCAAGCTCGATATTCAAACCCAGCTCGATATTCAAAATGACTTGGTTCACGTTTCAAACAAATATCGATCTCAGAGCCAGCTGGAAATTCAAACCCAGCTCTGTATTCAAAATGACTGTGTATGTTTAAAACGAATATCGATCTCAGAGCCAGTTCAGTATTCAAACACAGCTCTGCATTCAAAATGACTCGGTGTATGTTTAAAACAAATATATATCTCAGAGCCAGCTCGAAATTCAAATCCAGCTCGTTATTCTAAATAGCTTGGTATATGTTTTAAACGAATATCAATCGCAGAGCCGGCTCGAAATTCAACCCCAGCTCGATATTCAAAATGCGTTGTTGTATGTTTAAAATAAATCCCGATCTCAGAGCCTGCTCGAATATCATCCCCAGTTCGATATTAAAAATGAATTGGTTCACGTTTAAAACGAATATCGATCTCACAGCCAGCTGGAAATTCAAACCCAGCTCTGCATTCAAATGACTGAGTATGTTTAAAACGAATATCGATCTCAGAGCCAGCTCAGTATTCAAACACAGCTCTGCGTTCACAATGACTTGGTGTAAGTTTAAAACGAATATCATCTCGGAGCCAGCTCTGTATTCAAACCCAGCTCTGCATTCAAAATGACTAGTATGTTTGTAACGAATAAATCAATATCGATTGCAGAGCCAGCTCGAAATTCAAATCCAGCTCAATATTCAAAATGCGTTGTTGTATGTTAAAAATGAATACCGATCTCAAACCCAGCTATGCATTCAGAATGACTTTGTGTATGTTTAAAACGAATATCGATCTCAGAGCCAGCTCGAAATTCAAACCCAGCTCTGTATTCAAAATGCCTTGTTATATGTTTAAAACATATACCGATCTCAGAGCCAGCTCAAAATTCAAACCCAGCTCGATATTCAAAATGACTTGGTTCATGTTTAAAACGAATATCGATCTCAGAGCCAGCTCGATATTCAAACCCAGCTCTGCATTCAAAATGGCTTTTTGTATGTTTAAAACGAATATCAATCTCAGAGCCAGCTCGAAATTCAAACCCAGCTCTGTATTCGAAATGCCTTGATTTACGTTTAAAACGAATATCGATCTCAGAGCCAGCTCGAAATTCAAACCCAGCTCTGCATTCATAATGATTTGTGTATGTTTAAAATGAATACCGATCTCAGAGCCAGCTCGAAATTCAAACCCAGCTCGATATTCAAAATGAATTGGTTCACGTTTAAAACGAATATCGATCTCAGAGCCAGCTCGAAATTCAAACCCAGCTCTGCATTCAAAATGACTTTGTGTATGTTTGAAACCAATACCGATCTCAGAGCCAGCTCAGTATTCAAACACAGCTCTGCATTCAGAATGACTCGGTGTAAGTTTAACACCAATATCGATCTCAGAGCCAGCTCTGCATTCAAACCCAACTCTGCATTCATAATGCCTTAGTGTATGTTTATAACGAATATCGATCTCAGAACCAGCTCGAAATTCAAACCCAGCTCTGCATTCGACTTTGTGTATGTTTATAACGAATATCGATCTCAGAGCCATCTCTGTATTTAAACCCAGCTCTGCATTCATAATGCCTTGGTGTACATTTACAACGAATATCGATCTCAGAGCCATCTCTGTATTCAAACCCAGCTCTGCATTCATAATGCCTTGGTGTACGTTTACAACGAATATCGATCTCAGAGCCAGCTCAAAATTCAAACCCAGCTCTGTATTCAGAGCTAGCTTGACATTGAAAACCCAGCTTGAATGTCAATCTACGATCTCACAGCCAACTTCACACAGCTAATTATGTTGTACAATTTGACTGTTGATGGCGGAATAGGGACTTCAAATAAATAGTATGATATTCCCAGTTCCGATGATATCACTAATTTAGGTGCTATTATGAAACAGTATAGCAAAAAGCAGTATGACGACCTATAAATCACAGGAATAGTTTGTTTGTAAGAAAAACAACCGATGGAAGAGTGTATTGCGTAGTAATCTATTTCACTATCAACAAAAGGTTAATCGCGTGAAACAATATTACATATTACAGCATTATAAAAGCCCCAGTTATCGAGGACCAGTCTTAACTTTTTAAACACATCATAATTTTCAGCATAAGCAAAATAAGGAAATGTAGTATACTAAACATAGAATGTCTTGCCATGTTTTTCACACATTTGTCTTTCCCTTTTAACCAAGTGAATATGTTGCTACTTTTTTTATTTTGAATTAGAGCAATGTGATCTATTAAATACAATAAATTACATATTAACAATCCTCAGTTAAAACAATCGGTGTACAAATGAACCTCTGTAACCTATTACCCTTTGCAAATACTGTATATAGTATTTCGATTAGGGATATCAGTTTCCTCAAGTGGTGGTCAGAGCAGCAGGGGTGATGATTTGGGGCTGATAAGCCAAAGCATAAAATTCAGCCAAATTTTTGGATAAAATGTTAGACTGTATAATGTCGTCTAAAGATGGCGAATACATGCATGTGTGAAGTTTCAATCCAGTATGTAGTTTCCGAGATGCACACTTATATAAAAACTTGAATAAAACTTTCCTCAGTATAAAAGGAGACATGATTTTGTTAAAATCATGAGTTATAGAACCTGGATATATGATGCCGACTACATGTGTGAAGTTAGATTCGCTCTATTATGTTAAACACTTTCCGTGTTAGAGTTATACATTTACATACAAATTGTTAACCAAGGGATGCAGAAGTGGTCGAAGCAGACGATGGCAATCGCTCTTCTTTTTTACTTCGAAATGGAACCATATGATTATCAATAAGTACTAGTATTCTCATTTCAAATCCGAGTCTTTTTCGCTTATTGTCGCCCCTGAACATTGTACAGAGGTACAGAGGTACAATGTCATCAGGGATACCGTTTTACATTGCTGATTGAAAGATCTATGCATTGAGACTTTATACAAATTGTGTTCTAAGCAACGCCCGTTAAAACGAGTGTATGTGTAACGTAGGCGTTTTATATTCAAGTTATTTGAAAACCAAAGATAGTTAACTGTTCTGTGTCAATTTTTCTTTTTATTGTTTAAACTTCGCCCATGCTGAAATTTGACATAATCTGTGTTGCACCAGAGTCGAAACCGACGATATCCAGCATACCGTAATCGTCAGGGTCGGCAATGGTGAAGCCGTTGGACGACATTCCCACGACAATAAGCTTCGCGTCTCGATTCCTCATGTTTACTCGGTAGTCTTGCAGGGCTCTGGATGGATGTACTTTCCCGTACCATGTCTCGTTATCTGTGTACACGATAAACACGTCGTAGACCTTCTTCTTCTCTTGAGCGTAGATCATCGGCAACGCGCAGTCAGTGCCACCAAATGGAAGTCGCGACGTTTTGGTAATGACGTCTTGCAGTTTGTCATCTTTGGTGATTGTCAATGGCATCAGCTGGTGTGAAAATGCCACCACGTCGAAGTTCTTCTCCGTTCTTGCCGTAACCATCATCATAGCAGCGGCCGCGTCGCGGCACGTGATGCTGGAACTTCCGATACAGGGCACGTTCATCGACCCACTGACGTCGATCGCAAGCAGATACCTTTTGTTGGTCGGTTCCACAGCTTGGAACGCAAGATAATACGCCTTGTCGAGAGCGTCGACGATATTCTGATTAGGGATCCACGACAGCTTCCCCTTGTCACCTCGGCCTTTCTGGTACGTGTTCAGTGCCAGTAAGACGTTAAATGGGTGGATACGAGCGGATTTCAGAGCCTCTGCGTCGGTCAGTTTGTCAACGATCGCCTTTTCCACCCACGAGCCTACAGCACAGAGTTCCAATTGCGTCATTTTGCCGAGATTTCTGATCACCGCCGTCATTTGGATGGTCTCTAGCAACGCTTCCCAGACTTTCTTCAAGCTCAGCAGCTGCGTCGTCAGATGTTCCCGCTCTAGACGGTGTTGAGTAATCAATTCAACCATCCTCCCTTCGTCCGTGCATCTTCTGGCTTCATCTGCCGCTGCTAGGTACTCAACCAGTTTGACAATCTTTTCATCGTTTCCCATTTCAGAGTCGGCGAGGTTCTTAGCTTCCTGAATTCCTTTGACGATTTAGCTTACGACTACTTTCAGTGCTTTCAGTGCTTTTAGTCTACGTTCGTTTTCTTCCGTACCATTACTTTTCAGTCCGTCGAGCTTGATGTGAGACAGCCGGAACAGGTCTCGATGCGACCAATCTTCTCTTTTTTTGTATTTTGTCACAAGTCGTCCTAGGGCGCGTGGGTTAGTAGCTTTGTTCATATACCAATTTATGACAGCTCGCTTGTGAGCTCGTCCCCAGCCCGTGCCGGAACTCATTTGCTCGCAGTAGCCGATGAACATGAAGATATGTGTAGGAATACGGCAGATTTCGTTCAGTGCGTCATACGCAGCTTTCTTGGTTTCATGGTCGTTGCTCCGTGCACAGATCGCCAAGGCATACAACGTGGGTTGCTGCTTCGGAGCTCGCCCTGACAGACTGATGTTCTTTATCAGTTCAACAACGTCCTTGCCTTTGCCTTTACCTTCACCAAGTAACCTAAATTATAAAAAAATATATAATTTAGCTGTTTGTTTAAACAATGTTAAATTATAAAATCATAATCGTGATGGCGGTCTCCGGGATCGTGATGGCGGTCTCCGGGATCCTGTTATCGGTTTCCATTGGAAATGATCAAATGAAAACTTAACTATATATAGATTTAAAAAGCAAATTACATCATTTTTCAATAAACTAAGGGCCATAACTCTAATTATCGAGGTGTCCAAGCTCTCAATTATATAAACAAGCTGGCCGAGTTTGGTAAAGATCCTTACCTGTCGAGACACCTTGCGTTCTCTCGTTTCAGTTTGCTATCGACAGCCTTGTAACAGAAGGAGTTATCTGCCCCTAGAAACAGAAACCTCTGTAGCCTCGCCATATCGTTCACATCCCAGACGTAGGCCCCGGACTTATTCGGGATTTGGCTGATTGATAATGGCTTGAACTGCGATATCTGTGTAGAATAGTGAAAGAAACAATTATATAATCGTTGTCGTTTTAAAACAAAATCTGTAACGAGAGATACCGGTCTACGGTTGACCTGTACCATGTATTACATTTAAACATTTAGTTGTTTTTTTAAACCAACATTTTGAGAATGGTTGAACTTTCTCAGCCAGTTATGATGCGCTTTGTTGAACTGTGATAGTAATTGACGTCGATGTAATCAACACTTTTATTGGCATCTTTAAGAGTTGAGGATTACTGGTCAGTTATCTTTAAAAAAAAAGGGATATGTTCAAGTGAACTGTTCAACTAAAAACATGAGCAATGTCCACCATATAGTACATGACAGTATTTCAACACTGTCGATGTGAACTTAATATCAGAAAGAGAGAGTACTTATCTGCAGAAACGGAGCCCTTTATATCCGAGAAATTTGGTATACTTTAATCAAAGCTGTTTTGTCTTTGACGAAAAATAAATTGAAAAACTAGAACAGTCCATTTATCTAGCTTGATTAAACGAGACTCATTATCCCCAGCCGCTGGAGGCCGAAGCGGGATATAGTAATGCCCTCTGTCCGTACGAACATCCGTCCGTCCCATTTCGTTTCCGCTCCATAAATCAAAAACTACTACAATACACTTTCACATACGGATAGAGGGCAATGAGAGGAAGTGCACAACACAAGAACCATAACTCTGGCTTCATTTACATTAGAGTTATTGCCCTTTGTAATTGTATACTTACAATTCGTGTCCGCTCTATAACTCAAAAATTACTAAAGGGACTGCAACGAAATGTCATACAATGATAGAGGACAATGAGAGGACGTGCAGAGCGGAGCACAAGAACAATAAATCTCCCTTCATTTAAATAAGAGTTATTGTCCTTAGTAATTTATTTTATACTTATAATTCGTGTCCGCTTCATAACCCGACAACTAATTTTGGGACTGCAATGAAATTTTACACAATGATAGAGGGCAGTGGGTGGGGGGAAGTGCAACGCGTAAGAACCATCTGTTTTCATTTAAATTAGAGTTATTGCCCTTTGTAATTTTATACTTATAATTCGTGTCCGTTTCGTAACTCGAAAACTACCAATGCGACTTCAATGAAATTCCAAACAATGATAGATGGCAATGAGAGGACCTGCAGAGTGCAAGAACCCAAGAACCATAACTCTGCCTTAATTTAATTTAGAATTATTGCCCTTTGTAATTGTATAGTTGTAAGTCGTGTCCGCTCCATAACTACTAAAGGCACGGCAATCAAATTGCACGCAATGAGAGGAAGTGTAGAGTGGTAGAACTATGTCATTATATGTATTGCCCTTTGTACGGGCAAAGCTTGACCTGCCGATTCTCGACTATAGGTTACACGTATGTACACGTATGCATGCGAATGGGTATGGTAAATACTCTCTAACTAACGATATTAATTTTCATAATGCGTCCAACTTTAATTTCGTCTCCAAGATGGCAGACGCCCGCCATTTTGAAACTTCCGGTCTCATTCTTGACCAGCTTACTGTCTCACGGTGAAGTCACAAAGACGTGATTATAACAGTTGAAAGCAAAATGTAACTTAACGGCGTTCTATTATGAACAGAAATAATGATTTTTGAAGAATGCTTAAAAAAATTGCAGGATTTCTGTCGATTTTGGTACAACGTAATTAGCGTTATTTCTAAAAGACACATTCGCAAAATCCAGATCGATCCCAGGACAATTGACCGAGACAGAACGTGTTACGGTCCTTTGCGCTTCTCTGCAATAGCTAATCTGTTGAGTGAAGAGAATAGAATAGAATATACTACAGAACAAATGTATTTATAAAGGGAGGCTACTCTCTTTGACTGTTTAAAAAGGACACATTCAAAACACGGCCAGATTTCCGGATTTCCGGGTTCTCCGTCGAATTTTAAATGGGTTCCGACTAGGTGAGTTTTACTGCAATAATAAGCGGAAAACAACTTTTTTTGAAACGGAATGAGTCAAATTTCGGCTCCGTATAACAAAAAATGATAACAGTCATGGTGATTAAGAACATTTTGTCTTAGTATATATGATAGAACAAAATATGTGTTTCCAGTTAAGAGGTCATACATAAAATAAGGAAAAGGCTAAAAAAAATACACATACGTTTACAAAAAGCAAGTTAAATGTGACAATCAAAGTACTTTGATACAATAAAAATTAATTGTATATGGAATGGATAGGGAGTGGGGTTAGGATTTGATGATAACGGGTAACAAAGATTAAATAAATATTCTCAATAACCATGATAACACTTAACAGATAACAAAAAAGAAATTTCATCAGTAACACCTTAAATAAAAAAATATTGCCAACCACCTCCCCCCCCAAACACACACACATTCCCCCCCACCCCACCCCCCACCCCCCCCCCCCCCTCCCCGCCCTCACTACCGGGGCATTTTTACTAGTTTTGGAAAGTCTTTTGGCCTAAATTGGGGGGAAATCCATGACTTGGGAATGAAACTTTCAGAGTTAATTCAGTTTAAAAAAGGGGAAAACTGCATGATGTTCAAAGAAATTTGGGGAAGGGGCCTATACAGACCGCTGCGAAGAAGGATAAAAAGGCCTCGTCCAGTCTACTTACCTACTACTACCTATGAGTCTCATTCATTAAACACAGTAAAAACATTCTAAGTATTTTGATTGGTATTTATGCCAACCAATATAACCTTGATATTCCAATTTTATGTATACACTTACATGCCATTGGACTTAATTCTGGATTCAAGTTTAGAAGACCCCATGTATCACACTATCCACACCCCACACTATTTACAAAAAGAATAAATAATAAACATGTAGTGCATAAAATACACATCTACGAACGGCGAGATGATTTTTGATATGCACCATCCTCCTCACGGGGTGCATCTATAAATGTCCGTAAGTAAAAAAGCACCACTGACGTCAAATACATGAGACTAATAATCATGTGACTAGATTCATTGAGATTATCTACAGTACTGACACTTTTCTAACACGAGACTGACATTTAAAACTTAGGTCATATAAAATAATACCTGTATTTACCGTGACCGGACTAACTCCTTTAAAACGCTGCCGACAACTATTTTTATGACAATAAAACGAATCTAATTTTTCCTACAACTTAAGTTTGTTAGCGCCCAAAAATACAAGTACACTCACAAGAAAACTGCGCCAAAATTGCTTGTGCATCTTTTCTGTGCAAAGGAAAAGATGAAATAAAGTCTGCACTCAAAGCTATCCGTATCTTATTGTTCTCGAGTTTAAAGTCTTATCAGGGATAAAAAAACAAAAAGCAAAATCAAAACAAAAAGAAGACCTTTCTACTCATTGTTTTCCAACAATGTTGCAGTAAACACGGATATTATTGTACTGGGCCTTAAAAATATATTTGTGTAACATATTTTGCGTAAAGTCCTATATATAACTATTTCTAGACTTTAAAGAAATATGAAAAGATCGGACAGGGAAAGTAGCATTCAAGGAGGACAGTCAACCACAAAACACAGAAACAAACACGCAAACAGACAAACAAGAAGGCAAAAGTAATAATAAATGCAAACGACATCACTAACACAAAAGGGTTAAGATTAAGATTTGACTTAATTTATAGTTAGTTCTCACCCTTAAAACAGAGAAGGGTAAATATTTAAGACATATAACTGTACAGTGTACATTCTATCAAAGTGCTTTGCCCGTCAGGGTTACATTCTATCAAAGTGCTTTGCCCGTCAGGGGTACATTCTATCAAAGTGCTTTGCCCGTCAGGGTTACATTCTATCAAAGTGCTTTGCCCGTCAGGTGTACATTCTATCAAAGTGCTTTGCCCGTCAGGATTACATTCTATCAAAATGCCTTGCCCGTCAGGGGTACATTCTATTAAAGTGCTTTGCCCGTCAGGGTTACATTCTATCAAAGTGCTTTGCCCGTCAGGGGTACATTCTATCAAAGTGCTTTGCCCGTCAGGGGTACATTCTATCAAGTGCTTTGCCCTTCAGGGTTACATTCTAGCAAAGTGCTTTGCCCGTCAGGGGTACATTCTATCAAAGTGCTTTGCCCGTTACATAGCAATAAGAGGATGTGGAGAATGCAAGAAACATAACTATATGTTCATTTAAATTAGAGTTTCTGCCCTTTGTTAATTTATGCTATAAGAGAAGAAAACATGTTCAGATGTTTCTTAAATGAGGAGTTTGTATTGTCATTTTCATAACAAGCTTTAAAAACCTACTTCATTGAAATCGAATGATTATTTGCCGAGATATGGTATTGTGAATACCAAGGGCAAGAGTCTGAAATCGGCAAAAGTCAGAGATATTTTTTTTAACTTTTACACTATCTGAATCGTCATACCAAATGGCATTTCTTGTCAATACACCATATTAAATAGATCAGATGTTTAGAACAGCCAATGGACATTAACAAAATATGCATTTTAGGTACAATTAGGACTATGAATATGCCAATTTATGTCGATGTTCATGCCAAAATTGATTTTTTAAGCAAATTCTTCCAAACTGGTGTTACCATACCTGATTATAGTAGCAAATACGAGCTCAATAATGGCAAAAATACCGTTAAAATTAAAATTGATACTAGCTGAACGTTACCAAATCGAGTTTGAATGATACAAAATACTATTTTACCCTTTTTTCACTAATCTTCATTTTTCACAGTATCCTATTTTAGGGAGGTAGGGGAAAGATGTAGAGGTTTCATGCCTACCAACCCTGTTGCCATGCAGATTTAATTCATGAAAACATCTTCCAAACATGCAACCCTACATGTTGATACAAAAAAAACATAGTTCAATTGCAAACACTTCACAAACACGTCATTTTAAACACGAAAACAAATTGAAACTCAAAATTACGGCTGTTATAGACAAAATTGGGCTAAAAATGCTCAAAACCTGTAAACAACTACGAAAAGCTTATTACTGAGCTTATTTTACCAATTGTTATCGGAAAAGTGCCCCTAGGTACGAATCTGAGCGAGTCCTAGTTACTGCACGTATCTCTTTAAGGTATGAAACCATTACTTATTTTCCCCATAGACACCAATGTTAAAGTGTCACATATTAAACGGTTTTGCTGCAAATTGGATAATGCAGCAGTGTAAGGTTCATATAGAAAACTAATTTTGCACTTGAAACATCACCAGAAAAGGTGGCTCACAAGACATGTAAGAAAGTTCTTGTTTGTTTACTAAACAGGTCAACGGTACAGCTGTTTTCATTGATTGACTATTTTCTTTGCTCACAAAGTGTAAGCATAGAGTCGAAATTTCGAAAATGTTCATCAGTGATCCAGTAAAACCTATTAGTAAACTTCTTATACATACAACCACAAAATCGAATAGAAATGGGCAGTTTATCCCTACTTATAATGCCCGTTTCAATCCAAAAAGGAGGGATTACCTTTTATTATAGGAACTACATTCGGATGTTTATATGTAATTAGTGGTGGTAAACCTGTAATTCTTGTCTGGTGCATAGCTTAAAAACTACAAATGGGCCTGGAATGAAACTTCACACAATGATAGAGGGCAATGAGAGGAAGTGCAGAGTGCAATAACAATACCTCTCTCAGACTGAAATTAGAGTTACTGCCTTTTGTAATGTTATTCTTATATGTATTGTTCATTTTACTTTCTACTTTATGTGCACTGATTAAACTTTCTTCAAACAAAGCACCCATCATGGGTTCTACAACTACATAGGAAAAAACATTTCTAATTAAAATAAGCCCTGTTATCACATCACCCAAATTGCAAAGTACACCATTGCTAAAAAGAGAAGAATTTCTTTATATGCCATTTCTTTATATGCCATTTGCATTCAATACACACATTGAACTATAAACTGTAACATGCGATATTGTGAAACATTCGGATGAACTGTTCACTTGATGTAAACTGTAACATGCGGTGTGGTGAAACATTCGAATGAACTGTTCACTTGATGTAAACTGTAACATGAGGTATGGTGAAACATTCGGATGAACTGTTCACTTGATGTAAACTGTAACATTCGGAAATTTTGATTTTCCAGGAAAAGTATCAGTCTCTCGCTTTAATTTTTGACATTTGTTTCAAAGTAGTCTGTCTTCATTGATATGCGTGTTTGTTTCACAAGCCAATAGCTGTAAAACAAAGCTAAAGTTATGCTTGTATCTGTATTGGTTCTGAGAATATAGTTAATTTTTAGTTAAGCTCTAAAGTTACGAAAAATTAAAAATTCCCGGTCTGCGGCTCTTAAGCGCAATGCCTTAGTGATAATGATAAAAAAAATACCCATTCTGCAGTGCTACAGCATCCGGCCGTATATGAAGGATGAAATTTACCAGTTAGCGCAATATCTTAGAGACAAAGTATAAACATTTCATGCTGTAGCTCTAAAGCGCAAGGCCGTTTGAAAGAAGGATGAATATACCCATTCTGCAGCTCTCAAGTGCAAACCCTCGAGATACCCATTCTGCAGCTCTCAAGTGCAAACCCTCGAGATACCCATTCTGCAGCTCTCAAGTGCAAAACCCTCGAGATACCCATTCTGCAGCTCTAAGTCGCAAGACCTTAGTGATAAAAGATGAAATATACATGCTCTGCAGCTCTAAAGCGCAATACCTTAAGGATGAAGAATAAAAGATACCCATTCTGCAGCTCTTACTTAACGTCTCACACCACAATTAATTTTCCATAGGGTCCCATTGTAATGTTATTGTTCGTGGCATAGAGATAAGCAAACATTTACAATATTTTTTTATGCTTAAATTCTTCATTGAGCCAATATCTGCAATTTAAAACACAATTAACAAATATTTACCAGATTGAACTTTCTTAATTTCATGTTTGCGTGAAACCTATCAAAAGTTACACAAAAATACAACCCCGTGGTGATCAGACCCATGATGTGTAAAATGAGGCAGAATTAGCTAGAAATCTTATATCAACATGAATTTCTCTGTGATATCTTCCTAAAATGCTGTAGTTTTAGAACCTAGTGGAAGAAACAATGTATCCTGTAAAATGTAGAAAAGCGAACTTGTTTTTTGTATCTACCTCCTTCATCTGGGCAGAAATATTCAAGGGAGATAATAGTGTTGTGAATCCTTAAGGTTTGGTAAAGATCGGATGAAGGCTCTATCGTCTTAACGAGGTAAAAGTTAACAGACGACGGACGGACGACGGACGGACGACGGACAACTCGCCATCCCATAAGCTCTGCTGGCCCTTGGCCAGTAGAGCTAAAAATGAATTGAATTGGTTTCATATTCAGTTATGTATGCATTCAAATAGGTTCTACATGTATTTATCTCATAAACCCCATACAAGTTGACGATACAACTGAAAGTTTCTCTGTGATGTCAGTTAACCTCGATATATTGTGATAAATCATTGTTCACAACAATTTTTTTCCATAAAAAGTTTTAGGGTCGGCCCCTTAAAAATAGGGTCGGTCGGTCGGGCCACCGGAAACACAGGATTTTTGTTTTTTTTTGGCCTAATGTAAGTGATACATTTCAGGGTTCAAATTTAACACTTTATTTACTTGCTAAATGCAAGTATATTTTCGCAGATTGCACGTAGAAAATATCGGCACTTGCTAAGTTTTGCAAGTAATAAAGAAAACCCACAAAGTCTAAGTCTAAGTCTACACATTTGACTGAACATTTTCATCAAACTTAGTAAAATATATGTGCATAGTAAATATACTCAGTTGCAAAAGAAAGTGGACACTGAGTTTTGTTTAGATTTAATTGTATAAAGTTGTTTTAGAATTAAATTGACACATTCCAAAATGAATATGCCATGTTTGGTACCAATATCATGTTGCCATTTGTTTTTCAATAGGTTGAATCATTAAGGGACTGTCGCTTGATAAAGAGGATAAGGAGTAAAGTAAATTTTTCAAAGTGTACACTTGCTTTTGCAACTGAGTAATGATGAATTATTAACTTGTTGCATCGAGCTGAGTGTAAAACAGTCATCATTTACATGTATAGCATTCCTGCTACAATGAATCGAAGGTTCTAAATGATTAATTTATTCAAATACCTTGATTAAAATAGCAAGTACACAAGCTTGGCATTTGCTTCTTTGTAGCAAGTTACTAAAATATTAAATTGATCCCGCCATTTACAAGCAACTGAATGTAACGTGATATTGTGTTTATATCTATATAATCTCTTCTACGAAAGAGCAACTTATTCGCCGATATCCTTTGGGTTATATTTAAGTTTTAGTTCCTGGTTTATATTAGTTCACACATTTCAAAGCATATACTTTCAATCATATAAACAGCATGCACAAAATGTATATGGTAGACACATTTTATTATAATACGAATATGCTCTTTGTTAATCTTATTATCAATTAAATATCTGCTTATTATCAACCCGTATTAGGGCATATCTCTAGTAAGTTGTCATAAAGCGCGGTGTGCAATGCTTTGTATAATACTAGTCTAGTAAATCTAATACATATGTAATACATGGCAAAATAATATCACTTTTGTATGTGTGTGGCATATAGAATAACCAGCAGTTGGAATCTAACACCTCGACCCCAGGTATAAGGTCGAACACTCTTTAGATTATTTCTATTTTCTATATAGCCATATCCGTGTGCCCTTTTTACTTACCTCTGGTCCTTTCCTACTTCTGCAATACCCCGTCGATGGTTGCCATTGTTGCACATCGTCGTCGTCATCGTCTTCAGAATCATAATGTTTCTTACGCCTGATCACTGTGATTATCAGACCCATTCTAGGTCAATAACTGAAAACGAGCCTGTAAACAAACGTTGCTCCACTGTAAATACGCAATACACATTTAGATAATGCGAACGGTTGTGGGTAAAATCCGTACCGTACGTAACGAAAATAGCATGTGCGTGGTACGGAGAATACCGAAAGTAGTAATGAACAGTCAGGCTTAAAGGTGAAATATAGCGTGTCTTTTGAGCATATATTCTGAAATATATGTATATAATATACAATCTGTTCAAATATTACACTTATTGATTGTCCCGTTTTCTCACAGTAGCCAAGTTTAATTCATAGCGCACACGCTTCGAGTTTCGCCCATTTTGAAGACAGGTAAGTGTCACGTGATCCTGTGACGTCATTGGTACCAAACGATTAGCGGTGTCGCATTGAGTTGTATAGTATTGTCTATGTAGGATTAAGTTTTATGGTACGTGTTAAAAATGCCGTGTGCTGTAGCTGGGTGTCAAAGTGTGCATAAAAAAGGACAATCTAATAACATCAGTTTCTTTCGTTTTCCTAATCAGGTTAATGATAGATTAAGATTTGAAGAGTGGGTGGACCGCTGTCGACGAAAATCGTCCGTGGGGTCAAAAAAATGGGAACCTTCGAAAGACGCGCGAGTTTGAGTTGGATTCGTGGGAAGTCGATCCTTTGGTTTCATTTTCATTGAATTTGGAGGAGAAACGGCCATGCAGATTAAAAACAACAGCGATACCAACAATATTTTCTTACAAAAATGAGAAGTGCCTAACCCCGCCGTCTCCGAGCAAGTTTTATTCGCCGATTCGACCGGCGTTGAGGAAGAAATTATTAAATGATGTAGGATAGAAGTTTTTGTTCAGTTATCTTAGCAATTCCTCGGGTATGTGTATGATAAATTGTAGAAAGGTATATAGTCTTAGATCTGTACATCGTGATTGTTTAGCTGTTGAATTAGATGCATGTGTATTGCGTGAACGGCGATAATATAATGTAGCCGTCTTTTTCAAAAGATTGCTAAAAAGGTTTAACCTATAAATGTAAATGAATTCGGTGAAATAAACACTGTGTCGTTGTTTGAATATATATTTTGTAGTATTTTTTTTTTTTTTTAATTATACACCTTCTTCTTCTAGTAGTGTTATATATTTATATAGAGTTATATATCGGTCTCTGGATTTGAAAATAATGACAAAATGTTTCATGGATGTCTATAAAAAGGCAGAAAATTGATAGATGCAGTAAGTAAACTAAGTGCTTTACAAGCATATATATATACTTTATATTCTAAATCAAAAATTTAATCTGTTAGGTCTTTTTTATCGATCTCTACATGTACATAATACATAATGTCGTGCTCATAATACATTTGACTATATTATTTAGATCATAGTTGTTTTCGCTCTTCGTGCGCGATGAACTAGTTTCTCACGCATCATATATCCGTCTTGTGCAATACGCGGCTCGCCGCGGCGGTATTGCACCGCTCACGGCATTGCAAAATACAGGAAATGTAGGCATATCATAAAACTACGTTTCCCTAAATGGTGCGTGATTTTGTCATATACCGACATATGTACCCTGATTAGGCTGTACTTCAATAGGGCACCGCAATAGTTGATTAGTCGGTGTGTGGTATATTGTTAGTTGGGGGCACGTGGAGAGCGTGTCATACTGCAAATCCGAATCTCATACACCACTATAGAGTGTTTGGAGGCGGCGGAGACTTATGGTATATAGAATACTGTAGAAATTAGATGATGTTTCATTTATTTATTTATTTACCAATTATACTTACTAGACTCTAAATATATTTTTTCAATGTCTACTTTTCGGCAAAAATAAAGTCCTTATAATCTGACGCTCGTATTAATGTACAAATATTAGACCATGTCCATTCATTCGGAATATACTGCATTTCGCGCTTAGTGTAAATGTACCGAGATATTGCAACGTTGCTGGTGACCTACAGTCAGAATTTCGATGAAAACAATGCCAACACGACCAAGCTCTTCATTTCACCTGCACCGCGTTCAACTTCCTCATCGGTTGATTAACCCGAGGTATTTTCATCCTCAGACACGAATTCTAGCTCAAAATCGTAAATTTGCACATTGTGCAACCGTCTTATCATGGGCATTTCATCTGACTCAGCATAATAGTCGATTAATTCCGACATTTTCACACACTATACTGTTTTTGCGTGTACAAATGGTTTCGTTTTGTTCCCAATGACGTCACTTCCGGTTTTACGAGGAAGAGTTTTCCCCCTTTGATTTTTTTCAATTTTTTAGCGAAGCCTATTCGTCTTTTCGGTTTTTATCTTTAAAAACATATTTTCACTAAACATACATCAATAGCATAGTAAACATCGTATTTATAATGATATTCAATAATTAAAAACATATCAACAACGGATTTGTTGATTTAGGACAAATTTCATCTTTAATATAATGGATCTGGTAGAAAATAGAATATGCACTGAACTTATTTAAATTTAGGTATAATTATGTTATAGATAGATAACGTTTATATGTTATATGACATGGTAGTGTTTCATAAAGTATCTTAACCATGTACTTATAACTGAGCTGGGATAATTCTTATTGTCAGACATGGCTCGAGGAACAGAAACAAACAACTTGTTTTACAGACTTTTAGATGGGGATGATCCCCGAGCTTTTTCTTCTGGGGTCTACGTGTTTTAACTTATTCGTTTATCTAGAGCTTGCACTCGAGTTGAGGACTTTAATATTCGTAATCTTTGTATAACTAAAAAGATACTCCATCAGGGCTATCGTTACCATAAACTTCGTAAACCTTTGCACAATTTTATTATAGTAACCCTGATGAATTTCTATTCAAACATAAAAACTGTTCTGCGACAAGGACCATCACAACATGACTTCTATGGTGACGTAATTTGCAAACTTCGTAAGATCCTTGGTCATGGTCACTTTCATACTACCTTTGTTAAACTTGTTAAAAGGTTTATCAAAAGAGGTTATGACCCTTTCATTTTGCAACGCACTGCATTGTAACACTATCGGGCCCTTTAATAGTAATAATAATAGTTTAATAACAAGTGGTAGAATTATCTCGCATTTAATAGTAATTTACTTAATATTCTACAATTCGGTATAGCTCTCTCAGATATTGTATTAGCTTACTATATACAGTCATAGCGTAGGCGTAGTATACTTAACTATGTAATAAGCCAATGAGATGCTTGCACGTGCATGCAGGTATATACTGGTGGGGCTGAGAGAGAGAGAGAGAGAGAGAGAGTGGTTATGAGAGTATGATGATGAGAATATCTTAGAGAATTAATATACCACCACACGATCATAAATAAACGTTAACATGGGGTAGCTTACATTATTAAAGCGTATTATTAAAAATACGGACTTGTTATTTATTAATGCCCAGGTGACATAGTGTCACGCGGACTTGTTATTTATTAATGCCCTGGTGGCATAGTGTCACAGGACTTGTTATTTATTAATGCCCAGGTGGCATAGAGTCACACGGACTTGTTATTTATTAATGCCTAGGAGGCATAGTGTCACAGGACTTGTTATTTATTAATGCCTAGGTGGCATAGTGTCACACGGACTTGTTATTTATTAATGCCTAGGTGGCATTGTGTCACAGGACTTGTTATTTATTAATGCCCTGGTGGCATAGTGTCACACGGACTTGTTATTTATTAATGCCCTGGTGGCATAGTGTCACAGGACTTGTTATTTATTAATGCCCAGGTGGCATAGTGTCACACGGACTTGTTATTTATTAATGCCAGGTGGCATAGAGTCACACGGACTTGTTATTTATTAATGCCCAGGTGGCATAGTGTCACTCGGACTTGTTATTTATTAATGCCTAGGTGGCATAGTGTCACAGGACTTGTTATTTATTAATGCCCAGGTGGCATAGTGTCACAGGACTTGTTATTTATTAATGCCTAGGTGGCATAGTGTCACTCGGACTTGTTATTTATTAATGCCTATGTGGCATAGTGTCACAGGACTTGTTATTTATTAATGCCCAGGTGGCATAGTGTCACACGGACTTGTTATTTATTAATGCCCAGGTGGCATAGTGTCACACGGTGTCACACGGACTTGTTATTTATTAATGCCCAGGTGGCATAGTGTCACACGGACTTGTTATTTATTAATGCCTAGGAGGCATAGTGTCACAGGACTTGTTATTTATTAATGCCTAGGTGGCATAGTGTCACTCGGACTTGTTATTTATTAATGCCTAGGTGGCATAGTGTCACAGGACTTGTTATTTATTAATGCCCAGGTGGCATAGTGTCACACGGACTTGTTATTTATTAATGCCTAGGTGGCATAGTGTCACAGGACTTGCTATTTATTAATGCCCAGGTGGCATAGTGTCACAAGGACTTGTTATTTATTAATGCCCAGGTGGCATAGTGTCACACGGACTTGTTATTTATTAATGCCCAGGTGACATAGTGTCACACGGACTTGTTATTTATTAATGCCCAGGTGGCATAGTGTCACACGGACTTGTTATTTATTAATGCCCTGTTGGCATAGTGTCACACGGACTTGTTATTTATTAATGCCTAGGTGGCATAGTGTCACACGGACTTGTTATTTATTAATGCCCTGGTGGCATAGTGTCACACGGACTTGTTATTTATTAATGCCCTGGTGGCATAGTGTCACACGGACTTGTTATTTATTAATGCCTAGGTGTCATAGTGTCACAGGGACTTGTTATTTATTAATGCCCTGGTGGCATAGTGTCACACGGACTTGTTATTTATTAATGCCTAGGTGGCATAGTGTCACAGGGACTTGTTATTTATTATTGCCCTGGTGGCATAGTGTCACAGGGACTTGTTATGTATTAATGCCTAGGTGTCATAGTGTTACAGGACTTGTTATTTGTTATAGCCCAGGTGGCATAGTGTCACACGGACTTGTTATTTATTAATGCCCAGGTGGCATAGTGTCACAGGACTTGTTATTTATTAATGCCCTGGTGGCATAGTGTCACAGGACTTGTTATTTATTAATGCCCTGGTGACATGGTGTCACACTGACTTGTTATTTATTAATGCCCAGGTGACATAGTGTCACACGGATTTGTTATTTATTATTACATACCTTACTATAAATAGTAACAAATTTCAGTAGAAAAACAATGATTATCAGTCCTTTTTCAAAATCCATAATCGGCACACTGTGCCATTATGGATTATGGAAAATCGGCACAGTAGCAACAGACTGTCCGCACGCGATGACGTCGACGTCATCAAACACCAAAAACGTCATAGTGGAGAGCTATAGAGCGCAGGAGCGGACGTTGAAATCTCGACAGCAGTTTTCACAGCCCAGTAAATATTGTTTTCGTTGAAACGACGAAATAAATCATTATAGATCTAGTGACAGACGTGGTTTTTAAAAACAGACAAGGCAGAAAACTGATTTTAACGTAGCTTATTAATTTAACATACGTACAGTAATTCGTTTATTTGCAAAAAATTGTTAGTAGACTACAGTACTTATATGTTTATAAATATAGTAAGGTATGTAATAAAAAGGCAAATACACGGCCGTGGTGTGCCTTTTGTCGATAATGGCACACCTAGTGCATGGCCCTCGGGCTAAAGCCCTCGGGCCATTAATGCACTAGGTGTGCCATTATCGACAAAAGGCACACCACGGCCGTATATTAACCTCTAATTAATGCCCAGGTGGCATAGTGTCACAGGACTTCTTTCGACTTAATTAACACTTCGGACTTGGTGTTGTGAGCATCTTTTGACCATGTTTGTGGACACTATTCGATCATAATGAACTTTTTTGACTGTTGGTGACAATTGTGCAATACGCGCAAGAAGAACTCGAGGCATATTCTACAACCGTTAGTAGCTTTACTGTATTATTCTAGCAAATATGGCAGAACAGGTGGAATTTGTTAACATGTTTAGGGTAATGGGTGTTCAGCTTTCGGTGTTAACAACCACCATGTGGGCTCAGGGCGTAGGCAAAGTCATTACGCCATTTGAGAGGGAAAGCAAATTATTTAAGGATTAGATAGAACGTATTGAGAAATACTCTTTGTTAGTTGGCGTGGCAAATGACAGTATTAAATCGGTTGCTTATCAAGCGAGTAAGGGTCCCGTTAGTGATTTATTGAAAAGGTATATGGATGCAAACCCTACCCACACATGGGCACAAGTCAAAGCAGAACTTCAAGCTTGTTTCGCTGAAGTTGTTGACCCACAACAAGCATTTTTGTTATTACGTAAAGTGCTTCAAAAACGTAATGAGACAATTCAGGTGTATGCCGAACGTCTTATTGACTTAGATGATGACGCCGTTGCTGGTCAAGCCCAAGACGTTAAGGATAGGCAGTTGATAGGGTATTTTATCCATGGTCTCCATGACGATGGAATGAAACGTCGAGTCATGCGAACCAACCCAAACACGTTGCAAGATGCAATCGCTACTGCAACAGCAGAACAGAACCTTCGAAAGAGGTTTCAGTTAAGGACAGGACATCATTATCAGAATGATGAACAGACACACGAACAGCCCATGGAAGTTGACCATTTAATGAGGTAAAAATGTTCTTATTGACATAAGAGTGGCCATGTAGTAGACGAGTGTCGAAAGAAAAAAACGTGAAGTAAGTGCTATTACTGAAAATAAACCCCGTCGTAGGCCGATCGACCGTACACGGTTAGTGTCCTGGCAGAGTCAAGAAATAGGTCACTTTGTCAGTGAATGTCGAGATGAGACAAAAAGGTCGAACGGACAGCAACGTAGACTGCTACGGGTCAGCCAAAAGATTCCGCTCCTCGCATGTAGAAGCCGGTGGGAGGAGAAATAGAAGCAAACCCAAATTTATTATCGCATTAACATCGACCCCAAATTCTTGTTTGTTAAGTATCCAGAAACAAAAACTCAGGGCGTTAATTGACACCGGAAGTGACGTATCATTATTCATCGTGACGTTTATGACAAATTTAAAATAACACCAAAATTAGATACAAAGAAAGATAAAAATATCGGACAGGGAAAGCAGCATTCAAGGACGACAGTCAACCACAAAACACAAAAACAAACACGCAAACAGACAAGCGAAAAGGCAAAAGTAATAAAAAATGCTAACGACATCACAAACACAAAAGGGTTGACAATATGGCTACCGCCTTGGAACGGTCAGTGGCAACAAAGGCCACTGCGGTTTAAACCGGTTCTAGGGTGCACCAAACCTCACACTTACCCTACTGTCATCCCATTAAAACAGGACAGTGTAAATAAAGAAATCCCCGCCATGATCTAATCTCTAACCAACAAGGCAGCATCAATAGGCAATATAAGTAAAACACAAATATGCTCGTGTAAATATAATACAAAAAAACAATAGCCCCGCAAAACTTACTTACAGTCTGTTACTCGTGGACCACATTTTTAGAAATCATTTCTGAGATAGGGGGTATCAAAATGAGTCATAACTTTTATGTGGTCAGGGGCATGAATAGGAGAAAAATAATAGGTGCAATAAAGATTGGTTACTTAATAATGGTGTCCGTATTTATTATGACCTTTGGTGTATTAGGGTCGCTGGTAAATATATACCACTTCAGGAAGATATTCACATTTCATCGCTAAGACTAAACTTCCACCTCAAACAAGCGTAGTTTGTAATTGTCGAGTTAGGAAAAGTCCTAATTTTCAAACAAATGGTCAAACTTACCAAGTTTCAGCAGTTAACGTGCTTTTCTTAGCTAGGTTTATTATTTGCAAATTCTGTTTCAAAAGTAAAAAATTATATAATTGTTCCCGTTGTGATAACAAATACCACAAGCAAAATATTTACCTTAAGGATGTTGGCTGCGCAAGTTTTGACATCTTCAAGTTAAAACATTTTATTTTTTAAATCATAGTTTTATTTGACAACAGAATTGTTTCATTTTTTGCATTCTAGTAGATATGGATATAATGTAGGATTTAAGATGGTAACATATCAAATTTTAAGCAAATATTTTTTTTTCATATTTTTTCCGTCATTTGTGATCATTTTTTGTTGTCAACAAATTAGGGGGTATGGGTAGCTCTGAGTAGAATTTATCCTTTTGCTATAGAATAAATTAGATTTTTATTTGTAGTGGAATACATATATAAAAGTAGATACTGAGCTAATTTTATTTTCGATCTCCATGTCAATACTGTGTGTACAGTATTTTACATTGAAAATGTCAAAATAACTCAAAAATGGGTGTAATTTAAAGAATTTTTAATAAAAAATCATTAGAAGCCTGGTGACCTATATATTTTGTTTACCTGTTTTGAAAGAAATGTCATAGGACCATGTCATATACAAGTTTTAAAAAAAATGTTGAGCATTAGAACATACTTTTTTATCTTGAATTAAGTTTTCGGTAGAAACAAAAGTGGGTGGAGTACGGTCCATATATGTTTGCTTTTTAAAGCTAAAAGACGAATGAGGATTACATTTGTTTTTGTATGATTTGAAAGATATGTATATATGCAATCGAAAATTAATTGTTGTTTTTCAATAAACGTAATGTTATGAAAACAATTGTGAAAATGTTCAATGACTATATGTTTCCTCTTTTTAGTGAAATTTTGAAGTTAGAAATATGTGCTTTCTTCAATGTCGTCTGGTGGGAAAAAAAGTGTGGTGACCTGGCTTTTTTGATAATTTTGCATCTAAATGATACCAAAGAAGCTTTAAATATGAATTTAAAAAAATCTCAGCATTACGTCCTTTCCCAGCCAACCTCCTTAAGGGAGGGATGTGCAGTTGCAAAAAATAGAATTAGTTCAGAATCAACAAATTTCTAGTGTAACTAAAGATCAAAATGATGATCTTAAGGATCAAAGTGAATTTGACAGCGTTGCTCCACCCGAATTTAAGCCAAAATTAACTAAAATACTAAAACATAATGCTGATCTTTTGCTCAGAAAGATACTGATTTAATTCACACTGACACAGTCAAAATGAAAATTGGCACAGGCCTTTGAAAGTTTAAAGAACAGTTTAGCAATATTACCAATGTTAGGTTACCCTGACCCAGGCAAACGTTATATCCTTTATACGGATGCAAGTAACAATTGCATAGGAGCTTGCTTGACACCGCCATTAGATGAACAATCTGAGGCTGTTCCTGGTATAAAAAAATGAAAAACCCATTTCCTTTTGTCCCACAAGTTGAGTGATACCCAATGTCTTTGGTCTACTCTAGAGAAAGACGCTTTTGCGATTCATTACACCTTGCAGAAGTAGGTCACTTTTTACATGGGGCTACCTTCATAATTAGATCAGATCACCATCCAATGAAATACCTACTAGCTTCACCTATGCAAAACAAAAATTCAAATATGGGCTCTCAGTATTGCGGGCTATGACTGCAAGTTAGAATTCAGTGCGGTGCGCAGAATTATGTAGCAGATTTGTTCTCTCGCTTGCCCTTAGATGCTGTACCCGAGGATGCCGAGGGATATGACCCCGACATCAATGATAACACCTATCAAATTAATGCACAGATCTGAATTCAAACAACAGGTATGAGCCAAGGAGGTAAGTTTAGTGAAATGTTAATCTTGAAGATCATGTGCAAAAACCTACTCTCGAACCTGGAATAGACAGGGTAACTGAGCAGGAAAACGACGAAGCTTGAGTAGAAATTACCATAAGGTGGAACTTCGAAATGACAAATTAACACCTATCTTAGCAAATAGGCATGTTATTCACGATGATATATTATACTATATCTCCAACGCTTATTCTGGTCCTATCTTACGTCTCTGTCTACCAAGTCACTTAAGACCAGAGGTTATTCAGCAATATCATGACTCTAATGGTCATATGGGAGTTGACAAGACGTATGACAATTAAACAGAAGTATTATTGGCCAAACATGTTTAAAGAACTGCTAAATTATGTACCTGGTTGTGTTACTTGTCAAACTAGAAACTTGCAAAAGATCAGACCTCCATTGCGAGAATCTGATATTCCTCCCTATGCATTTGCAAAGATAGCTGTGGACATCCTACATCACTGTCTGGTAACAAGTACATCGCAAGTTTTATCGATGTTTCCTGAAGCATTTCCTGTTCCAGAAAAAAGTGATGTTAACAGTCGCACATTTACTAATTGATGAAATATTTCCCAGATACGGGGCACCAATTGCCATGGTCAGTCACAATGTGTCTGAGTTTATAAATAGAACTGTTAAAGAGACCCTGGCTACTTTTAACATTCATCATATTAATACGTCCTATTACCATCCTCAGAGTAATAAAAGCGAACAGTACCATCGCGTGTTAGGCGATATTTTAGAAATTGAAGGATAATTTGAATACATGGGATATGTATTTGAATCAAGCTTTGACTGAAATTAGCTTTAATGTCAGTGAGTTCTTGAAATTTTCTTTCTCGTATACAATAGGGATGTTGTGTTGCCGAAAGACACAATTCTTAAACCACGAAAAAAATATGCGGGTGAAGAGATGCATAAAATCGCACTAGAACAACAACATCAAAATCTTAAAAATGCCAAACGCCAACAGGCCAAATATGCAAATAAAAATACAAAACTAGTCATTTTGTCTATTGTAAAAAAACACACTCGAAAAAGCAAATTGGAATCCAAATGGCGTCCTTATTATCGCATTATCAAACAAACCACACCTGTCACCCACATTATCAAGAGTCAATTTGATGGCACTGTCATCAAGGTACATATTCATCATCTCCGCTTAGCTAATGTTGATGAGTGGCAGATACCGACAGATCCGTAAAATTAGGAAAGCTAACGATGTGGTTCCACCGGTAAGCGATCCTAATTCCGACCCCACCTCAGATACATCTGACAGTAATGATGACGATGAACTGCCATTAGCTAAATTCGTCAAACATTACCGCTAAAAACGTGATAATTCTGACGGTGAATCTGACATCCCTTTGATGGAATTGCGCAAAAGAATTCGTTCTCAAGGTAAACAAGCACATTACTTATATAATGAAAACTCTAATTCTGATACCAATGTTCCTAATTTGACAAGTGTTTCCTACCCATCTGTTCCTCTTTCGTCAGATGATAAGGAAATTCTGGAAACACCCATCTCATTTTCATCACAGTACAGTTAAGAAAAATATTTCTGTATGGTTCAGTAAAAAAATACAATAAATGAGAGTACTACTATTCGAGTATTAAGTACTTATACGTCACGCAAACGTAAAGCAGTTTGAACAGTGAACTCTTCCTCTTATACTTCCAAATAACAATAGAGTCATTCCAATGTAACACCTTTCAACCCTTCAAAATAGACCAAGAAACGGTATCTGTGTAAATATCCGGATATAGGTATATGAACATACGCGTATAGATCTTGGACACACGTGTAGTAATGGGGATTAGAGATATATATCCATTTATGTAATTGCAAACATTGTATACTAATATATACACGTATATATACTGGTAATATATAAACTGGTGACGTGAGTGAGGTATATCTATATACCGGCTAGATTCAAAAACTGAGTATGGATTTGTTGTAAATAGCACGTGTAATTTAGACCGACTAACAGTAGTTTAGGACAGTATGCTATTATTGCTACCCCATACATAACTAACTTTCGCAATATTCAAGTATTTGCGCCGATGTGTGTAAATATGAACATGTCGGAAACTAATTGGACAAAAAGGAATTGTTTTGGAAATAGTAAAACTGTGCTGTATACAATTAATTGAGTTACAGGAGGAGAGGAACTGCAAGACGCTAATAGATGTTAATCGTTTACCTGTAGCTAATTGGAGCTACGTTATCACGTTATCAACAACAGGTGACGGAATTATCTATAGTGACTGATATCCTACGTAGTCGATTAACCTAGACAGGTTAATAAACTTTCTGCACACAACTTTAAAGGGACGTGTGGTTATCTAAAATAGTACGACGAACACTAGTAAGGGATGATTCCATGGAACGAGGTATTATGAGGGTCGTGATGTATATCATTACTCAAGGACCACTGGATTAACGGTGTAACGTTTGGTGGAGCTCTACTGGACAATCCATGACGATACCGTGATGTCGATTGCTGTGGACTTGGCCATATACATAGACGCTTCGCAGTGATTATTGTGACGCTAACTTTTGTGCCGTAGTATTTAAATGTATCTGCATTATTTCTTCCAAGTGTAACGGGATTTATTTATATTCACGGTTTTACTGTGAATAATGGCACACACATTTATTATTACATTTTAGTCAAAGAACTCTAATAGACCTGTTCTAATTTCATGTAACCGGGTACAGGTATATGGTGAAATATCGATTCCTCACCGTGTGTCCTCTATAGCTCAGTGGTTAGAGCCCTGGTACGGTAAACCAGAGACCCTGGGTTCGAGTCCCGGTTGAGGAACGATTTTTCACCACCTGTGATATTTGGGGGCTCGTCCGGGATCCAAGACCGTGTCTGTTAGCATGAAACAATATGAAAATAAGTCTGACAGCCGGCCTTGAGTTAATTCCACTAGAAATTCAGGGACGAATTTGAATCTGGTGGAGGTGTATGTAACCGGGAACAGGTATATGGTGAATATCGATTCCTAACCGTGTGTCCCCGATAGCTCAGTGGTTAGAGCCCTGGTACGGTAAACCAGAGACCCTGGGTTCGAGTCCCGGTTGAGGATAGATTTTTCACCACCTGTTATATTTATTTGTAACCATGGTCTTATGGGGGTAAACTCGACGACTCCAATCCATGATTTAGGGTTCTTTATATACGGGTATTATAAAGCCTGCAATATATACAAACATCACATTTAACAAACAATTACAACATGAATGACATTGCAGCCATTTCATAAATACATAGTCTACAAACGCGGCTATTTCATTAATATACCAAACAATCGAGAACTCACCAGACAAATCCATATTTAGGTTCTGCAACCAAATATTTACCAAGAATCTAATAGATGTAGAATATATAAAGCTACATTCTCAATCAGACCTTTACAAGTTTATGGATTACTATTAAAACATATGTTAATTCATCCCTGTACTGAAATCAGGTGTTTCTCTTAGAGAAGGTAGGCAAAGACTGAGTTAGTTAGAGTTATCATGCAGTGTTAGGGGTGACCTAAGTTAGTTTTCACTCACTCAGTCCTGTCAACCAAGCTGTATTTGTACAATAATCAGTTTGTCAAGACATACATGACAGCCGTATACAATATAAATAATGCATTGACCTCATGATAAATGGTATCATTAACTTTTACAGTTATTACTCAGTACTGTGAACATAGCCAGTTATCTACCTGTGGAATAAGGGACATAAATATGAGTACACATACTACAGAGAACTATAGCAGTTGTCTCCCTTGAATCACTATTAAAGGCACGGTTACATTCATTATAACATTTCAAATCAAATATCGGAGGAATTTGTAAACTATCAGGCCCTTTAATAGTATTAATAATAGTTTAATAACTAGTGGTAGAATTATCTCGCATTTAATAGTAATTTACCTAATATTCTACAATTCGGTATAGCTCTCTCAGATATTGTATTAGCATACTATATACAGTCATAGCGTAGGCGTAGTATACTTTGTTACGACCTATAACTATGTAACAAGCCAATGAGATTCTTGCACTTGCATGCAGGTAAATACTGGTGGGGTTGAGAGAGAGAGAGAGAGAGAGAGAGGTTATGAGAGTATGATGGTGAGAATATCTTAGAGAATTGATATACCACCACATGATCATGAATAAACGTTAACATGGGGTAGCTTAGATTATTAAGGCGTATTATTAAGAGTACGGACTTGTTATTTATTAATGCCCAGGTGGCATAGTGTCACACATGCTTGGTGGTGGACCCATTTACACTTCGCCACAATGCTTTGCTCTTTAATTGTGCGTTGACCGGACAGGCTGTTGACCATATGATGACGTCTACCTAAAGCCTAAAAGGACGGGGACGTTTGATGTTTGTCTGCAATCGTGTCTTGTTGTGCCCTCAATGGTTCATTCTCTTGTTGCTCTGGCTTCTGCCAAGTCATTGAGTAGTTTCTTTGTGGCTTTCTAGGCTATTGTTTTTAGTATTTATAGATACACGAGCATGTTTGTGTTTTACTTATATTGCCTATTAATGCTGCCTTGTTCATGGCGGGGATTTCTTTATTTACACTGTCCCGTTTTATTGGGATGACAGCAGGGTAAGTGTGAAGTTTGGTGCACCCTTTAACCTGGTTTAAACTCCCAGCGGCTTTTTTTGCCACTGACCGTTCCAAGGCAGTAGCCCTATTGTCAACCTTTTTTGTGTTTGTGACGTCATATGCCTGTATTATTTATTAACATTGCCATATATGTTTGACTTTTTGCCTGTTTTGAAGTTTAATGTGTTTCTGTGTGTTTTGTGGAGCGCTGTGGTCTAGTGGTAGAGCGTTGGACCCATGATCGAAAAGTCGTGGGTTCGATCCCCGCCATTGCCATATGCGTTGTATCCTTGAGCAAGACACTTTATCTGCATTTGCTTAGTACTGGTTCTACCCAGGAAGACATCGAGAGTGATTAAAATAAGTTCATAGAGCTTTCGTTACAATCGATGTAAAATAAATAAGTTTAAACTAATGTGTTCTGTGAAAGCTGCATTTCCTGTCCGACTTTTATACTTGTTTATTTTATCAAAGACGTTTTCTGTTGCGGTGCGGCTAAAACAAAACCGTTTATAGACAAATTGTTGGTATCCCTATGGGTACGAACTGTGCACCACTTGTCGCAGATTTGTTCTTATTTTGCTATGAAAGGGATTTCATGTTGAGTCTTTCACCAGATACCCAGGCATATGTTATTGAAGCCTTTAATGATACCTCTCGGTATCTGGATGACATATTGAACATTGACAACCCTTTCTTTCCAACTATGGTTAATTATATTTATCCTAAAGAACTTCAGCTTAACAAAGCTAATATATCTGATAATAACACTTCTTTTCTTGATTTAGATCTCTCGATTGAAAATGGTAAAATAATTAGCAAAATCTATGACAAGAGAGATGATTTTAATTTTGACATTGTTAATTATCCCCACTTGGATGGGGATGTTCCCCGAGCAACTTCTTATGGGGTATATGTGTCTCAACTTATTCGTTTTTCTAGAGCTTGTACTCGAGTTGAGGACTTTAATATTCGTAATCTTTGTATAACTAAAAAGTTACTCAGTCAGGGTTACCGTTACCATAAACTTCGTAAAACCTTTGCAAAATTTTATTATCGTAACCCTGATCTTCTTTCCAAATATAAAAGTAATTTAAGGACTCTTCTGCGACAATGACTATCACAAACTGACTTCTATGGTGATGTGATTTATAAACTTCGTAAGATTCTAGGTCATGATCACTTTCATACTATCTTTGTTAAACTTGTTAAAAGAGGTTATGACCCTATCATTTTGCAACGTACTGCATGATTGGTGGTGGACCCTTTTACAGTTCGCCACTATGCTTTCCTCTTTAATTGTACGATGACCAGACAGGCTGTGGACCCTATGATGACGCCTACCTAAAGCCCATTGGGACGGTGGCGTTTGATGTTTGTCCATGATCTTTCTTGTCGTGCCCTTAATGGTTTATTCTCTAACTGCTCTGGCTTCTGCAAAGTCATTGAGTACCTTCATTGTGACTTTCTAGGCTATTTTTTTTTTTGTATTATATTTACACGAGCATATTTGTGTTTTACTTATATTGCCTATTGATGCTGCCTTGTTGGTTAGAGATTAGATCATGGCGGGGATTTCTTTATTTACACTGTCCTGTTTTAATGGGATGACAGTAGGGTAAGTGTGAGGTTTGGTGCACCCTAGAACCGGTTTAAACCCCCAGTGGCCTACTATGCCACTGACCGTTCCAAGGCGGTAGCCCTATTGTCAACCCTTTTTGTGTTTGTGATGTCGTTTGCATTTATTATTGCTTTTGACTTCTTGTTTGTCTGTTTGCGTGTTTGTTTCTGTGTTTTGTGGTTTACTGTCCTCCTTGAATGCTACTTTCCCTGTCCGATCTTTTTATATTTCTTTTTTATTGAATCAAATAATTATAAAATAAACATGTGTAGTCTTTGATGAAAATAATTGTTTGGTTTGATAAAGTAGTGAACTAAGAAGTTTTAATTTACTGGATAAAGAGAGGTCTATGGTGTGTAGGTAATCTCGTTGATGATTACCATTGCATAATTAAACTTAAACTTAAACTTTATTATTTGATTAAACGCCTATTTCTACATACAAAGTATACATTCAATGGCGTTGTACAATGATTAAAATACATGAAAATTAGTAAATAAAATGCATGTCATATAAAACAAATTATTACTCAGAAACAACAATTTTAAGCATTATATCAAAGAAATTCATGGAAATAGAAACTTATATATACATGGAAGAAAAATATTACACTGCATAGAATGAAAATCCAAAGTACGCAAATACTATACAAAAATATACTGTTTCTAACTCAAATAATTTTTAAAAGAGTTGCGATAGGAATATCATAATATAGAATTCAATAATCGCTTTATTACACACAACAGTCATATCCCATGAAGCACACTGCTCTTAAAAAAGAGAATAATAGTCTCTGAAAAAATGAGTCTTTAACTGCTTCTTAAAAATGTCCACAGTTTCACTCTGTCTGATTTCAATGGGAAGTTTATTCCACAATCTCGGACCTACTGTGCTAACTAATTACAACTGCATACTCATTAATAAAGTATATTCTAAACATGATTCTTTACATCGACTATCTAATCTAACACTGATACATTTCTAACATTATCTAAACAGCAATAGGAATACATTATTTTAAAACGTGCTTCCAAAGAGTATTGATACTATTTAACTATTGGAATATATATTGATAACCTACTTATAATGTAATATTCCGCGTCTTACTATACTCTCTATATGGTGTTTGTTCGAGCGTGCTTACGTGCGAGAGACTGTATGCTTAGTAACGGGTCGTTTGTAATGTGCATTGAAATGACTTTCATTACTTAAAAGTCTTTTATTTCTCTGTTGATATGTAAATTAACAAACATTCTCAATGCAAACTATTTATATACGCAGATGATAGTGCAATACCTTTTTCGCATTAAGAGGTTGATGTTATCTCTGAGAGATTGGGAAAAGAGTTAAATCGTGTTCAAATTGATGCGCAAGTGAAAAATATTGTGACGGAGAACGACGAAATACAAAGAAATGTACAACTCGTTGGAGATATGCATAATGTGCATTTAATGTGCATGTAATGCATGTTATTATAATTACATGTTTCAATTACATCAAACTCAATATAATATAGACAAGATGTACTTTGATTAACAACTGCTTGCCAACGATAACCTTTACTATTTACGAATTGGTGATTGTTGTTGTTAAAATGTGTAAATCCCACTTGAAATTTAAACCATATCTTTAATTTACCTGCTTCCGATATAACTTGTAATTCAATTAATTACTTAGCCATGTAATTGACCCCTGTTACAAGAATCATGTTGCTGATGTGTACGGTACGGATTCTATGTATTATCTAATGTATACAGCTAATAGATATATTGCATGTACATGATGAACTAATTAAATTGATAAGCATTATTATTTGTCTTTATATATTTTACATCATACTTCTACTGGTAATCTGTATTAGTTTTGTCAAACTGAGCTAAACTATTCTTTGCTACTTTCGGTATTCTCCGTACAACGCACCTGCTATTATGCACGGTACAGTACGGTACGGCTATAACCCCCAACCAAAACAATGAATGAATTGTGTTTTACGGCACGTCGACACATAAATAGGTCATATTGTGCGCAAAAACTGATGAAAGATGAAGAAAAGTAGTAATTAAAATTAATGTAAATATATAAAGATAAAACTATTTACAAATAAGGGATGATATGGTAGTAATATAAACAAATGCCCATCAACGGGTACAGAAACAAGTAAATATATATAAGAACATATTATAATGATTTATATAGTCTGATTTCTTTCAGGAAATATAAAACAAGACTAACGTCTATAACATCAAATAACTCTTTCATCATGTTCATAGTATTAACAGTGTAGTACCTTTGACGCATAGGATCAACGTCTACACATTCCAACAATATGTGTTTGACCGTTAACGGTGCAAAGCGGGGTATACATTCTGGTAATTGTTCACTTGTAATAAATAAATATGACCCAACCAAAACAAATAAGTTGATTGGTCAAGGAACGATCAACTGAATTGTATTCATCTAAATAAAACAACAAGCAAGATTTTACGCAAGCGTAAAATAGCTGTTGAGAGAAAATAGCATTATATCTGGGTTTGAACTGGGAACAAAGTTTAACATAATAACCGATGAGAAGTCACGGGTGTTTAAACAATATTGAAAACAAAAATAATGTTGTCAGGAAGACGTAAACACGCCACGACCGTTTTTTCCTTACCAAACACTTTCTTCCCCATTTTTACCATCAGTGTTACCAACATTTTGAATAAAGGTGGGCGACCTCGAGTCGCTCTGGTCAAATCCTTGACATATGTTACATATTGATTACATATTCACCTTTGTGAAGTACACATCAGCTCAGAAATACAAGTGCTCATATAAAAGGGATGCGTGTGCGTTATAGCGTGTGCATTACATATACTTTTCACGAGTGAAAAACACAAAGAAACTGTTCATTGCTACCTTGCCATGTGCAATTATGAAAACCATATAAGAGTAACAACAAAAAAAACGTAAACATAATAACGAATTTAATACAACAATTATTTTAATAAACATTTTTAACAATAATAATAATAGTAGTAGTAGTAGTAGTAGTAGTAGCAGTAGCAACAGCAGCAGCAGAGCTGTAGCAGTAGCAGTAGTAGTAGTAGTAGTAGTAGTAGTAGTAGTAGTAGTAGAAGTGGTGGTGGTAGCAGTGAGTCCAATATAATTTTAAATGCCTCTTTGTTCTTCAAACAAATAAGAATTTGAATGAAATTGAGGCCCAGTTAACAGAAACGACAAGAAAGCCGCTTTATCATTGTATGAAAATAGAACGCTATTCATACAAGGCAATGTAGAGGCTGTGGGAATTGGGACTTCAGAGTGTTCAAACTTTTCTCTAATAGTCATTCAACACTTCACAATGAAATATATGGGGAAAACGAATATAGTGAAAAATCAGCACAAGTGCATACGCCTTCATCGTGTTATAAGGGGAAATATCTTAAAGGTACTCAAATCAATGTATAGCAATGTCAACTCTAGAATGAAGAACTTAAACATATTAAGTGATAGTTTTTTATGTAGTTTAGGAGTCAGACAAGATGAAAGCTTGTCACCTTTTTTATTTAGTCTTTATCTAAATGATATTGAAGACATTTTTAGATCAAAGGGTAGGTATCGATATAGGAACCATTGCTTGCTTTTATACGCAGATGATATTGTTTTGTTCTCAAAAAGTGCAGATGGTCTTCAGGATTCCTTAAATGTTTTAGTTGATTATTGTGATAGATGGAAATTGACGGTGAATTTAGATAAAACTAAGGTAATGATTTTCAAAATCGGAGGAAGACTGACTCAAAACTTGCACTTTCATTACAAAGATGGTGAACTGGAAATAGTAAATAAATTTAGGTATTTAGGGGTGCTTTTCACCTCGGGTGCTTCATATAACGAAAATGAAAAAATGTTAGCTGGTCAAGCCTTAAAAGCTATTTTTAAAATGAATAGATATTTGTATAAATTTACCAATTTGACTCCTAACCATACTCTTGATCTTTTTGATAAATTGATTTTGCCTATTCTTAATTATTTATCAGAAGTTTGGGGATTTAATAAAGGTTTGCAAATAGAAAGGACTTATTTAAGCTTTTTGCAAACGAGTAATAGGGGTTAAGATATCGGCTCAAAATAATTTTGTGTACGGAGACATAGGTAGATGTAGCCTAGATACTTATCGGTCATATAATATTATAAAGTATTGGCCGAAAATTGTTACAAGCTCAGAAACAAAATATATTGATCACGTGTATAGAAGCCTTAAACTCAGTGCAGAGACTAATACAAGAAAAACAAATTGGGTTTCTTAAGTAAAGTTACTATTGTCTAAATTAGGTTTCTACGAAGTCTGGTTTGCTCAAGGGGTGGGCGATATACAGTTATTCCTTAAGCAGATGCAACTAAGAATTAATGATGTATGGCTGCAAAATATTAACGGTGGTTTACAAGACTCAAGCAGAGCTTTATTTTATAGAAATATAGTTGATTTTGGTTTTAATAAGTACTTAGATGTAGTAGACACACGCAAATACAGAATTGCCTTGTCTCGTTTAAGAATTTCTTCGCATAGGCTAGCAGTAGAATCTGGAAGATGGCGAAAACCCATCTGTGCACCATTTGATGAAAGAAAATGCACATTTTGTCAAGTCTTAGAAGACGAGTACCATTTTGTCATCGAATGTCAAGCTTATCAGGAGTTACGTACTAAATATATTAAAACATATTATTGCGAACATCCAAATTGTTTTACATTTTTGAAATTAATAAAAAGTGAAAACGCTACTGAGATAAGAAATCTAGCAAGCTATGTATACAAAGCATTTGAAAAACGATACACGATGCTTAGAGTGTAAATTTTGAATATGTTAGGTAGAGAATATTAATCAATATTTGTTATATGATATGGATTTGAACCACCATTATTTTCACATAGACCGTAATGTTAGCTCTACAAAGAATAACACTTACCCTAATGCTCCGTGACACTTCAAATATCCAATAAAATGTATATACGTGACGACAAATCACAAAAATAGCAAAACAACAATGACCACAACTGCTCTATGCACCAGCATTTGACTCAAAATGAAAGTAGATGACCTTTTTTGACAACAACAGCCAAACCGCACCTCATTTTGTTTAAAATCTTACCTCATACAAAGTAGTACCACTCAGCACTCTGATGACCGATTCCTTTGCTTTTTGCACCCATATCTTTGGAAATCTATCCTCAAAACAACAACAGTAAATATACTTACCTCTTTTATGTACTAAATCAATTACACAGTCCCAAATAACACCTCTGATGGTACTACTTTCGAGTACGACCATTTTCAACTTTTGACCTGTCTGGTTACCGGTCCAAGTCCTATATGGAACCAATCCTGCAATTTTTGGAATTGAAAGTAGGTATATGTACTCACCAACATTCAGCTCTGATGAATCCAAAATATGGAATCGGTCACTCCAACAGTGTATCCGCCATTCACACTTCAATACACCCATCGACTCTGCGTCAATTCAACCAAAGTAGCCCCTAGATTTTAGTAACCATCACTACTGAAATTGAAAATGTAACAAAGTTAAGCTAGATACAATTTAAAAAAATTATTGGATCTTCTATGTATCATCAGTGCTACATGAAAAAAGTCAGTTTCAATATGTGAGCTTGACTTGAATGAAAAAAAAAAATATATATATGAACAATATCAGAAGTATACTTTTTTTTAAATATTTTCCGAAAGAGAAAAATTCTACTGAAATCCAGAAAATTGAAAAATTGTCAAAAGTTACTAGCCCTTACTTGTACTGATATACTCTTAACACCAAGCATAAAATATATTGAAATAAGTCGAGAGTTTTTTTTTTATAGACAATCTAGTTTTGGTCATATTTTCAATTTTTTGGCAAAATAGCACTATGTCCGCACTGGACTAACATTTCTAAAATGGTTATAACATTTTTGTTTGTTTTGATAAATGACTGAAATTTGGCAGCTATTAAGTGAATAATATTCACATTTTGAAAATATATTAACTTACCATGCGAGTTAGGATAAGGAAAAAAATATGGCAGTTTGTAAAACAAAATATACTACAAAAAATTGTATTTTTCCGTAAAATATTCGATGAATCACTCTTTAAAGAATACCGAGAGACAATTTTTAAATTGAATTCATTACTTCTATAAATAGTTAGTACGGGAAACGACGTCGCGTCATTTGCCTAACGTCATACAGGAAATGACATGACGTTGTTATGGTCATAGTACATGTTGCAACACAACTGCTTCAGTCCAAAATGGTTAAAGGCCAAAGAAAGAGGAAACATGCAATGTTTCAGAAGAACTGCATACCTTACAACAAGGGTTTACGGCACGAGCAGTCGATGGTTTCATCACCGCCTCCTGACAGAAAAATAAAACGAGCTGAGTTATATTCAGGGATGTGTACATCACCATTCGTATCAACCAGTCACCAGGATGCACTATTTCTTCGCCCAAGTGCTGCTGCAAAAAAGGAAAAACACATTGAGCTTTCAAGAGATACTGATGGCAACCGTATTATCAGCAACAGAAAAATGATGGAGGCAGTAAATGACCTCAACAAGAAACACCAGACTACACAATGTTCAGATTCCGAGTATGAAATTCATTCGAACAAGAAATGGGGACTAGCATGGAAATACACGTTTACATGTAAACACTGTGACTTCATATCAGGGGAATACAAGTTTTTCGAAGAAATCCCCACATCTCTACCAGGACCAAATGCTGCAACAACGAATGTATCACTTCAAATTGGGCTTCAAGATACACCGATGGGCAATACCCGGGCCCGTGTAGTAATAGCTGCAATGAACATTCCACCTCCAGCCAAGTCTGCGATGCAAAAGACAGCTAACAAGGTGGCTAAAGAAACAGTAAAAATTAACAAAGCGGACATGCTGGACAAGCAAAAATTACTGCAAAATATTCTGGTTGAGCACGGTCTCGATGGTAGCGAGGTCCATGGTTCGTTTGATGGTCGGTACAACAGCATAACCATTGTTAGTGCAACAAAGCCAGGCCAAAATGCATCCCAAGCAATCGGTGTGTTTGCTGAGTCAATGACAGAAAACCACTTCATCCTGGACTACGAAGTGGAAAATAAGTTGTGCTATGCTGGAGCATATTTACGGACACAAGGTGTGGATGTAAACTGCCCTGGTGGACACTCTGGGTGCACGGCCACAATTCCGGATGTTGCACCTCATAGCGAATACGAGATGGCAAAGTCGATAGCCAAACGACTTGGCGAGAAAGGTATTAAAGTGACAATACTAACAACCGATCAGGACGCAAAAGCTCAAAAAGGGTTTCAGGAAGCGTACAAGGTCCTTTTTCCTGATATGGAAATAACACAACAGTGTGATCCCATCCACTTGTCACGGACACAGGCCCGAAAGTGCATGAAAGCCACTTTTAGCCGGGAGATGTTTGTGGGTTGCAGAACCAGAGATGACTCGAAAAAACTGCAAAAGGTGTTTGCATTGGATGTTAAGGCCAGAAGTAGCCTCATCTTTAAAAGTGCGATAACTAAACACTGTGGAAACTTACCGCGTCTGGTTAAGACCGTAGAGAAAGCTGTAAAAGCTACAATCCTCTGCTATGATGGAGACTGTAGTAAGTGTAGACGGGACTCTCTGGTTTGTAGTGGCGGCCAAAAGACGTGCTGGTTCGAGAGATCTGCTTTCTTGGGCCCACACAAGATTACCACGCTGAGAATGACAGAAAGTGATAAATTACTTTTAGAGGAAGTTTTGAAAATCAGACTTGGTGAACACGCGCTCGAAAACACATTACACAACTACAACACCCAATCATGTGAATCATTCAATGCCTCATTATCAAAGAGTGTACCAAAAAATGTGAATTACTCTAGAAATTTTGAAGGTCGCTGTTCTTCAGCAATATTACGGCACAATAACGGACAGTGTGATGCTCTACTTATGAAGTTAGCAAACATGGGAATATATTTATCAGCTGCACCAAAACAGGCACTGCATAAAATAAGTGAAGACATGCGATGCCACCGAAAGAATGCTAAAAACCCAACGTACCACACACGAAAACTTACCCGACGTGGAAACATGGAATCTCGCCATAGATGGTATCGACAACAGAAGAATAATCGTCAGTCTGACTATGTAAAAACATTCAATGATCATACGTACCAAATTCCTTCATGAGGCATTTACACTGAATTTGAACATTGAACAGTGCTTCTGTTGTGTACATATTAAACCGAATGACAGGGAAAGAAAATTAATAAAATAAAATTCAAACTTACTTACTTTCTGTTTATTTCTCTGCATTAAAATACCAGTAACAGGCAAAGTGCTGTACTACTACTACTTACTACTACTACTACTACTACTACTACTACTACTACTACTACTACTACAGACAGACAGACAGACAGACAGACAGACAGACAGACAGACAGACAGACAGACAGACAGACAGACAGACACAGACAGACAGACAGACAGACAGACAGACAGACAGACAGACACTAAAAACACAAACAAACGTAATTGTATATTACAGGCACAAGATGAAAGTGCAATTAAAATAGGACTTCCAGTTTAGTATGTTTACACGTTTAACAAGTCAGTGTTGATGTTGAATAATAAAGACAAACTTCAAGATAAAGATGTGAACTGATCAAAGCACATATTTCCTTAATTATGCTTTCTTAATTCACATATGTATCAAGTTTGTATTTATTATTCAATGGCCGCAGTGACTAGATTAAACTTTTTTTTTTGTAAACATAATCAAGAATACTGGAAATCTATATTAGGTCTATTTTAACATGCAATTTCAATGGCATTTCATGTGCATGTTTTGAGTCCATCAATTGAAGAAGAAAGAAGCAAGAAGAAGAAGCAAGAAGCAAGAAGCAAGAAGCAAGAAGAAGAAGAAGAAGAAAGAAGAAGAAAGAATCAAGAAGAAGAAAGAAGCAAGAAGAAGAAGAAGAAGAAGAAGAAGCAAGAAGAAGAAAGAAGCAAGAAGCAATAAGAAGAAGCAATAAGAAGAAGCAATAAGAAGCAATAAGAAGAAGCAATAAGAAGAAGCAATAAGAAGAAGAAGAAGAAGAAGAAGAAGAAGAAGAAGAAGAAGAAGAAGAAGAAGAAGAAGAAGAAGAAGAAGAAGAAGAAGAAGAATGATTTAATACCAGCTAAATCTTGAAGAGTAGAAGGCAGTTTGGAAGTCCACCATGTCCCCGGCAAGTCCTGTCTGATACGCAACTTTCCCTCTGGTTATTAATAGCCTGGGGCTCAAGCGACAGATGTTCTGCTGTTAAACACAACTTGTTGTGACATAAATCTAACACACATGCCACGGGGCCCAAGATCCATGGTCTTCAACTTCAAGCACATGGCCAACCTGTGTACGAAACATGAACTTTTCTGTCGCTTCCAATCGGGTCCTAGCCAATGGCACTGTCCATAACCAGCCTTGCTTGCCCCACCAGTCCATAACTGACAATGACCATTCTCAGACAGTTGAGTTTTTCGCAGAAGATTTTTTCTAATGTAATCTTGATAAGGCACCTCCATTGCAACCTTCTGGAAGCTGGCTGAGTATTAATTTCTAATTTGCATATGTAAACAAATCAACAACAAACCTTGTTTTTGGTAAAATCCAAGATTCTGAGGTTCTCCGAGGTTCTCCGAGTGGCATTAAATGCTCTTTTCAATACATAAAGAACTTGAAATGTCCACAAATTGTGCATTGACACTTACCTTTCAAGATAAAAATATTGTTTGAGTGCTGAATTGAGTCATTTCATTCAGATGAGCAGATTTATATACATACCGGTGTCTTCATAAAGGATTTGAACCACCATTATTTTCACATAGACCGTAATGTTAGCTCTACAAAGAATAACACTTACCCTAATGCTCCGTGACACTTCAAATATCCAATAAAATGTATATACGTGACGACAAAACACAAAAATAGCAAAACAACAATGACCACAACTGCTCTATGCACCAGCATTTGACTCAAAATGAAAGTAGATGACCTTTTTTGACAACAACAGCCAAACCGCACCTCATTTTGTTTAAAATCTTACCTCATACAAAGTAGTACCACTCAGCACTCTGATGACCGATTCCTTTGCTTTTTGCACCCATATCTTTGGAAATCTATCCTCAAAACAACAACAGTAAATATACTTACCTCTTTTATGTACTAAATCAATTACACAGTCCCAAATAACACCTCTGATGGTACTACTTTCGAGTACGACCATTTTCAACTTTTGACCTGTCTGGTTACCGGTCCAAGTCCTATATCTGTTGAACATATATGCCAGTCATGGCGTCTCTTCCAGGCACAAGGGCACAAGTGCGTGCAAGGTTGTTATTTTTGTTGGTTTTTTGTTTGTTTTTTGTTTTTGTTTTTTTGTTGTTGTTTTTTAAATGACAGCGTAACTCAAACACTAACACAAATTTAACTTTCAGTAAGATATAATGCCATTTGATATTATAAATATGTACCTGAATAGACTCTTATTTATATAAATCATGATATCTACTATTGTATGTCATCTTACCGTGCCACAATTGTATTACCATGCCACAATTGTATCATGAATGTAATTATTGATGCTATGCTCATGACTCTTGTTAGGGTTATTGCATAATAAAGAATCTTCTTCTTCTTCTTTATATATGTATTTTGTATTTTATGGACATATTGGTCTTATGTACTTTGAATACATTATATAATAAAGAGAACGTTTAAAGACAAAAAAAAATAAAATATATATATAATCTAGTGGGTGTCTGCTAGTTCTTGCCTCTGTCCATTCGTCTGTTCACTCGTCCTTCCGTCTGTCCATCCATACGTCTACCTACTCATACTTTCTGGTACATACTTGTTCTTCCGTTCGTCTGTTTTATCTTTTATATTTATTCATTATTACGTAGAATAACAGCGACAATGAACATTAGTCTGTGCTCTTAATAATAGCGACAATAAAAGCAATAGCCGTGGTTTTTAGAATAATATCGGCAATGAAAACAATAGTACCGACTTCTAGAATAAAAGCGGCATTGAAGACCATAGTCCCCGTTCATGCCACTAACGGTCTGGGCTTCCCTAAAATGAGGCTGGAGTTTACACAAATATGAAATTTGAGATTTTCGCAAAAGAACCGTTTGGCGGCTTTTTGTATTCTGGTTCAGGGACTAGCTTTTAAGGATTAAAAAATAAAGGAAAACGTCCATGATTTGCCGAAACATGCACTCATTTCGGACTTAATTAATTATGTTACTGGTTCGAGTAAACTTCAGAAACAAACGATTCATAAGTGAACGAGTTCGGCGAGTTCTGGGTGTCGGAGAAACATGAAAAACATTCATCCAACGAATATTCTAGCAAGACCCAGGATCAGGTTAAGTAATAGATAGAGTCTGGTCTAAGCGAGTTGGTTTATTTAAACGCCGAGATGGGCGTAGCCTTCGAGGTTTTTAAATAACCAACGAGGTGGGACAGACTCTATGTTACTTGTAGTATGGTGCACTTAGTGACCCTGGTCCCATGCTCTAACTTCAATAAATGGTAATTAAACCGCCGCCCCTTTGTTATTCTGATTAACACGATTTATGCTTATAATGCATCATTAAATGTCAAATTCCATACTACAACTAAATTTAGCTAGTCGACAGGTTTTTCCTGATGCAGAATATATTATAGCTATAGATAGATTATATCGGGAAAATCCATAGACTGTTACTAATTTGAGCTGCTCCTCTTTCAGTATAATTATAGCTATGATAGATAGATTATCGAAAATCCAGACTGTTTCTAAATTTGAGCTGCTCTCTGCTCAGTTATAATATAGCTATAGATAGGATTATCGAAAATCCAGACTGTTTCTAAATTTGAGCTGCCTCTCTCTATAATACATATTATATAGTTGTCTACGAAGAAAAGAAAGATAAAAATATCGGACAAGGGAAAGCAGGCATACAAGGACGACAGTCCCCCCCCCCCAACCAAAAAACCAACACAAAAACAAACATGCAAACGAGAGGAAAAAGTAATAAAAAAATCAACGATATCACAAACACAAAAAGGGTTAATGCATTCAAAATAAATACGTAGTAAAATAAATTAAATTATATTAAGTTTCAAACGTTTTTGCTACGCAGATTAGTTATATATAGATTAATATCAGAATCCCGAATGTACTAAATTTAGCTCATCAACATGATAGAGGTAATGTGACTATTTAGAACGTGATATCACATGTGTGTCCGACGATAGCCGTATAAAAACATGCTCTACATGGGGTAATAAGGAAAGTATTCTCGAAGGCCTCTGCATATAAGTATACACCCACAATTGATACTATTTGCGTATTTTTTACCTGATAGATAAGATAATATTTATTTCACGCGTTATTGTATAAACATAGCTTTAAGTTTTTTCCGACAAACCTTAGAATCTGTTAACAAGCAAACAAAAGGCGATTGGATTAAATGGCATTTAGGTATCATTTAAGATATGCATTAAGACAATTTGAAATTATCCTGAGTAGTAATAAAACATATCATGCAAATTAAGTAACCATAAAACAATATGTTAGGCATGTTAATAAAACAGATACATGAGACTGCATGTAGTAACCTGTACATATAATACAGATATATCAGGGTTTGTTTTAACAGTATTCACATGGTATTAATAACGAAATATCCACACATATATTCATGACATAGCATTAAGACATTTCTTTAACAGTATAGTATTCGACAGGTAATAAGTGTATGACTAAACCCGAGAGTGGCCGAACATGCAAAAAGCTTGCTATATCATGTCATATATCGGGGCAAGTGAACATACAAGTTACATTTGCTCACATGAACTGTTACCCCAATTTCCACCTTGAATGGAGAGCACATTAGTACTTGAATTATGTCCATACATGTACATAGATTATACCATGTATCATTAAATAGTATAAGTTAAAGACATTAAGAATATATGGATATACATACATATATATACACACATGCTTGGTGTTTATATTTTTCTTAGTGTAATGTCTGAAACTCGAGAATCGCCGAACATGCAGGATGCTGCATTCCCTCATTTCATATTCATGTGGCAAGTGAACATATAAGCTACATTTGCTCATAATGAATGGTTACCCCAGTTTCACCCTGATATGAGAGTTGACGTTCTGTAAGGGGATGTTAACTAGTTTTGAGATTAATGGATGCCTTTACCACCACAGTACCAAAAAAGAGAGATTGTATACACATTGCGAAAAGGCAATAAGCGTTTATCTAATAAGGAAACAACATAAAAAAAGTATCAGTATTTAAAAGCACAGCAAAGAGAACTAAAAATATAAACACGGGACGCTTGCAAGCACCAACAAAATGAAAAGCAACCAATAGCACAATAACATAAAAACATAAAACAGAATCAAACATGTTACATTAAATGCAAGCTTTAAATAAAAGGAAAGCAAATTGGGCAAATCTAAACACGGGCAGTTGCAAGCACCAAACAAAACGGAAAGCACATCATAGCATATAACATAAAACTCTAAAACAGAATCAAACATGTTACATTAAATGCAAGCCTTAAATAAAAGAAAATCAAATTGGGCACATAAAGCAAAAACATAAAACAGAATCATCCATGTTACATTATACACACATAGCACATTTGCATTTGGGACCACAAATAAAGTAAGTTCTTGGTGGGTACGTTGAATAGCTAAAATACTTGGATGTTGCATCCTAAAAGCAGAGGTACTATTAATACCTATGTTGTTTGCTACATTAGCGTAAAATCATTAAACCTATTACAGACTTTGCCCGGTTCAGAAATAAGCTTGTTGCTTTCATTCAGAATAATTTTATTATCTGATTTATTCACAGATTTGCTAGATAAAAAGGGCTTTATGGTAGGCCAGAAACCCTTTGATTTTGGTACCCCATCGCATATTTCCTTAAAATAAACTTCCATAGATTCTCTTTTCGGTTTGGTGACGAAGTTTTGTTGTTTTCTGAATATTTCCCAATTGAAATTTGATTTACAATTGTAATAAGTGTTTCTTAGTTGCCTTTTTTATATATAGTTTTTCTTAATTCATCGTTCATGAAAGGCGGCGAAGTTTTTTTAATCTTTTTTGTTTTTTAAGGACGCATGTTTGTCCACAAGCTCTCTCAGCAGCATCTCATGTGCCCAGTAAGTGTCATCTATGTCATCGACAGTGTTCCACCTGAAATGGTAATTGGGAGAGACTGTGGTTGAAATCAGGTGCATTAAATATTTTATAAGAGCAGAAAGTAGTATTTTTAGCTTTTAATTGTTCACATTGTTCCATTAAGGTTGTTGCAATGAGGTTGTGTCAGTCACTTACCCCACAGTCGAAATTTACTGTATTACATAATACATTTGGTTGATTTGTTAAAATAACACCTATCCTTGATGGGTCATAATTTTTTATATGACAAGTGTTACCTTTAACAATGTTTACAAGGTTTATACATTTACAGATGTGCACTAGAGGCTTTGATTTTTCCGGTTTGTTTAAATCATAATTAAGATCTCCGAGGATTATGACGTGTTCATATTCAACATACATTTGATCAATAATATGTGTAACGAGTGTGGTAAATATGATATACTTGGTGAGCTTGGTAGACCTTCACTTTACATAATTTCGCTCTCGTGTTAAATGAGGCATTTCAAGAAAGTTGTAGTTGCCATTCCACCATTGATTTTCCTTCTTCGTTTTACCTGTACCTGGGCAACATGGCCCTTTAAATGTAAGTTACTTGTTTAGGTTACATCTTCAAAAGTTTTGTCAATAGACCACCGTGATAGACATTTGAAACATAGTTTACATTAATTAGAATTAAAAAGATATTGATTTACATGTTAGGTAAATGTGACCTATTTGAGATAATATTATATACATCCCCTTTTGATGTCTAGCAAGGACCATGCTCAATTTAGCAAATCGTGTAAGATAATATTGCACATGCTTTTGAAATCTGCTCACTCATTTCTAATTTTAGAAAAGCATGGGAATACATATTGGTATCATTATTACGTACAGAGGTAATAATACCAGCGGTAAATAAACACACGTCATGTATAACAAAGGTTTACAAAGAAAACACAACATCGAGTGTGTGTTACTATTGATGCTGCCTTGTTGGTTAGAGATTAGATCATGGCGGGGATTTCTTTATTTACACTGTCCTGTTTTAATGGGATGACAGTAGGGTAAGTGTGAGATTTGGTGCACCCTAGAACCGGTTTAAACCCCCAGTGGCCTACTTTGCCACTGACCGTTCCAAGGCGGTAGCCCTATTGTCAACCCTTTTGTGTTTGTGATGTCGTTTGCATTTATTATTGCTTTTGCCTTCTTGTTTGTCTGTTTGCGTGTTTGTTTCTGTGTTTTGTGGTTGACTGTCCTCCTTGAATGCTACTTTCCCTGTCCGATCGTTTTATATTTCTTTTACTATCTATACGTGTGTTATTAACATGACTGAAATTAATGCTTTGGGGGTATATTTAAAGTTTACACAAATGAACATTGTTTTATCTCTCTTCCAACCCCGTTGCAAGGACCGATGAAGCCTCGACATCGACGATATTTAAGGTTTATAAGTTTATGGATGTGTATTAACACAAAAGTTCGGCGAGATATTTAACGTACACATGGTATGGATCCACCCGCATATTTCCACAGTGCCTTGTTCGAGTAAAATACCGCAGGAGTACGTTTTACAATTATAGTACCATGTTCGAGTAAGATACCGCGGGAGTACGTTTTAAAATTCCTAGACGCAATCCCACTGGGAACCGAACCCTGGATCTTTGGGATGAGTTGAGGTATGCTACTCGGCCACCGCAACCCTATGTAATTAAACATATGTTGGTAACATGACGCATACTGCCTTGCAAAATATCCATATTTGAATTACAGAACGCAAAATTAATTCCACCCATATTCAGCTATGTTGTAATGGTAGGACGTCCGTCTCGCATGCGGGAGACCGTGGGTTCAATCCTCGGCGGTGTCATACCGAAGATTTTATAAAAAAAAAAATAGAAGTTTTTTGAGGAAAAAAAAGTTACTAGTAGCTTAATTCTTCTGCAAGTCAAAGAACCATAGAAATATATTCCTTAGTAAAAGTAGGTCATCTGGAAACAGGACACTGGGGTTTGTAACGAGAAACTTACGGTAAAAAAATACAGACATAAGAGATGTAGCCTATAAAACACTAGTGCGCACTCTTCTTGAGTATTTCTCCCAAGGTTAGAGCCCCACACACAGACCAACAAAAATTAGATAGAAATTGTCCAAAGAAGAGCAGCTCGGTGGACCCTTAACGACTATTCTCAATACGCCAGTGTTACTGCCATGTTAGGTAAGAGAGAGAGAGAGAGAGAGAGAGAGAGAGAGAGACCCGGATTCTTATGTATCCATGATTGCCCTCTTCCTGTGAAGCTCTAAATAACATATAATGAATACGTTGATGAGCCGTTAAACAACATTCAATTTAATATTTCATGATTAATAATTGCATGACTTCTTACTACATGATATACTGATGAATGCTATAGAGTGTGATCCTCACAACGTTTGCTGTAATATTCCATTATCTTTCACATTCTGTAAGTGTGTGATGTGAGATATACTGAATACTGTAGAGTGTAATTGTCACAGCACTATCTTTCACATTCGACAAGAGTGTGTGATGTGAGATATACTGAATACTATAGAATGTGATTGTCACAGCATTAGCAGTAATATTTCACTATCTTTCACATTCGACAAGAGTGTGTGGTGTGAGATATAATGAATACCATATAATGTCATTGTCACAACATTAGCAGTAATATTTCACTATCTTTCACATTCGACAAGAGTGCGTGATGTGAGATATAATGAATACTATATAATGTCATTGTCACAACATTAGCAGTAATATTTCACTATCTTTCACATTCGACAAGAGTGCGTGATGTGAGATATAATGAATACTATATAATGTCATTGTCACAACATTAGCAGTAATACTTCACTATCTTTCACATTCGACAAGAGTGCGTGATGTGAGATATACTGAATACTATAGAGTGTAATTGTCACAGTCGTGAAAGTGATCAATACGGTTCATGATCTTTCACATTCTGCATAAGTGTGTGACGTGAAACCCCTAATCACTGTTAATTGTGCTTTAATTTAATATAATATGTACTTTAATACTTAATATGATCGTGTATGTATAATATATGTTATGCTATTACCTTTCATAATTGTGTATGATTTTGTGTTTATTGTAAATAAATTAAATCTCCTACTCTGGAGGAAATATGGCAATAAACTACTTGTAATTTTCTTACTTTTAAGAGAATAGAACAGCGTTTAGTCCTGATCTGCCAATTAACCATAAACCAGTATAAAACATCTCACCCTCGATATGTGCTGATCCACCACCTGGATCTTCACCGCGTGCACGTCGCAGTGTGGGCACTGATGCACTCATGATGTTTGTATAGGGGTCGCCCTATACGCAATTGCGGTATACTCCATTCACGTGGAGTGGCATTACTGTTCACTCAACCTGTTCAGTAGCCTGAGTGCCATTTGATCGAGAGTGAAGATATCTCCTGCGTCCCATCACAGCATATATCACTTGATGGCTATACCGAAGTCGGAGGTCAGATGTCAGAAGTCAGAAGCCGAGAGACACCAAACGCCTCAACGTTATCGACGCCAAAGACTGATGACAGAAGACCGAAGATGGAAGATGTACAGGCCGTCAGAGGGTATGTGAGGCACAGGGGTCATACTGTGATGGGTGTGGTCCCAAATCAGAATATACTAGCCCAGTAGTTAGTTGACAGCAGCAACCACCGTAGAGGATGTCGTCCAGTCTCCCAACATCACCGCCGCAGCGACAACTAATTACAGCAGCAGCGACACGACATTACACTCTCAACCAAGACGACAGCACAGATACAACGCAGAACTACAAGAAGCACCGTCCAGACTTTGTTGTGCCCATCCCTTTGAGACGTCTCATCGGCTCATCGGGTGGAGGTACGTTAAACTTTCGAACGACACACACACATGTGCTGATCCAGGAGTTGAGTTCGGAGGGGAGAGATATATGGTGCTCTGACGAGCACAGCCGTCCACGCACACCCTCCACCTCCTCCGAATGCACACACCACCCGTCCCTCCTCTGGATACGTTCAACATGAACCTTGGGGATCTTACATGACTAAAGCATCTCCGTGGCCTAATGGTTAACGACGTTGCCTTCGCATCGCACCGCTGCGGATTCGAATCCCACTGGGAGCTCGACTTGTGAGGAAATGTCGATTCTTACGGATGGCGGGAGATGTACAGTACCTGTCCTATCCAAGGAAAGTGGGTGGTCTGCCTCCACCACAAAAAACCGACCGTCATATATAAAGAAATCTAAAAGATAACCTTGCATGTGTGAAAAAAAACGTAAAACACCATACAAATCGTACATGACTGAAGCGCTAGCATGTACATGTCATAAAAGTATAGAAACTAACACACCTCACTAACTTGGCAAATATCATAAACGCTGTAATTTGCCGCTGGTATTATATTCTCTATAGATGTAAATGGATATTAAAAGTTGAAAGTTGAAAAGTGTTATCAGATCTGATAATGTCTGTCGTCGCATTTTTATTTTACGGTTCTATTTTTGTTCTTTCGGCAGAACTGTGTATACTTTCGCAACTGATATGACTTGTGTTAATACATATATGAATCTTGCTACATCTGTTAAAAATGTATATATTGTGTATGATCACATTGTTCTATGGCTTACTAATTTTGAAATACTTTATGAAAACACGTATACCTATTGTTGTCTTCTTATTAGTGCATACTGATGACGATGCAAGATATACCTATGTCCAGGTACAGTGCACAGGAATGTTTGCTAATTTATTTCTGTGTTAAGATACAGCGTCCCGGTGAATGTTGTATACGTATAAACAACTAATACCACTAAATTAATGTCTTTATTTAAAGAGGGATATACGTTAGTTAAAAACTAGTCTTAAATGTTAAAGGGACACACGGCAATCTTGATTGTTTAAAGCTCGTTAGTTTTGCTTCATTACTTGCATGTTTTCAATCATTAAAGGGACACATGGCAATCTTGAAGTTTTTAAGAAGTATTAACATCTAATATGGACTCTATTTATTAATCCATGATCATTTTGACTTTAAACCCGCTTGCATTTTGAGTTCAATTTATTTTCTTATATTTTCATATGTTTAAATACATTATTGGTGCAATATAATCAACAGTTAGTAATTTGGAAAAATAAATTGCTTTATACTCTTCTCATAATTAATATTAATGATTTAACAAATGCATGTAATGTAGAAAACTTAACGGGAAACCGTGAGTTTCAGAAAAAGTCAAGATTGCCGTGCGCCCCTTTATTATTAATTATAAGAAATGTATTTGTTTGTTTGTTTGTACGGTGTTTTACGTAATTTTCAACACATGTAAGGTTATAAATGACGGTCGTTTTTTTTTGTGGTGGAGGCAGATAACCCACTTTTCCTGGGTAGAACCAGTACTGCCCACCTCCCGCCATCCGTAAGAATCTACACTTCCTCACTTACAAGTCGGGCTCCCAGTGGGATTCGAAACCGCAGCGGTGAGAGGCGAGAAGGTTTACAAGGCAACGGAGTATAAGAAAAGTAAAACGCATAAGAAAAGTATAACGCAAATTGTTTTTGCATATTCATAACTGTTGATTACATTTCACCAAAATTTTATTTAAATATATGCAAGCAGATTTAAAGTCAAAATGAGACTGGATTATTATTTGTTTGTTTGAATGGTGTTTTACGTAATTTTCAACACATGTAAGGTTATACAGGGGCGTAGCCAGGCATACTCCTGTACGCCCGGGCGTACTCTAGAAAATCGGACGTGAAAAAATGAAAGTGCTTATTTTTTTAAATCAGCAATAAAAATTGAAGCGGGGTAGGGGGTGAGGCACTATTTTTAAAAACACAATGAATGGAGGCGAAAGCCTCCAAAATCTCGCTCAAATGAAGCCACAAACCTCCGAAATTGCACTCAAATTTCAAAATGTTCCCTCACCAGCGATGGAGTGGGACCCCCCTCCCCCTCCCCCTCCCGCACACTCCCCAGGGCGTCTTCTAAAAAAGGCTCTGGCTACGCCCCTGTTATATATGACGGTCTAATTTAATACGTGATATTAAACTCAAGATTGCAATGTGTCCCTTTAAAATGCATTTAAGCAATCAAGCCTTCATTAGGATATACACGTAAAGACAGGCACAAACACATGAACAACGAAGATCCTATACTTTGAATTCTACATTTCCAGAAAAATAAATAAAAAGAAAAACATATAAAACACATTGAACATTTCATAGGTGAAAATATAAAAGATGAAACCCTAACGCTTAGGTAAACATATAAATATGGATCATTGCATCGGCAAAAATATATAATATGGAACACTGCATAGGCAAAAATATATAATATGGAACATTGCATAGGCATAAATATCAAATATGGAACATTTCATAGGCAAAAATATAAAATACGGAACATTTTATAGGTTAATAAACAACATATATAAATACGGTAAAGAGTGAAAATTGTCGCTGTAAAAGCATTCTAAGATATACGGATTTCAAGGCCAAACTATAGATGTAACACGCCCATTGATTTTTGCATTGAGTTGTTTATGAATTAAAATTAAAATGCCATGTTGTCATCCCATATCGAGGCCCAGTTTAAAAAAGAAATAACTTAAATTCTCATCGCAAATGGCACATATGCTGCCAAAATATCCATAGAAAATTGGAGATCATGTAACTTCTAAGAAAGAACTTGAATAAAACCCTTTAAAAACATAGACAGTGAGATGCCAAACTATTTTATTCATACACTCATTTCCATATCAACAAAAAAATCAAAACTCACAATTTTAACATGGCAATGCTTGTAAACTGTAACAAATACATCAACAATGCGATAAACACAAAAAAAATCACTTTAAATTAGTGAACTCGATTTTTTTACAAAAAGAATAGTGAAAATGCATTTTGTTTTACAAAAGGAATGATAATTATTTACTAGTTGCCATTATGCGACTACCCCAGGCCGACACTTCCTGTGATGCAATGGGTGTGCTATACCTGTAAGAACACTTAACTGTGAGTGAATTTTCAAAGCAACCATTTTTGACAAAGAAATATAAAATGATCGGACAGGGAAAGTAGCATTCAAGGAGGACAGTCACCCACAAAACACAGAAACAAACATGCAAAAAGACAAACAAGAAGGCAAAAATAATATTAAATGCAAACGACATCACAAACACAAAATGGTTGACAATAGGTCTGTTTGCGTGTTTGTTTCCGTGTTTTGTGGTTGACTGTCCTCCTTGAATGGTGGGGGGGGGGGGGGGGGGTGGGGGGGGAGGGTTAAACCGGTGCTAGGGTCCACCAAATCTCACACTTACCCTACTGCCATCCCATTAAAACAGGACGAAAAAGCCTACACTATAACGCATTTTTTTGGCGAATCGACTGAGGCGGACGCCGACACTTCCTGTGATGCAATGTTCTGTACCTATAAATATGCCAAATGTTGAGGTCAAATGATGCACTGTGTTTCAACCCGAAAGCCTTTATAGTTGTCGCGTAATAATATACATATTATGGTTATATTACACCGTGTTATTTCTATTGTTCGGGGCGCTTGTTTCAGCCAAAGGTTTTTGTGCAAAAGCGTGAGCTATTTATATAATACGAAATTCAGTTATAAAACTGGCATTTTTAGTGGTAAATAAAAATAGCTTAGTTTTGAAAATCGATAGAGAAATAAATATGTTACAGCCCAAACCAGTTTTTGATGGAGCTTTTCCCATGTAAATTCCTTGTTGATGGGACAGCAGAAAATGAAGAAATTTCATATAACTTCAGTTAGCCTTCATATTTTGCAATAAAACGTTCTGGTTGTCTTAATTTACGAATATTCAACAATTTAAAACCATTTTCGGGTAAAAAATTCAAAAAAATAAGTATTTTTCGGATTTTTAATGCAGCAGAATTTTACACTGAAAATGCCTCATCAAAAACAGCCTTCGTGCATGAATTTTTTATTTCTCAACCGATTTTGAAAAGTAAGGTATTTTTATTTACCACTAAATATGCCTGTTTCACTGATGAACAACTTATTTAGGTACGAATTGTATTTTGTCTGTAAAGTAAAAAAAAAATACTTTGGCTGAAACAAGCGCCCCAAACAATAGTCAATTTATCAGTATATAACATAATAGTATAATCTTCTCGTACATATGGGTACAAGAGAGAATTGATAATAATAATACTTAAATACAAGTCTTGCAGATGTTAATGTTGTATTGATATTTAAGTGTATATTAACACATGAATACAAACTGTATTATGAATGTTTGTGTTTTATGAATATATGCATATAACGTATATATAATTTCATTTCATCTTACTGTTATTATGCTATCAGAATTAAGCTTTTGTTATGTTTCATTATGTTGTTTATTTTACTGTGATTATATTGCCATCTTTGTGGCCCATGATTGGAAAATAAAGTTATTCTATTCTATTCTGTAGACAGTGAGGACGGACTGTGCTATAAATAAATGTGCTATAAATAAATCTGCTATAATTAAATCCTCATGTTATCTGCGCACTTTTTTTCGTAACACGAATTGCGTATGTCCTATAGATGTTAATGCGTACAGAGTTTAGTATTTGAGTAAACAGGAACATTACAAAATATGAACTTAGTTATAACAACAGACGGTAATAACGTTCGTTCGTTCGTGCGTGCGTGAGTGCGTGCGTGCGTGCGTGCCGTGTGATTATATACAGAAAACGAAAAACAATGAAATTCTTCTAAAGTTACGTTTCTTTTTGGCAAGTTCTTTCTCTACTTATATCAATATTACTGAATTCACAGTATTTCAGCGTGTGTTGCATCTATCCTTGCCTTCATTTGATTTTTGTGTGTCTCATCATAGCATCATAGCTTGTTCGCAAATACTCTCTCTCTCTCTCTCTCTCTCTCTCTATATATATATATATATATAATAATATATAACTTAAACGTTTTGAAAATTCAAACTTTATCGACACAATATAAACGGCTTTAATCAGCCAGGCCAAACCAGAAAACTGGAGGTCGAATTAAGAGTTACCAGCTAATAATTAATTTTAATCATATTCAATTCAGATATTTTAAGAACCCGTGTATTAACCTATACTTTTCACAGGCACAAATATATGACCTGAACACCTGGATATAGTTTTGAAAAACGGTTCTGAAGTGTAATTTGGCCATTATTTGGCAATTAGTTTCTTGAATAAAACAGGCATATGTGCCTATTAAATACATTATTGTGCCTTCACCATATATGAGTTTTAGTTGATAGCTCATAATTCAATTGAAAGTGTATAACTTTATTTGTTTAATATCTTTATATGAAACATGTAAGATGATTGTGTGGAGGCGATCTGGAAGAATTATGAATATCAATCCAATAACATATTATACAACCATCATAATGTGCAAGAGATTCATTTTTAATACGCAAATAAACTAAAAATGGCCCTGATATTTGGTACGATTTGATTATTGTGTCGTTGTATATATCCTTAAAATTTAATTTATATGAGACTTAAAAGCTTTGAGACGTATTTATTTAAGAATTAGAACATCGTTTACTGTGAATTATCGTTTAAAATATCACAATTTGGATTTACAATTGAACGACAAACCATGATATATTATAGATAATTCACCGTAAACGATGTTCTATTCTTATTCTAATACCCCTAAAATGTGAAAATAACGCACACATCTGAAATCTTTCGCATTGCTTACTCTTCTAACGTGCATACGTTACAATGCGCAATGCGCAAATAAGCGGGTGTATTAGAATTTGTGATAGAATGACATTTTTACTGAATAATGCATACACCTCATATTAAAACTAAGTAATTTATGTGACGTGTTTATATTACTTCCAACTGTTAATAATCTATGGTGTAGGATCGGGGTCAAAACTACTGATGTAGGCGCACCTGTAAAAAAGTGTAGGTGCACCTATAAAAAGTGTAGGTGTACCTATATATTTTATGGGTGCACTTGTAAAAATGTAGGTGCACCCATAAAATATATAGGTGCACCCATAACATATATAGGTGCACCTACACTGTTTATAGGTGCACCTACACTTTTTATAGGTGTGGCCTACTTTGCCACTGACCGTTCCAAGGCGGTAGCCCTATTGTCAACTATTTTGTGTTTGTGATGTCGTTTGCATTTATTATTACGTTTGCCTTCTTCTTTGTCTGTTTGCGTGTTTGTTTCCGTGTTTTGTGGTTGACTGTCCTCCTTGAATGCTACTTTCCCTGTCCGATCTTTTTATATTTCTTTGGCTTTATAGCCTCAGACCTCTGCCCCGTGTTTGTTCGCTCCCTGGTGGACGCATGTCTGGTGGGAAACTTCATCGTCCATCTCATCTCCCTCTGAGGTTGCTGTCCCTATATAACCTAATGTGATATGTTCACAAGGCGTTAAACACTATTTCATTTCATATTCACTCTTAATTTGTTTGTGGAAAACAAACGCTTGGTTGAATTGATGTTTTGGATTTGCCATAGATGTTATGTGTCAAATCTAGTTTATGTATTCCGCGCTTGTACTAAATATAGACATTCGTGGGATTTATATTTGTTGGGGATTTCCGCGCTTGTACTAAATATAGACATTCCCTGGGAATAATGAATTGAATGTTGTTTAACGGCTCATCAACACAGTATAGGTTATTTAGAGCCGCCCCATAGAGAGGGGAAGGATACATAGGAATCCGGAACCTGCCCTACTCTTATTATCGAATAGATTCCTATGGTTCTTTAACGTGCTCAGAGGGATAGACCGATACACGGGACCGCCCCATAGGAATCTATTCGATAATAAGAGTAGGCCAGGTTCCCGGATTTCTATGTATCCTTCCCCTCTCTCTGGGGCGGCTCTAAATAACCTATACTGTGTTGATGAGCCGTTAAACAACATTCAATTCATAAATCCCAGGGAATGTCTATATTTAGTACAAGCGCGGAAATCCTGGGATTTATATTTTCTCTAAAAATAGAGTGTTAATCATATTTATTTTAAATACTGCTATAGAGACAAGTTAGTGGACATGTGGCTACAGTGAGTCAACATGTCAATAATAATACGAAACTTGCCGTCTTGTTGATGACCATACATTTATAAGTTTACAGACCGGACAAAGCCCCGTCATCAGCCGGACAGACTAGACAGAAACCCCGGACGATCGCCATATCCCCCACAATTTCGGACAAGTTATGTTATCTCTTAAAAGGCTGAAATTCGCAGTTTATTGTTGGTATTTGTCATGAGTTTGATTGTTTATGGATGAGTGTTTTTTTATCCGAAATACACCGGATGGACACAATTTCCGGATAATAAACTAAAAGGAAAAAAAGGTGTAATATAAGAACACATGTAAATTGTATATGACTAGTTTATTATGCGCCATCTAAAAACAATACTATAATAATCAATAAATAATTAACTAAATAGTGCATATTATATTAATTATATTATTTCTGAGCAAAAATCATTTTGAGCTGCACAATAAACTTTTATTTAGCAAACAATATTTTGATAGGATTTCTGAAGCAGTACTATGGATATAAAATTATTTAATTTAAATAAGTACGCACTAAACTTTAAATGGTACTAACTTGTGATTATGAATTAGTCAAGGATGAAGTAGTTTGCGTTCGAATTACGACCAAACATGCGGTATAGACACCAGCAATAAAGTTGCTTGACATATAGACTGTACAGCTTTAAGCACAAGCGCAGAAGAACAACAAAACCTCATAATCGTACAAAAAAAATTGCACACTGACGCAACGTCATCGACATACTATTATCACAAATCATTTGATATTTGTCCCCAGTTTAATATATTTAACAGAAAAACAAGTTTGCTATTATTCTTATTTACACCAGGGAGTTCGTATACACCCCATACCAGGGAGTAAGTATACACCCCATACCAAGGAGTAAGTATACACCCCATACCAGGGAGTATGTATACACCCCATACCAGGGAGTAAGTATACACCCCATACCAGGGAGTAAGTATACTTACTCCCTGCTTACACACCAAGACGACCAATGGATATGGTATACTTGCATACCTTTCAAACGTTCGTATATCATGCATAAACAATAAATACTACATATTCTTAATCGGAACTGCCTCAACCAATTTCTTCAATATTCTTCAAAACTGAATTCATATGAAAATTAGCGAGTTTATACGATTGACTATTCTTTGGCATGAGCATACCGGATGTAAAGACCTTGAGCATACCGGATATAAAGACCTTGAGCATACCGGATGTAAAGACCTTGAGAATACCGGATATAAAGACCTTGAGCATACCGGATGTAAAGACCTTGAGAATACCAGATATAAAGACATTGAGCATACCGGATGTAAAGACCTTCAATACGCATATTCGGAAATAACATCGATTTTAGCATTATTTTGAATGGTATTGTTCATGATACCTTTGTATTGAGTGGACCTTTATTTTGTATTCATACGGTGGATACTGCGAGTCAATAAACAAGAGTAAAAACACTGAGTGATGTCTACATATCAATAACAACTTATCACAGTGAGCTATTTGTCTTTTTCGTTGTCATGAAATCGAAATCAAATCAAATTGGCCAAGTTTAGACGAAATGGAATAGTATGACGACCCTGTATAGACCCTCGTGTCAGCTTCTCACGACGTCTCGAAGGATGACGAGTTCATGTTTGACCAGGTCCACGTGACAGTATACAAATCATGAGATCAAAGCGTCACACGCGCCTGGATCTCGTTCTTGGACTGGGTGAGACAATGTGTCTCTGCACACCCATGACTTAACTGACTTAACGATTTTTGAAATGCCATGTCTTAATATAAAAAATAATAGTATTGCAACTATTGCTGCGGTAATAGATACTGCTATTATGATAATACGCATTTTGATTTCGTCTGGGTCGGTGTCAGGTGAAAACGATGACGATACCGTAGATGTTGCGGAAGTCATCGAAGGTATCGTGGTGGATGATAGCGTAGTTGTGGAATTCGTTCGAAGAGTCAACGCTGTTGAAAGACTAGTTGTTGTTGAAGCCGTCGTCGTCGTCGTGGGGAACTTAACATCTAAAAAGATAAAGAATTAATGGCGAGTTTTTTACATTTAAGATTACAGACAAATACCACAAAATACTTCTATATTAACGATCGAGTCTTTGGTCGAATTACACGGTGGTGAGAATCTTTATGTGCGCTTGCGCAGATTTGAGATTAACGGGTCTAGGTCTAATTACACTAAATCAACAGGATGTGCTCGCCTGGTGCCATCGAAAGTAGTTCTGTATTAAAGAGTGCTAATCATTTTTCTTTTTAAAAACTTTTTTTATTGCAGTTTCCTGTTATTTTTTGGCTGTAACTGTATTCTGGACATGTTGTTGGTATTTGAAAATGCAGCTCATCATATTTTTGACAGTTTTTTATATAAATTTGAGAAGTAAAAGTAGACAGGGTATGAAATTGCAAGGGGTAAAAATAGTGTTGACCTTTGACCCGGTGTTAGTATACAATTGAAGAAATGTTTCTTAGAAGGTATTAAACCCCCTATTTCCTTGTTGATGTTTAATAGCAGACATGTTTATTTGCATGATAAAGTAAGTTTCCCAGAATTCTAACGAGGTTTGAGTTTTTAACAGGTTGTCAACATTCTGACTTTACTATGGAATGGCAATGGAGACTCATTTACGCTATTATAACCTCTAGCCTTTAAAAAGTCAACACATTCCCTTTCCATTTCTATTGATATCTATTTTTCAAATGTCAGGGAGGGGCCGGACGCTCTGCCCCATTCCCTTAGATCCGCTACTTGGTAATATCAGCGTAGATAATCTAAATATTTCATCAGGGTTAACATTATTTAAAACAAAATTTTGCAAAGATAATTATTGACTTTAAATGTATACTGGGTACAACGTAATAGCCTGCATATTAACAGTTGTATCATTACTTGTTCATACATTTTACTCACAATAATACAGTACAGTTTATAAACACATATGTTGTACTCAGATAACACTCTGGGTATACATGGATGACCCTATATAATGATGTGAATATACTTAGCGTGTGGACGGGAAATAGATAGGTAAGCAAACGATACGGTAAATACACAATGAGAGAGAGAGAGAGAGAGAGAGAGAGAGAGAGAGAGTTTAAATGTGAAATACACCTACTTGGACAAAAATCACTACATCCTGGACTAGGCTGGGAGCCACACACGTCCGAGCAGGGACGACACTCGTCTAGTATTCGCATCCAAAAATATCCACCCGGACATACCGGCTTTCCTTTTACACATACTACAATAAATGCCAAATGCTGCACGAACACGACCAACCGACCTGTAACTGAAAATTAAAATAAACCGATATCTTTAAACAGGTAATATTTGTAAACAAATCGTTTAACCGTAGATAAAATATCTTTATGCTCGCTGTTAAATGACTATTATACACTATTTACACCTGATAATGTTATCGAGTAATTACTGTATGTTGAACGATCAAATATATTTATAACAACTTATCCTTGAATACGTACCCTTCATTATTGAAATAATTATTGATTTATTTAAAAAAAAAAAAAGGCTAGATCTATGAACGTTTACATATTAACTTGTTGTATTTAAAATTTCGAGGTGCTCTCGGCAAAAGATAAAGCACATCTAATACTAATACGCTTACATTTACGTATACTTTAAATTGTATGTTCTGTTTTTCCTTTAAAATTCTATTTATAGAAACTGATATTCTGGAATTCTGATATTTCACGATTGCGCATTTATTTAAACTCGGCTAGCCTAAATGATATTGCAAAAAATTAAACACCTGGGATGGAAGCAGAGTGGTTATTTAGCTTCGCCGACTACTCATCATAGCAACACAAAAATGAAACGGTCGCCATTTTCTTTTTTTTAAAACACATTATTACGAAAATTGTGACAATTTTACACGATTAGAATCTCAGTTCCCTTTAAGTTTCGTCAACTTCAGCTGTATTGACTTTTAGAAGCTTTACTGCGCTCGAAGTCGGCGTGACGTCACAATGTCACGTGTTTTTAGCCGTCATCTTTGTTTGCGGGTAAAGTACACATAAAGTACACTAGGAGGTGTTTTGTTGACAAGATCGATAATTTCTAGCAGTTTCAAAGCGTGACAAGCATCCATGTCGTATCAGTATGAAGAGGCATTTCCTCCCGAGGCACGACTTCGATATACAACAAAGTTACAGGTGGCTGGCTTAGAAATATGCCTCTACAAGATTAACGCAGATAAGTGGGGCAATAACCCGAAACAGTGGCCAGATGTCGACTACAAAGATGTTTACACATATTTGATCAAAAGTCTTCGTTAGTGACAACTCAATTTCTATCAATATACAAACATATGATACAAACAAACAGTAATTATTGACGAAATCCTCTTTTTTTAATATAACGTACGTCTACGAATGTAAAACTTGGCAAGAAGTTTTGGAGAATACCCCACCCACCCAAATATGTGGGCCACAATTGGAAAATGCTACTGGCAGTCATAGTTTTCTGATTTTATTAACTTGTTCAAATTGGTATATTGTTATGTTTTTTAATTAAAATGTTTGTATGTGGTATGTTTTGCAGGATTGTTCTCACAAGAAGCCATGGAAAACTACAGGTCACTGGAAGCCTACACATTTTTTGTTTCCGGCTGGTGCAGACTGTCCATCATGTTAAGACAACCAGTGGGAATATGGCGTTCAATGCAGACGTTAAACCCTCCTATCGAGTAACCGAGGAACCCCACCATCCTTGGGTGACACTTAAGCGTTCAGGACCAGTGGTCAATGCTCACTGCGACTGCATGGCAGGGTAAGACAACCGATTTTTTTAAATATATACAAGTATATTTCTTACATACCAGATAAAGTTATTCGCGTTTAACATGGGTGATGGAAAGACTGATTTTACACACGGGGAAAATACGTCGCGCGCTGATATCAACAATGACAGCTGCAAAACGTCATTGTGTAAATAAACATAGTTGGCGACGTCAATGCGCAGAATGTAAATGGTATGCAAGAAAAAGAATCGATCATGGATACCCGGTTCTTATAGGGGAATTCCAACCCTAGGTATAACTGTTTTAATCTGAACCTTGGCAGAGCCCCGGTTCCGATAAAAAAAGGTAAAAGCTTGTGTTGGAATTCCCTATTCACTGGATACCCATGAAAGATTCTTATAATACGCACACACGTACTTTTTTTACTATACTTGACTGATTTATTTATACATAATATTTTACTGTAATCTTGACTGCGAATGCATGGCAGGGTAAGACAACCAATCGCCAATCGTAATACCTGAGGTCTACTGTACCCGAACATGTTAAATTGTTACTTCCTTCCTTGTGCACTTGTTTGTAAATGCATTTCTAATATAGTCAAAACTATGCTTTTCTACATTGTATTGATGGAAATGCAAAGCTGAAACAGAATTAACTTTGTCGTATACACACATTATTTTATTTGACCTTATTTTATTTTAGTATATTATTAATGGTATGCATTTCCAAAAAGATTTGTGGGGTTTTTTACAGGTTAGGAGAGGCCTGTTCTCATGTTGATGCTTTACTTTTCCAAGATGGAGGTAGCAGTTAGGCTGGGGTACACGAGTTCAGCCTGTACAGACGTACCATGTACCTGGAATGCGTGTTTCGTGAAGAATGTGAAGGCATCCGAAATATCAAACATCAAGTTCTATAAAACTGTGTGGAAAGAAAGACTGCAGAGTCACGCGCCAAAACGGATCCGTTTACATGCACGGAAGCTCGATTCGGTAGCTGGTAAGTGGATTCTTATTAAGATTTACAAAACATTTGGTAAATTGACAATGCCCACCGTACCACATGGATTAGAAGGCTTTTATTAAACCTCAAATAAGCTGTAAACTCCCAACCGTTTGTTAGTTTACTTCGATACAATCGCATTTCTACGAAAATGTAAACGGTACCCGGCTTTGAAATGTGATTGTATGGAAGTAAAACGGCTGGTAGTTTACAGCTTATTTAAGGTTTAATAAAATGTTTTTCATCCATGCGGTACGGTAGGCATTGTCAATTAACCAAATGTTTCGTAAATCTTGGTGAAAATCCACTTACCAGCTCCCGAATCCAGCTTCTGTGTATGTAAACGGATCTGTTTTAGCGCGTGCGCGTGACGTAGGTTGCTACCCTTGCATGTAATTGACCCCTGTTACAAGAATCATGTTGCTGATGCGTACGGTACGGAATCTATGTATTATGTAATGTATACAGCTAATAGATCTACTGCATGTAGCATGATGAACTAATTAAATTGATAAACATTATTATTTGTCTTTATATATTGTACATCATACTTCTACTGGTAATCTGTATTAGTTTTGTCAAACTAAGCTAAACTATTCTTTGCTACTTTCGGTATTCTCCGTACAACGCACCTGCTATTATGCACGGTACAGTACGGTACGGCTATAACCCCCAACCAAAACAATGAATGAATGAATGAATGAATGAATGGTGTTTAACGGCACGTCGACACATAAATAGGTCATATTGTGCGCAAAAACTGATGAAAGATGAAGAAATGAAGTAGCAATTAAAATTAAAGTAAATATATAAAGATAAAACTATTTACAAATAAGGATGATATGGTAGTAATATAAACGAATGCCCATCAACGGGTATAGAAACAAGTAAATATATATAAGAACATATTATAATGATTTATGTAGTCTTATTTCTTTCAGGAAATCTAAAACAAGACTAACATCTATAACATCAAATAACTCTTACATAGTATTAACATTGTAGTATCTTTGACGCATAGGATCAAAGTCTACACATTCCAACAATATGTGTTTGACCGTTAACGGTGCAAAGCAGGTTATACATTCTGGTAATTGTTCACTTCTAATAAATAAATATGACCCAACCAAAACAGATAAGTTAATTGGTCAAGGAACGATCAACTGAATTTTACTCATCTAAATAAAACAACAAGAAAGGTTTTACGCAAGCGTGAAATAGCTGCTGAGAGAAAATAGCATTATATCTGGGTTTTAACTGGGAACAAAGTTCAACATAATAACCGATGAGAAGTAACGGGTGTTTAAAAAATATTGAAAACAAATATAATGTTGTCAGGAAGACGTAAACACGCCACGACCGTTTTTTCCTTACCAGACACTTTCTTCCCCATTTTTATCATCAGTTTTACCAAACATTTTGAATAAAGGTAAAACCTTGATTCGCTCTGGTCAAATCCTTGACATGTATTACATATTGATTAAATATTCACCTTTGTGAAGTACACATCAGCACAGAAATACAAGTGTTCATATAAAAGGGATGCGTGTGCGTTATAGCGTGTGCATTACATAAACTTTTCACTGCTACAATGTGTAATTATAAGAGTACGTTATGAAAGTGAAAAACACAAAGAAACTGTTCATTGCTACCTTGCCATGTGCAATTATGAAAACCATATAAGAGTAACAACAAAAAAATATATAACGAATTTAATGCAACAATTAGTTTAATAAGTAGAACATTTTTAATTTACTGCAATTATAAAAATGTAATGTATTTTTGTCTGCGTTTATTTGGGAACAATTGCCATTGTCTAATCACACAGCTTTACATATAATAGCATGCCCTATTTGCAACTAAATGTAAAACAGTCTTACAGTGGAGACGTGAAGTGGAGCAGCAGCAGCAACAGCAGCAGTAGCAGTAGCAATAATAATAGTAGTAGTAGTAGTAGTAGTAGTAGTAGTAGTAGTAGTAGCAACAGCAGCAGCAGTAGCTGTAGCAGTAGCAGTAGTAGTAGTAGTAGTAGTAGTAGTAGTGGTGGTGATAGCAGTGAAGTCCAATATAACTTAAAATACCTCTTTGTTCTTCAAACAAATAAGAATTAGAATGAAATCGAGGCCCAGTTAACAGAAAACGACAAGAAAGTCGCTTTATCATTGTATGAAAATAGAACGCTATTCATACAAGGCAATGTAGAGGCTGTGGGAATTGGGACTTCAGAGTGTTCAAACTTTTCTCTAAACTCATTGAACACTTCACAATGAAATATGATGAATATATAATATTCGTTGAAGAACCATACCGATCAACGGTGATTGACATCAGAAACATGCCAAGACATTAAACGACAAATTAGCCCATCAAACTCTGCATCTGATGATGCTGCGACCCGCGTTAAGCAACTTTCCAATCAATGGTGTTCAATTCACACTTAACTGAGATAAGGGCTGACAGAAAATGTGATGATGCGACCCTCGTTAAGCAACCATTCCAACCAAAGGTGTCTGATTACAACAATCTTCCTTAACTTAAGTAATGCCTCAACAGATGTTGATATGTCTGTCGGTGAAATAAGAAACGAACAGAAAGAGATAGACAGTTCAAATGAGATGAATGTATGAATCTGATAAATTGACACCTTCATAAGCTAATTCAATCTAAACCTTATGGAAGACCCTGCTGAAAAGTTATCATATTTACCAAACTTTGCCAGTGTCTTACTATTAAAGGTGAAATATAGCGTGTATTTTGAGTATATATTCGGAAATATACGTATATAATATACAATATTTTCAAATCTTACACTTATTGGTTGTCCCGTTTTCTCACAGTAGCCAATTTTATCCCATAGCGCACACGCTTCGAGTTTCGCCCTTTTTGAAGACAGGTAAATGACACGTGATCATGTGACGTCATTGGTACCAAACGATTCGCGGTGTCGCATTGAGTTGTATAGTATTGTCTATGTAGGATTACGTTTTATGATACTTGTTAAAAATGCCGTGTGTTGTTGCTGGGTGAAAAAGTTTGCATAAAGAAGGACAAGATAATAACCTAAGTTTCTTTCGTTTCCCTAATCGAGATAATGATATATTACGATTTGAAGTGTGGGTAGACGTTACCGAAGAAAATCGCCCGACTCGTCGAGAAAGTGGGAACCTACGAAAGACGCGCGAGTTTGTAGCAAACACTTTGAGTTGACTTCGTGGGAAGTCCATTCTTTGGTTTCATTATCTTTGAATTTGGAGAACAAAGGGCCATGCAGATTAAAATCAACAGCGGTACCAACGATATTCGACTATAAAAATGAGAAGTGCATAACCCCGCCGTCTCCAAGCAAGTTGTATTCGCCTATTCGACCGGCGTTGAGGAGGAAATTCACACATGAAGTAAGATTGAAATTTATGTTCAATTATCTTAGCACCTCATCGGGTATACGTATGATAAATTGAAGAAAGGTGTATAGTCTTAGATCTTTATATACACCGTGAATGTTTAGCTGTTGAATTAGAAGCATGCGTCTTTACGTGAATCAATGAAGAGTTAACGGCGCTAATATTACGTAGCCGTCTTTTTTTAAAAGATTGCTAAGAACGTTCAGCATATAAATTTAAATGAATCCGGCGAAATAAACACTGTGTCTTTGTTTCCAAATTTTAATTTTAATAATTTTAAATTATACACCCTCTTCTGCTAATAGTATTATAGATATATATTATCAACTTATATAGGGCTATGGATTTGAAAAAAAATTACAAATTGTTTCATGGATATGTATTACAAGGCAGAAAATTAATAATATTACTAGCTTTTATATTAATTCAGTAATTTTTTATGGCAAAGCAGCAACAATAACGCCTCTTAGCTCGTGCAATAAGTATAATAGAATAATATACTTTATATTATGGTAATTTGATATATTTGGTCTGTTTTCGATCTGTATATCAGGAGTAAGTATACATGAGTAAGTATACTTACTAACTGTCTATATCGTTCTCATAATACATTTGGCTATATTATTTAAATCATAGTATTTTTCTCTCTTTGTGCGCGACAAATATCATGTGATATATCCGTCTTGTGCAATACGCGTCTGCCCTCGGCGGTATTACACCGCTCAAGTAATTGCAATAAACAGGAAATATATCATAAAACTAGGTTTTACTAAATGGTGCGTGCTTTTGTGATATACCGACGTATGTACCAAAATTAGGCTGCACTTCAATAGTGCACCGCAATATTTTATTAGTCTGTAATGATATTTGGGGACACGTGGAGACTAGAGAGCGTGTCATATTGCAAACACCGCTCCTAGAGTGTTTGGTGTTGATGGCGACTTATGGCAAATATATAACACTATAGAAATTATGGCGCCGAAATTATATGCCGTTTCATTTATTATTGTTTTTATTCATTTTTTATCAATTATGGATAATATCTAATAAATATATTTGTTCCATGTCTACTTATCGGCAAAAAAAATCTGACGCTCGTATTACCATAGAGTTACATACATATATATCCATTTATTAATGTATAGGTATAGACCAGGTCCATTCATTCGGAATATACTACATTTCGCGGTTATTGTGTATGTACCAAGATATTGCAGTTTTGCGGGTGACTTACTGTCAGATTTCGATGAAAACAATGTTTACCTTGTTTTTTTGTTTGTTGTTGCTGTAAGTGTATAAATACGCTATTTTGTTAGATTAGTGAATAGTGTAATGAACCACCGAACGTAACGAATGACATGACACGATAGTCTGTACAAGCTCTCCATTTGCACCTGCACCGCGTACGACTTCATCATCAGTTGATGAATCCGATGTATTTTCGTCCTCAGACACGTATTCTGGCTCCAAATCGTAAGGTTGCACATGGTGTAACCGTTTTATCACGGGCATTTCCTCTGACATAGCTTAATTCTCACATTTTCACACAAGGAATACTGTTTTGCGTTCAGTCCCAATGTAAACAAAAAATAGTTTGTTCCCAATGACGTCATTTCCGGTAATTCGCGCAAGAGTTTTTCCCCTTAGATTTTTTTCGATTTTTTAGCAATGCCTGTTCGCCTTCTCGGTTTTTATCTTTAAAAACATATTTTCACTAAACATACATCAATAGCATAGTAAACATCGTATTTATAATGATATTTAATAATTAAAAACATATCAACAACGGATTTGTTGATTTAGGACAAATTTCATCTTTAAGTGTATTCTTCTTTGGTGGTTCTTTCGGAGAATGTGATGCATGTACGCATTTCGAAACATCAACACCATTTCCTTAAAATAAAAAGGGGGAAATAAGTACTGCTAGATATATCTATATGTTTTAATTGTATTCGGTTGGCACATGCGCATGTACTACTGTCTGATACTGCACACGCGGTTTGATGTGTTTTGCATACAACAAAACCCAACAACAATACAAACATAAAATTATATAATTATATTTTACAAATCCTTCAAATTATTCTCAAGTTTCAAGGATAAACCGACGGACGGGAGAACGATGGAGCTAACAGAACTCTGACTGCAATTATAAACTCTAAATTGAGTCGGAGATATGAAAGGGAGGAGAAATATCTCCAGCACTCCATTTCAAGACTCCACTCCACTCCAAGTCGCCATGAATACTCTATTCCATGTTTCACACCATGCTGTCTATTTTAGTAACACACTGGTTTTATCATATTAAAATATATTTAGCAGACTAAAAATAAAATAATCATTGAAATACTTGCAACTGTCTGCCCGGAAGCGTATGTTTAAATATGCGTACTTCTCAAAAGCAAACTAGACTATTTATAAATTATTACCGGAAAAATGAATGTCAACATTTAAATATTTATAAAATGTACAATCCCACTTATCCTGTATTTTTTCGAGGCGTTTGCCGAGATATTTTATATATAATCTAGTGGGTGTCTGCTAGTTCTTGCCTCTGTTCATTCGTCTGTTCACTCGTCCTTCCGTCTGTCCATCCATACGTCTACCTACTCATACTTTCTGGTACATTTTTGTTTTTCCGTTCGCCTTGTTTTATCTGTTATATTCCTTCATTTTTACGTAGAATAACAGCGACAATGAAAAACAACAGTTTGTGCTCTTAATAATAGCGACAATAAAAGCAATAGCCTTGGTTTCTAGAATAATATCGGCAATGAAAACAATAGTACCGACTTCTAGAATAAAAGCTGCATTAACGACCATAGTCCCCGTTCATGCCACTAACGGTCTGGGCTTCCCTAAAATGAGGCTGGAGTCTACACAAATATGAAATTTGAGATTTTCACAAAAGAACCGTTTGGCGACTTTTGGTATTCTGGTTCAGGGACTAGCTTTTAAAGATTAAAAAATAAAGGAAAACGTCAATGATTGGCCGCAACATGCACGCATTTCGGATTTAATTAAACATGTTACTGGTTCGAGTAAACTTCAGAAACAATCGATTCGTAAGTGATCGAGTTCGGGGTAGTCCTGGGTGTCGGAGAAACATGAAAAATATTCATCCAACGAATGTTGTGTATGTAGCAAAACAAGACCCAGCTACAGTCTCTATATAAATCTATTTTTTCTTTGTAGGCGTATCTTTATTTGTAACTTCATGTTCACCAGCTCATGTCGAAATCGGATATTCAAGCGATCAAAATTTAGCGCAGGAAATCATTTATTGTATATGCATCGACCAGTGCACACGTACCTATACAAAGGTAACAGTAATTTTTGCAAAAACAAAGTTAACCTCTTTCGGGGCTCGAACACACGACCTTCCTCGAACACACGACCTTCTGTGTTCAAGTCCGGAACTCTATCAGCTGAACTATAACGCAACTTGAGAAAATAGTATACTATTTATTATCAGTCAAAATAACCTAACATATTTGAACGCAAGTCAAGATGGATCAATAAATATGTAGTCCATCTTGTCGCAAGTGTAAATTAACATTGCCTGGTGTAATAGGCCTACTGTATGTTATCAATATGAAACTAATACTTCCCCTCAAACAACCATATCTCGACTTGTTATTTAGCGCTTGATGAGTTTGTGTGTGCGCGCTTGTTATTACGTAATGCCTATTTATTGTTAAAAATACTACAACATGCCAATAAATAGCCGTGATCTAGGGGTTCAGCGTACATCTTTCAAAACTTACAAGTGCAAGGCTGTGGTTCAAATCCCGTTTCGGGCAACTATTTGTTTTATCACATATATTCTAAAGCCGTATATTTATCGGTGTTACCTATACGGAGGCTAAATAAAAATGTGAAATTGTATGCATCGATTTCTGCTTATTGGGGTGTTCGTCGATTTGAAACTACTTTACACGTGACTCATTTATATTCGTGAGTTATTACCAGTTAAAATAGGGACGGTGTAGCTTTAAGCAATAGATAGAGTCTGGTCTAATTGGTTTATTTAAACACCGAGATGGGCGTAGCCATCGAGGTTTTTAAATAACCAACGAGGTGAGCCAGACTCTATGTGTTTTGTAGTATGGGCACTTAGTGAACCTGTCCGTAATCTTACTTCCAATAAATGGTAAAGCGCCGCCCCTTTGTTGTTGTTTTTTAATTACACGACTTAATGACATGCATTCATCAAAGCCAATTTCACTGACCATATGTAGGAGGCCATGGTGTCCGCACCGGCCATGGTGTCCGCGGGATAATATGGCCTAGGCGTAGGAGGCCATGGTGTCCGCAAGGCCATTGTATCCGCAGGGGGCGTCTGCACGTTATGCGATCGAGTGTAAGGTGGTGTTATAGCGTATTTGGTGGAGAAAAGTAAATTGTAAATTGAATTGAATTTTGTTTAACGTCTCATCGAAACATTATATGCCGCCCCAGAGAAAGTTGAAGGTGCAGTGTAACTTATTGAGTGGGGGGAAATTGAATTGAATTGAATATTGTTCAACGGCATTCAACACATTACAGGCTATTTAGAGCCGCCCCAGAGCGAATGGAAAGTGGTATTATTACGTATTGCGTGGTGAAATAATGACTAAATTAGAACATTTAATCGAATTGAATATTGTTTAACGGCTCATCAACACATTACTGGTTATTTAGAGCCGCCCCAGATTTAGAGCCGCTCCAGATACCAGGGAGAGTAGTAAATGGTATTATAACGTATTGAGTGATGAAATAATGACCAAATTAGACTATTTAATTGAATTTAATATTTTTTAACGGCTAATCAGCACATTATAGGTTATTTAGAGCTGCCCCAGAGAGAGTGTGGAAAGTATTATAACGTACTGAGTGGTGAAATAATGATTAAATAAAGAAATTTGATAGAATTGAATTTTGTTTAAAGGCTCATCAACACATTATAGGTTATTTAGAGCCAGCCCAGAGAGTGAAACTACACTATTACATGTATGTGGGAACGTGCGGAAAAAAATAAGAGTCTCGGCAGGGATTGTCAGCTAAAACCGTCCATTACCCCCACCCGTCTAAACTAATGCGCCAGTGTGCATAATTAAAACATTTATTTATTCAGATTTTGCTCGAAGATATTTCCATTAAGTGTAAATCCTTTTTATTATTAAATTATGTGCTTTCGGGTGTAACTTTCTCATGAGAGTATTGCTTTTAGGTAAGTTTGTGTGCTAATAAAACACAATGGCCGTTGCCCCTTTAATCCTTGATTCATTCACCGCAATATCTAGGACATAAATTGTAATACACTGCTACATGTACACGTCTACAATCCGTGGTATATGGTAATTAGTATCCCCGCTGAGACGATCATTGCTCTTACGCAATTTATGGTATCGCCATTGGTACTATCAAGAGTCAACACATTTGCATATTGAATTTCATACAGCCTCATATAAAGTTAGTGTGTAAAGAGAAGAAAAAAGGGTTTGTATCCATATTGCATTTATACTTATAATATGAAATTGTATGAACTATGTTTAATGTGTCTAAAGATCATATATATCTGGATAGAGCCAAGCGCCAATGCTTGCATATTTTAATGAATAATCTATACTATAAAAAATAATGACTAAATAAGGAAATTGAATTGAATTGAATCTTGTTTAACGGCTCATCAACACATAAAAGGTTATTTAGAGCCACTCCATAGAAAGTGGAAGGTGGTATTATAACTTATTGAGTGGGGCGGAATTGAATTGAATAGTATCCGCGAACACCATGGCCGCACGTGCGGACACCATGGCCTCCTACATCATACTACAACTATATTTAGTAGTCGATAGGTTTTTCCGCTGCAGTAGGGCTACATATAGAGTAATATCGGAAAATCCAGACTGTTACTAAATTTGAGCTGCCTCTCTCTCTATATATAGTCGATCTACGAAGTAAGAAAATAAATAACGTAGTAAATTAAATTATATTAAGTTTTCAAAAGGTTTTTCCGTTTCAGTATATATATATAGATTAATATCGGAAATCCCGAATGATACTAAATTTGAGCTATCAAACAGGATTGAGGTAATGTGACTATTTAGAACATGTATATCAAAATAGCCGTATCAGTAGGAACGCCAGCCCTATGGAGTAGGAATATCTATCAAACCAGGTCACGTAATAAAATCGATAACAAAATGACATTATCGGGGAAATTGTCACTGGTCAGATTTATACACCTCTTATCTATAAACTGTGATTATGACAAAACACAATCACAGATCGTTGTTAAAGTAATAATATTCACAAACTACATTGGTCGAACATAATTGATGTACACTTCGTGTAATTCCCATTAATAGATAAGGGATGAATTTAGGTTGTTTTTAAGGTTTAAATTGCCGACAAAATCGAAAATTAAAATCGATTTATTTCGTCATTTTAGAAGCGAGACCCACGGACTCAAAGACGGCATAATGCATATACATTTACAGACGCGACCGGGTACAAAAGAAATGAAATAATTCCATTATTTCAATACATATATTTCAAATGCATGTATCCGTGCATTCCAGATTAAATTTCTAATCTATACATGCTTTTGGTTTATGCCGGAGTGGTCAAAATAGGTTTTAACAAATCAAATTGCAACGGTACGTCGGGAAAGGAAATGAGGATGGTGAAAATATACGTTGCAGTGCTAATTTTCTGAATCCGACAAAATAGCAAAAAAAATGAAGTTTTAACAGCGAGAATGAATTTTCTTTTATGAAAATGTTCATTGGCATGTCTACTATTAAAAACCAAAATTTAAAGTCAATCAGAAAATAGTACTGTTTTCCCAAAATTAACAAAGTACACCGTATTCGCTAAAATAAGAACAATCGCCTTTCGAAGTTAATGTTCACGCGAGATATAAAACCTTGAAATTATGAACTCCTTTTTAAGAGATATATTGATTTCAACATTGTTCTGTGTTTAATAAATTATTAGAGTAGAATGTTCACAGTTTTTCTCAAGGACACCATTACGGTAGTATCCCTGCAACCCCGCCCCGCCCCTCACCCACCCACCACCACCCTCCATACCGTATTGATTAAGTTGTATATTGCTGCGAATGCGCAGTTTTAATCAAATTCGATTTATTTCATCATTTTAGAAGCGAGAAAAAAAACAAAAACATGTACGCGTAGATACATCTTTCCTCTGTCGATATGTAAAATATAAAAAAATCGGAGGCAAGTACTTTTCCCCCCCGAAAATTAACAAAGTACACCGTAATCGCTCAAATACGCCGAATCGACTAAACAAAAGAAGTCATGTCTAGGCTCGGTAGGCCTGAACAAAAGAAGTCGGATCTAGTCTCGGTATGTCTAAACAAAAGAAGTCTTGACTAGTGTCACACGGTAGGCCTAAACATAAAAGTATTGACTAGTCTCGGTAGGCCTAAACAAAAGAAGTATTGACTAGTCTCGGTATGCCTAAACATAAAAGTATTGACTAGTGTCGGTAGGCCTAAACATAAAATTATTGACTAGTGTCGGTAGGCCTAAACATAAAAGTATTGACTAGTGTCGGTAGGCCTAAACGAAAGAAGTCTTGACTAGTCTCGGTATGCCTAAACATAAAAGTATTGACAAGTGTCGGTAGGCCTAAACATAAAAGTATTGACTAGTGTCGGTATGCCTAAACGAAAGAAGTCTTGACTAGTGTCGGTAGGCCTAAACATAAAAGTATTGACTAGTCTCGGTATGCCTAAACATAAAAGTATGGACTAGTGTCGGTATGCCTAAACAAAAGAAGTCTTGACTAGTGTCGGTAGGCCTAAACATAAAACTATTGACTAGTGTCGGTAGGCCTAAACAAAAGAAGTCTTGACTAGTGTCGGTATGCCTAAACACATAAAAGTATTGACTAGTCTCGGTATGCCTAAACATAAACGTATTGACTAGTGTCGGTAGGCCTAAACATAAAAGTATTGACTAGTGTCGGTATGCCTAAACATAAAAGTATTGACTAGTGTCGGTATGCCTAAACATAAAATATTGACTAGTGTCGGTATGCCTAAACACATAAAAGTATTGACTAGTGTCGGTATGCCTAAACATAAAAGTATTGACTAGTGTCGGTATGCCTAAACATAAAATATTGACTAGTGTCGGTATGCCTAAACACATAAAAGTATTGACTAGTGTCGGTATGCCTAAACATAAAATATTGACTAGTGTCGGTATGCCTAAACACATAAAAGTATTGACTAGTGTCGGTATGCCTAAACATAAAAGTATTGACTAGTGTCGGTATGCCTAAACATAAAATATTGACTAGTGTCGGTATGCCTAAACACATAAAAGTATTGACTAGTGTCGGTATGCCTAAACATAAAAGTATTGACTAGTGTCGGTATGCCTAAACATAAAAGTATTGACTAGTGTCGGTAGGCCTAAACAAAAGAAGTCGTGTCTAGTCTCGTTCCAAATCGATGTTCGCACGGAATAAAATTGTGGAATTATGAATTCATTTATAAGAGATAAATCGATTTCAGCATTGTTCAGTAGTTGTTATATTATTGATTTAGTATGATCACAGTATTTATGAGGGCAACATTACGGTAGTAACCCTCCAACCCCGTCGGCTTCCCCCTTCCACCCCGTACACACAATACGTTGTGTATTGCTGCGCCTTTTACTCAAATCGATTTATTTCGTCATTTTAGAAGAGAGAATACAAACATAATCATATAGATACATCTCTCCTCTGTATATATGTAGAATTTCAATAAACGGAGACAAGTACTAATTAAGTAACAGAACCGTCCGACCCAAAGACGGCAACATTCATATTCATTAAGGAAAGACGACCCGCTACAGAAACAATTAAATAATTCCGTTATGTAAAAACATATATTTAAAATGTATGTGTCCATGTATTTTACACAAAAAGTTTGATCTGTACATGCTTTGGGTTTATGTCAGAGTGCCCAGTTTATTTTAACAAACAATGTTGCAACGGTATATCGGAAAATAAAATCATGATGGCGGCAATATACGTTGCAGAGTTAATTTTCGACATCAGAAAAAGCGATTAACTAATATAAGTTTAACAGGCAGAAGTATATTCTTTTAATTGTCCGATTAAAACTGAGGAGGCGACTCGAGTTTTAAAGAAAGCAAGATTGGCATGTGTCCCTTTAACCAAGTAAATAAATGACTGACGAGTAACAGACATGCTACTGTCAGTAACAAACATTATATAGGTAATATTTATAGCATACCTTTTCGAGTATATGCGATTTATACTGCTTCTCGAGGGCCGCAGGCCCGAGAGTGCAGTATAAATCGCATACGAGAAAAGTATGCTATAAATGTTTTGTACCTTAGAAATTGCCGGTAATTGACATTTTGATTGACAGGTTGTGTGTAAACTTACAACTATGCGCGTGTACAATGGAGTAAGCCATGGTATAACTGCCGAATCTGTCATTTATAGCACGGCTGAAATATACCGGCATTTATAGCACGGCTTAGGTTCAGATCTTCAGGTTTATGAAAAATATATCATAAGCAAGAACAAAGGAAAAGCATTTCAGCTATGGTACAAAACCGAATTATACATTATCACTTGATCAATAGTCCTGCTATAATACATACTGCGGGAAAAAGTTTAGCAAGTATTTTTAGATGAAATAGTACTGTATACAAGATATACTGACATTTTAAGACCCCTACGTTCATGTATTCGTTACGTCATTAAGATGTTCGACTGTTATTGATGTGTTTTTAATAAAATAGTGTGTCTATGGCAGTAGTTTCTTGATCATGTACTATTTCCAGGGTGCAACAAAAACTTGCTAAACTTTTTTGCCTCAGTATATGTTGCTGAAACGTCAGTTGATGTATAAACTATAATGTATACTCGGTAAAAAATGTTTTGGACCAGGGTATATAAAGTCATATAAAAATAAAACTAGTGGACAAAATTTAAGTATCTTTTTTTAGTAACCAAGGTCTACCCTACCCGGTTAATTTGGTACCAGAAACATTAAATTCCAAACAAAATTTGATCTTTAAAAAATATCGCGAACACACAAAGGGTCTGTAAAAAATGTTGCAAAGTCCATAAAAAGTAACAGTTACGGACACATTCGAGTAACCAATAAAAAGATTATTATTTTTTCGCAAACTTTCATTGTAAACGATAATTATTGTTGATTGTTGATCTATTGTGAATTATCAACTGAGATAATAAGGGTTATGGACGAATGTCATGGTTCAGCGATCATTGTACGGGTTCGAACACTGCCATGGTCCAAAACTTCTTTTACAGAGTATACAATGTTGATAAATAAATGTATCTATTTGTATGTATTGTCTTTATATGTAGGTTGTTTTTAGCTCTACTGGCCGAAGACCAGGCGTTCTTATGGGATGGCTCATTGTCCGTCGCCGTCCGTCATTGTCCGTCGCCGTCTGTTATATTTTTGATGTTAACACTACCACTTTAATTTTGCATTTGATCTTTATCCAACTTTGTCTGGATCTTCCTGTCAATAATAGCTCGAAAACCAACTAGATCGATTAGTAACACCGGAAATCTGGCCCTTGTTTTACTGAAAAATGTCATATTTTGCTTCGATAACATCTTAGCTTCTTTATTTGTATACGAGACGTATCATATCGTACCCCTGTCCGTCTGTCTGTCCGTTAACGTTTAGCTGACAATTGAGTTATGCTAATAACTTCCAAAGGAGTATGTCTACTATAATGAAACGCTGTACACATCTTCAGCATGTTCTAATGAATTCATCTGAAACAGGCTCATAATTCTCTGATTCATGACTTACTTTAATTATTTCCCTTTAAAAAGTGTTTAACCTGGAACTTAACCTTGCCTTTTACACGTGGTTGTGAATTACAACTTTCAAAGTAAATGAAACATTTTGCACACCTTCAACATTACCAAACAAATATATGTAAAAAAGGCATAAATATAATTACGTTATAACTGCCCAATTTCACTACAAAACCATTCCTCCAAACTCTATCCATTGAGGTCATAACATGATGCATACTTGTTTATTAAAAGTCTAGATTTATTCACGCATTCTTAAAATACCCGTAAATGAATATGCGTAAAACGAATTAAGAGCTGGTAACTCATAATTTGATGCTTCGGCAATTTACGAACAAACTAATTAATAAATTTCCAATAAATCAAGGGCCATAACTCTGGTGTTACAAATTGGATTTATCTGGTTCCGAGCTGTCATTAATATTAAGACACTGACAAAGTTCGTTAAAGCTCAAATACAAAATAAAGGTGCTAGAGTGTTAACAATGCATAAGATTGCATTTACCAGTAAAACATCGGCTATTACTCCAGTGTTACTAATCCAATCTAGCTGGGTTTCGAACTTGCCCGAGCTTTTATGACAGTCAACAATGTAGGCACGTTCGTAAATATTGGGTGGAAAAAAAAAACTAGAGTGCTAACAAAGCTAACAAAGCATTTTCCATTAAATCAAGGGCCATAACTCTGGTGTTACTAATCATATCTCGGTCTATCTTTAATTGATATCAACACATAACCAACGTTTGATAAAGATAAGATGAAGCATGAAGGAACGAGCCAAAAGTGAACGGACGGACTACGAACGGACGACGGACAAAAAACGGTCACGATAGGTCACTTGAGTTATCGACTTAGGTCAGCTAAAACAACAAACTAACATTACCTGTCAGAGTTATTTTACATACGATTATAAATAAACAACTAAACAGATTAACCTACATGGATATTTAGCAAGGTTAAAACATAATACATATAATCAAACTATGACATGTATACATACAAACATATACTATCATTTATACATACATACACATACCATCATTTAAGCGTTTAAGGAGAGTTAAAATAAAGACACATGTTAAAGCATTTCTGAAAAAGGTAGCATGCATAAAATATAAAAACACAATAAAACAAGAAAATCGGTAGAACCGATGGATGCTCCCCGAAATGTATCCTCAACTTATCGTATGGCCTTGTATCACCCAGCAGTTTCCAATCTGCAGTCCAATCAGTAGTTTTGAAGTTATGTTCCGGACAAGAATTCCAAGTGTAAAATTACAGAGGGCAATAACTCTAAGTTGAATGATGACAGAGTTATGTTTTTTACACTCTGAAATTCCTCTCATTGCCGTCTATCCTTGTGTGAAGTTTCACTGCAGACCCATCGGTAGTTTTGAAGTTATGCTCTGGACAAAAATTCTAAGTATACAATTACAAAGGGCAATAACTCTTGCATTCTATGCTTTCTCTCATTGCCATATATCGTTGTGTAAAGTTTCATTGTAGTTCCATCAGTAGTTTTGAAGTTATGTTCCTGACAAGAATTCCAAGTATAAAATTACAAAGGGCGATAACGCTAATTAAAATAAAGACAGAGTTACGGTTATTGCACTCTGCACTTTCTCCCATTGCCCTCTATAATTGTGTGAAGTTTCATTACAGTCCTATATGTAGTTTTGAAGTTATAATCCGGACATTCTAAGAATAAAATTACAAGGGGCAATAACTCTAATTTGAATGATGACAGAGTTGCGGTTCTTGCACTCTACACTTCCTCCCATTGCCTTATATCATTGTGCAAAGTTTCATTGCAGTCCCATCAGTAGTTTTGAAGTTATGCTCTGGACAAATATTCTACGAATAAAATTACAAGGGGCAATAACTCTAAGTTGGATGACGACAGAGATGCGGTTCTTGCACTCTGCTCTTTCTCCTATTGCCTTCTATCATTGTGTAAAGTTGCATTGCAGTCCCATCAGTAGTTTTGAAGTTATACTCTGGACAAATATTCTAAGAATAAAATTACAAAGGGTAATAACTCTAATTTTAATGTGACAGGGTTGCAGTTCTTGCACTCTGCAATTCCTCTTATTGCCTTCTAACATTGTTTGAAGTTTCCTTTTAGTTCCATAAGTAGTTTTGAAGTTATGCTCCGGACAAGAATTCCAAGTATAAACGTACAAAGGACAATAACTCTAAGTTAAATAAGACACAGTTACGGTTCTTGCACTCTGCACATCCTCTTATTGCCCTCTATCATTGTGTAAAGTTTCTTGTAGTCCCATCAGTAGTTTTGAAGTTATGATCCGGACAAAAATTCTATAAAATTACAAAGGCAATAACTCTAATTTGAATGATGACAGAGTTACGGCTCTTGCACGCTGCACTTCCTCGCATTGCGGAGGATGTAACACCCCGCCCCTCCCCCCTCCCCGCTGACTTCTGAATACTCCTTAATTTGAGGTCTGAGTACTGAATACTCTTTGTTTTAGAGACCGAGTACTGAATACTATTTAGCACAACTGACATCATAGTTCTTTTAGAAAATGTTAATAGGTGCATTTTATGCTAGTCTTTTTACACAACATCATCATCTTTTTCAGCTATCATACCTATACAAGATCAAATATCTAAAAAAAGAAAAGGATCCAACAGGCTTGTATCATTATTACTAATAAAATGACGAATTAAACATTATGAAACTGTATATTTGTTACTTTTTGTCTTTTTTCGTCTATTATATTATATTTCTTATACAAATGTGTAGATATAGCACAGTACGGTGTTATACCCTCGATATGTTACTTACATATTAAAAAATAAAAAATATTAAGAAAAAATAAAAATAAAGATAAGAAAATTATTGACTGCAAAATGACTAACCATGTTATAAAAACTATAAAACACGTATATGTTAAAGCACATGTTCATGCAATCCCGGAACGTTAATGCTTAATTACAAAGACATTTAATATTGTTTTACGCCCCCACAGGGAGGCATATAGTAATTGCACTGTCCGTCCGTCCGTCGGAAATAGTGTCTCAGCTATTACTTGGAAAGTACTGAAGGGAGTTTCGTCAAACTTCACACAACTGTTCATCCCATTGAGAAGGTGTGTCCTGTTCGTGTCTCAAAGGTCAAGGTAAAATCTTAAAACAAATCATGTCTCAGCCATTACTTGGAAAGTACTGAAGGGAGTTGCGTCAAACTTCACACACATGTTCATCAACTTGAGAAGGTGTGTTGCGCGCAATAATCATGTCAGTGCATCAAAGGTCAAGGTGACAGTTGGAGGTCAAATGTCATTTCTTTCATGTCAGCCATTAGTCCAAAACTACTGAAGGAAATTAATGCTTCGAACTTCACACAAATGTTCATCAAAATGAGAAGGTGTGTCTTGTGCAAGAATCATGTCAGTGCCTCAAAGGTCAAGGTCGCAGTTGAATGGATTGTCTCCCATATTGAGAGTAACCAAACTTCTTATGCATAACTCCATCCAAGGTGTTGTTGTTGTACAGCATACAGTCCGAATGTCTTACACCATAGTCAATTTTACACTGTAAAATCATTAAAAACTTGTTAGATGGTTTAAAGTGGGGGCATCCGTGTCCCATGGACACATTTCTTGTTTATTACATAAATGCTTCTTCATGTTTGTAAGTATAACTATCCACAAAAAATAAATAATGCTTGTTTAATATCATTATGATATGATGGTTTTAACAAAATACCTGGCACATGGCAAACATGTGTTACCCAACTTGGATACAAAATTAAATAAAGAATCGGGTCCCGGAAAGTAAATGTTAAATAACAAATAACCCTAACCATAACTTCTGTGCTGATATAAATCAATTTAAGTAAAAAAAAAAACGTGTGTTCGTTTTTGAGAATTAAATAGAAGAATATGAACGCTCATAGTCATTTAGCCAAAATCTTTGACTATTTTTAGGCGGTACCGGAAAGTAAATCATTAATTACAAAGTCATTTTTAACACAATTACATAAACAATACATATTTACGTCCGCTAGACCATTCTACATTAATATATACTAATTTTAATTACAGGAACACGTTCGTTTATGAAAATAATATTACGAGTAAGACTGGTCCAAGTCATTTAGACAAAACTCTTGTCTATCTTTGGCGGTCCTACAAAGTAAATCATTAATTATAATGTCATTTGTTAACATAATTACATAAAAAAATATATATATTTATGTCCGCTAGACCATTCTACATTAAATATACTAATTTTAATTATAGGAAAACGATAGTTTAATATGAAAAATAATATTATGAGTAAGACTGGTCCATATATGATAATCACTTTCGATAACATGAAGTTATTGTATTGAATTGAATTGGGTTTTAAGGCGCACCAACACATGGAAGGTTATATGGCGCCTAACAGGAATGAACATGCCAGGCTCATCCTCCATGTACATCGAGATAAAATATGGAGAATGGGCCAAGAACCTTCTCACCTGCAGAACTGCAGAGTCGCTGCAAATTATATTGTAGACACTCCATTTACGCTGGAGCCACGTTTATTGTTTTTCTGCCACTGCTCTAGTGATTTGAGCGAGATGGCACCTGAAACAATGCAGGGGTTATGATGAAGACCTTTAATGAGCATGAACAAAAAATGATAAAATGAACATGAATTTGGGGAGATTCTACCCCTCTGCCTACCCCTAAAGTTATTGCTAAATTACAAAGTTAAATTTTTAAAACAAAATTTGATTATCTTTTTGTGTGTTCACATAGATTTATTTATTCTGCGTTGAAATAAACCATTTATAAGAAAAAGTATCAATAAGAGTTATTAGACATACCGTACACACACACACCCTATATCTTAACTTTATTTAACATCGTCCCGACTTCTAGTAGCCACCAATGAAAGCGCACTCTATAATGCGGGACCTAAAACACCGAAGAGCCGGAATCTGCTAGATGAATGAAGGCCCGTTTATCAAAATTTTACCTTTATTTACATTTTATGATTTTTTTACATTTAAGTGATAACTATTTGGTTTTAAAAATACATTGTGAGTACTAAACACTAAATAGTGTGTTGTGCGAGTACTGCGTACCAGGCTCGTGCGTACTGAATACCGCCTAAAACGCCCTGAATACTGCGTACCAAAAAGGGGGTGGGGGGTTCAGCCTCATTGCGTTCGGGGAGCATAAAAAAAATTAGTGGAAACATTTTAATACTAGTATATCACGCAAAAATGAATAAAATATGTAATAAAGTACTGTATACATACACAAATGCCATGTGCAGTTGTTAAATGTAGAGGGGACGGGCTGGAAAAAAGAACACACAACGTAGTATTTTACAATGAAAAGTAAAGCAAAGCACCTACGAACATATATGCGTCGTAAAACAAAATTAAATCGGCTATACATACTTTTTATATTATCGAATTTCTTCTTAAAATAGAGAAAAATAAGGAACTCCAGTTTTATAAAAATAGCACGATATAATTAGATATATGTCAAGTTATTGATGTAAACAAAGTATTTAATATGCAAACGTGCGTGCGATCACGACGTTAAATGTAAATAACAATTTGCTTATGAACTCTAGGCTGATCATTCAGACATGATATTTCCCGAGGTGCTGACCATGCAGACCCGAGATCTCCCAAAAGGCTGATCATTCAGACGCGATTTCCCGAGAGGCTGATCATGCAGACCCAATATCTCACAAAAGGCTGATCATGAAGACCCAGTATCTCCAGAGAGGCTGATCATGCAGACACGTGATCTCCCGAGAGGCTGATCATGCAGACCTGAGATCTCCCGGGTTACTGATCATGCAGACCCGAGATCGCCCGAGAGGCTGACCATGCAGACACATGATCTCCCGAGAGGCTGATCATGCAGACCCGAGATCTCCCGGGAGACTGATCACGCAGACCCGAGATCGCCCGAGTGGCTGATCATGCATACCATAGATCTCCCGATAGGCTGATCATGCAGACCCGGTATCTCCAGAGATGCTGATCATGCAGACCCGATAATGCCCGAGAGGCTGATCATGCAGACCCGATAATGCCCGAGTGGCTGATCATGCAGACCCGATAATGCCCGAGAGCCTGATCATGCAGACCCGATAATGCCGAGTGGCTGTTCAGACCCGATAATGTCCGAGAGGCTGAACATGCAGACCCGATAATGCCCGAGAGGCTGATCATGCAGACCCGATAATGCCCGAGTGTCTGATCATGCAGAACCGATAATGCACGAGAGGCTGATCATGCAGACCCGATAATGCCCGAGAGGCTGATCATGCAGACCCGATAATGCCCGAGTGGCTAATCATGCAGACCCGATAATGCCAGAGTGCCTGATCATGAGAGGTTGATCATGCAGACACGTTATCTCAAGAGAGGCTGATCATTTAGACCTTATATCTCTCGAGAGACTGATCATTCAGACCCGATATCTCCGGAAAGGTGATCATGCAGACCCGAGATCTCCCGAGAGGCTGATTATGCAGACCCGATATCTCCAGAAAGGTGGTCATGAAGACACGAGATTTCCCGAGAGGCTGATCATGCAGACCAAGATCTCCCGAGAGTCTGATCATGCAGATCGAGATCTCCTGAGAGGTTAATAGCAGACCCGGGATGTCCCGAGAGGCTGATCATGCAGACCCGGGATTTCTCGAGAGACTGACAATTCAGACCCGAGATCTCCCGAGAGGCTGATCATTCATACCCGAGATCTCCCGTGAGGCTGATTATGCAGTCCCGAGATCTCCCGAGAGGCTGATCATTCATACCCGAGATCTCCCGAGAGGCTGATCATTCAGACTCGAGATCTCCAGAGAGGCTAATCTTTCAGACCTGAGAGGCTGATTATGCAGACCCGATACATATCGAGAGGCTGATCATGCAGACCCAGGATCTTCCGAGAGGCTGATTATTTTGACGTATCTGTGTACTGATGGACCTAAAAGACTTTTGTATTTTGAATCAATAAAATTATACTGAAAAGAATAAGTTTAGCACATAAATAACATGGTAAATGCTATTCAGCAGATTCAAGGCTATGTGCTTCAGCCGCCATTACAAATATAATTAACATAATTAACAAGTATATGCAGGACATTATTTTAACCGATATCTGCGAAACAAGTAGCAACATGTTTTAATTTACCTGCTTTACAGAAATTATAATTTCATTCTTATTTCAATATAAATGGAGATCATTTTAAAATTTAAAACTTTGGTTCGTAATTTGATTATAATGACAAGGTTAATGCCAATTGTGTCTGCGCTTTGTATCACTCGAAACGCAGAATAGTTATTTAATAAAGTTTAACCCTGTTCTTGATAATATTCTTATTTTTAATGTGAAAAATATTGTTAATATAGATGGGAGATAACTCTGATACTTACTTTGAATCATACATAATAAGTGAAAAACAAGGACACCTTCTGGCATGCCAAAGTTATCAAATGCTTCACATTATAAAAGAAACATTCGGTTTCTTTAAGCTAGATATGCAAAAGACCGTGCTAAACTTATTTCTTTCAGCATATATGTAATGTTTTAAAAAAATTACCTTTAACATAGTTATAACACAGTTTTAAAACTTTGAGAAATTATTCCTGTGATCTTCTGGTTTTTAAAATTGATTGATATGCCTTAATAAAATGATTTTTTATGTAATGTTCAAGTGTGGCGAACTTGAAGTACAACATTGGTTTTATATAATAAAATATTGATTTCATATACTAAATTAAGGGGTGGGGTCAATATCGTTTAGCTTTTATTGAAAACCAATACCCTAGTTCAATGAATGTGGTATATATATATATTATTTTAATTGCGATGTAAACATAAATCTAAAATAGGTGCGCACGCATTATGTAAATATATGGTTATATACTATTAGTATAAGATACAAGAATGTAAAGGTGTGGTTTCTATAATATTATAAATAGAATTAAATCATTAAACAGGTACGTAAAAGTAGGTATGGCTCTCTGTTTGAATATACCTCATCGATCAGTGAATTAAACATCAATCTTTATTTATGGAAACACTACGGTTTTCCTAATTAGAATTGAACAAGCAGATTTCATAATGGCTAAATTTGGTAACATTATCACTGCATTCTTTCAGATTAGCTTAAAGCTACAGAGTCTCTATATCAATCGAGTTGTGTCTTTATTTGTGTAACTTCATGTTCACCAGCTCATGTCGAAATCGGGTATTTAAGCGAGCAAATATAACGCAAGACATCATTTATTGTATGGACATCGACCAGAAGAAGAAAAAAATTGCCTCTTTCGGGACTCGAGCACTCGAGCTTCTGATTTCAAGTCAGGTGCTCTATCCACTGAGCTATAACGCTACTTGAGAAAATGGTATACTAAGTACTATATATTAGAAGGCAAAATAACTTAAACTATTTGAACACAACTCAATAAATATATAGTCTATCTTTTCGCACGTGTAAATTAATATTGCCTGGTGTAATATTATATGTTATCAATATGAAACTAATAAAACAACCATATATCGACTTGTTATTTAACGCTTAATAAGTTTGTGCGTGCGCTAGTTATTACGTAATGCCTATTTAGTGTTAAAAATGCTACAACATACCAATAAATAGCCGTGGTCTAGTGGTTAAAGGTACATCCATCAAAACTTGAAAGCGCAACGTCTGTGGTTCAAATACCGTCCGGGGAAATTTTTTTATCACATATATTCTGAAACCGTATATTTGTCGATGTTACCTGTACGAAGGTTAATTAAAAAAAAGATATTTTACGCATCGATTTCTGCCTTATATGCCGACTATTTGGGTGTTCGTCAATTTGAAATTACTTCACACGTGACTGATTTAGTCAAACTCGCCTTACACTGACCTTATTACATGTATATGGTCTAAAAATAAATCGAAATTAGGTCAGTGTTATCAAATGTATGTCACAATGACCTACAATATCACATGTGTACTTACATATATAGCTTTAAGAGCTAGTCCACATGACCTTCATTTGAAATCAAGGGTAAAACTAGGTTTTAAACGTAGGTGATTTTTTTTTCATATTTGAAGATATAACTCTAAAAAAACTGCCCTACATTTACAAACTAGGTAGAAAAGAGATCACCTAATTTTCTATTTTTAAACGTAACAACTTAAAACTTGGACCTTATGTATCCAAATGTTTAAAGACGGTGAAGTGAAATACATGTAGTTTTATTTTTAGTTTTTTTTAGAAAGCAATGTCACCGAAGGGGGCAATTAAATTAACTAACAATCAAGTAAGCTGGCCCATATATCAACAAGGACAAGTTAAATCTATTAACCCTTAACATGCTAAGCACAACTATAATGGCCTTTGGGTCCATTGTAACCCCAGATCAGCCTCCGAATTACGCCTACACGTTTTCACTTCGCACGGTAGGAACCAATCAGATTGCAGATCGATACAATTGTTATATATTAATAGGCGTGGTGAGGGTTCGAGCTCCAGACAAGGCAAATTTTTTTTGAAAACTATTGTACGGAGCTACCACAGGATAAATCCTTCCAAGCATTCAGCATGTGAGTGCCCTGATACAGTTACAGTATGACACATTCCTTGTGTTTTGTTTTGTTTACAAGAATATACATATGCTGTCGTTTTAATTAGTGAGCAAATATTTGGTTTTTGAATCGGTCCCAATTTTAATTAGTGGTGGCAAGGTCCGTTCTACATGTATGTGAACCATGTTGGTGATAGTATTAAAAATACATGTGGTGTCTATAATTAGATTTATATGGGAAATTCCCACTGTTACTAATAATATCGACAAACCCAATTAGGGCTATTTTGTATTAACCATCTGGGAATACTTGAATATGATAACAAATAACAGATTATCAATAAACGCAATTAAACATAAATACTATACAGAACATACATGTAAAGTATGTATAACTTTCAAAATAACGCGAGGTAGACCAATAACTAATAAGTAAAAATAATTAGTGTTAAATAGATTATTAAATATGCATAATTATACTGCCTCCGAGATTAAAACACGGGGAAGGTAGTCTGGATACAGCTCACATATTAGTATTATACATAATATAGCTGAGTACAGCTCACATATTAGTATTACACATAATATAGCTGAGTACAGCTCACATATTAGTATTACACATAATATAGCCGAGTACACTATACATTGTTTAGAGATAATCGACTGCTCTAATGTGAGCTTGGTGTGAGTACTGTATTAAGGATATACGCATATAATAATCAGTTAAAATATACTGTAACATGCATAAACAAGAGGCCCAAGAGGGCCTGTGGACGCTCTACTGGCTAACATGGCTCTTATAACATCAATGAAGCGAGTGACTGCCATTTAAGTTTTTTTGAAAGTTTCGGGCAAAAAACAGCTTTTAAACTAAATCAAGGGCCATAACTAAAGAATCTGGTAAAGTTTGGTAAAGATCAGATGAAAAATAAAGGCCATACCGTATCAATAAGGCAAAATATAGCATTTTTAACTAAATTAAAAGCTATAACTCCTCTGTTACTGGTCCGACTGGTCCAACATAGAACTAAAAAAAAATAAAAAATAAAAAAAAATAAAATAAAAAAAGTAATAAAAAAAAAAAAAATAATAATAATAATAATAATAATAATTAAAAATAAAAAGCAAGAAAAAATAATAATAAAAAAATAAAAAATATATATTAAAAAAATAAATAAAAATAATAATAATAATTAAAATAAAATTAAAATAACAATAATATATAATAAAAAAAGACAGTCATAAAATCTGGTAAAGTTTGGCAAAGATCAGATGCAAAATGAAGGCCCTATCGTATGACGAGGCAAATTATACCATTTTTAACAAAATCAAGGGCCATATCTCCGCTGTAACTGGTCCGATCTGGCTGGATTTTAACTTGACCAAGCTTTCATAGACATTAACAATCTGATAAAGATTGGTAAAAATCGGATGAAAAATGAAGGCCCTATTGTCTTAACGAGACAAAATATATAATTTTGAACTAAATCAAGGGCCCTAACTCCGATGTTACTGGTCCGATATGAATGGTTTTCGAACTTGTCCGAGCTTTCATTGATATTAACAATCTGATAAAGTTTGGTAAAGATCGGATGAACAATGAAGCACCTATAGTCTAAGAAATACAAAAAATCGGACAGGGAAAGTAGCATTCAAGGAGGACAGTCAACCAAAAAACACAGAAACAAACACGCAAACAGACAAACAAGAAGGCAAAGGCAATATTAAATGCAAAAGACAACACAAACACAAAAGGGTTGACAATAGGGCTACCGCCTTGGAACGGTCAGTGGCAAAGTAGGCCACTGGGGGGTTTAAACCGGTTCTAGAGTGCACCAAACCTCACACTTACCCTACTGTCATCCCATTCAAACAGGACAGTGTAAATAAAGAAATCCCCGCCATGATCTAATCTCTAACCAACACGGCAGCATCAATAGAAAATCAAGGGCCATAACTCCGCTGTTACTAGTCCGATATGGCTGGTTTTCGAATTTTTCAAGCTTTCATTGATATTAACAATCTGATCAGGTTTGGTAAAGATCGGATGAACAATGAAGCCCTATCTTCTTACGAGGCAAAATATAGCATGTTTAACTAAATCAAGGGCCATAACTCCGTTGTTACTGGTCCGATATGGCTGTTTTTCAAACTTGTTCGAGCTTTCAACAACATTAACAATCTGAGAAAGATTGGTAAAGATCGGATGAACAATGAAGCCCCTATCGTCTTAACGATGCAAAATATAGCATTTTTAACTAAATCAAGGGCCACAACTCCCTTGTTACTAGTCCGATATGGCTGGTTTTCGAATTTGTACGAGCTTTCATTGATATTAACAATGTGGTAACGTTTGGTAAAGATAGGATGAAAAATCAAGGCCCTATCGTCTTAACGAGGCAAAATTTAGCAATATAGCATTGTTATCTAAATCAAAGGCCATAACTCCGTTGTTACTTGTCCGATTTGGCTGGTTTTCGAACTCATCCGAGCTTTCATTAATATTAACAATGTGGTAAAGTTTGGTAAATATCGGATGAAAAATGAAGGCCCTATCGTCTTAAGGAGACAAAAGTTAACGATGGACGACGGACGGCGGACGACGACGGACGTCGAACGACGGACGGACGACGGACAATTCGGCATCCCATAAAAATGAAGGCCCTATCGTCTTAACGAGGCAAAATATAGCATTTGTAACTAAATCAAGGGCCATAACTCCGCTGATACTGCTCCGAACTGGCTGGTTTTCGAACTTGTCCGAGCTTTCATTTATATTTAAAATTTGGTAAAGTTTAGTAAAGATCGGAAGAAAAATGAAGGCCATTTCGTCTTAACGAGGCAAAATATAGCATTTTTAACCAAATCAAGAGCCATAACTCCGCTGTTACTGGTCCGATATGGCTGGTTTTCTAATTTGTTCGAGCATTCAATGACATTAACAATCTGATAAAGTTTGGTAAAGATCGGATGAACAATGAAGCCCCTATCGTCTTAACGAGGGAAAATATAGCATTTTTAACTAAATCAAGGGCCATAACTCCGCTGTTACTAGTCCGATCTGGGTGGTTTTCGTACCTGTCCGAGCTTTTATTGATATTAACAATCTGATAAAGTTTGGTAAAGATCGGATGAAAAATAAAAGCCCTATCGTCTTAACGAGGCAAAATATAGCATTTTGAAATAAATCAAGGGCCATAACTCTACTGTTGCTGGTCCCATATAAATGGTTTTCAAACGCATCCGAGCTTTCATTGATATTAAAAGTCTGATAAAGTTTGGTAAAGATCGGATGAACAATGAAGCCCCTATCGTCTTAACGAGGCAAAATATAGCATTTTTAACTAAATCAAGGGCCATAACTCCGTTGTTACTGGTTTGATATGGCTGATTTTCGAACTTGTTCAAGCTTTCAACGACATTAACAATCTGTTAAAGTTTGGTAAAGATCGGGTGAACAATGAAGCCCCTATTGTCTTAACGAGGCAAAATATAGCATTTTTAACTAAATCAAGGACCAAAACTCCGCTGTTACTAGTCCGATATGGCTGGTTTTCGAACTTGTACGAGCTTTCATTGATATTAAAAACCTGATCGGATGAAAAATGAAGGCCCCTTCGTGTTAACAAGAAAAAAGTTAACGACGGACGACGGACGGACAACTCGCCATCCCATAAGCTCTGCTGGCCCTTGCCCAGTAGAGCTAAAAAAGAAAGTCATAAAATCTGGTAAAGTTTGGCAAAGATCAGATGCAAAATGAAGGCCACATCGTAAGACGAGGCAAATTATAGCATTTTTAACAAAATCAAGGGCCATAACTCCGCTGTTACTGGTCCAGTCTGTCTGGTTTTCGAACTTGACTGAGGTTTTATTGACATTAACAATCTGATAAAGTTTGGTAAAGATCGGATAAAAAATAGTCTTAACGAGGCAAAATATAGCATTTTTAATTAAATCAAGGGCAACAACTCCGCTGTTAATGGTTCGATCTAGCTGGTTTTCGAACTTTACCGAGCTTTCATTGACATTAACAATCTGTGCAAGTTTGGTAAATATCAAATAATAAATGAAGGTGCTAGAGTGTTCACTAGACTTAATATGGCATTTTTCAGCAAAACAAGGGTCATAACTCCGTTGAAATTATTTCGATCTTGCCGGTTTTTGAACTTGTTCGAGCTTTTATTGATATAAAGACACTGGCAAAGTTAAGTAAATATCCGATTAATAGTGAAGGCCCTAGATTGTTCACAAGGAAGAAAATAGCATTTTTCAGAAAAAAACGAGGTCCATAACTCTGGTGTTACTGACCCAATTCAGCTGATTTTCGAACTTTTCCAAGCTATAATTGGTATTAACAATATGTGCAAGTTTGGTAACGATCAAATAATAAACGAAGGTGCTAGAGCGTTCACAAGGCAGAAAATAACAATATTCAGAAAAAACAAGGGCCATAACTCTGGTGTTACTGATCCGATTTTGCTGGTTTTCGGTTTTTGTCCGAGCTTTCATTGATATTAATAATCTGTGCAAGTTTGGTAAAGATCAAATAATAAATGAAGGTGCTGGAGTGTTCACAAGGCTTAATATGGCATTTTTCAGCAAAACAAGGGCCATAACTCCGGTTCTCGCTGGTTTTTTAACTTGTCCGAGCTTTCGTTGATATTAACAACCTGTTGAAGTTTGGTAAAGATCGGATGAAAAATGAAGGCCCTATAGTGTTCACAAGACAAAAGTTAACAACGGACGACGTACGGACGACGGACAACTCGCCATCCCATAAGCTCTGCTGGCCCTTGGCCAGTAGAGTTAAATATACTCGGGGTAAGATTCTCCAGGGGGATCTCGCCAACTTGGAAGGCGAACCCTTTGAGTTCAGTTGGGCCCTTTGCTTTGGCCAGATGCTTGCAAACTCCCTCAAACGCTTAACCGAGTTTGTTTGTTTGTTAGAACTACACACACACACACACATAGTGTTTTATGATAAAAAAAAATATATATAAAGCATGGCTTTATAACACTCCCAATCCCTAAATTATGTGATAATGTGTATTGTTGTTTTTTTATCTATATCTATAAAACCATATAAAAATAATATACTGTGCTTTGAAAGCAAGCTATCACTAAGATTATGAAATATAAAACACGTGGGTATTTTATTGTGTGTAAAAGCAGTAAGGTGTGATTTAAACTCGGTTTAAATAACAGGAAACATAATCTTACATTCTAACGGTATGGAGATTTACTATTTGAACAGGCATAGCTTTAACCTATAAATAGCATTGTGGAAATTTGAAGGGTACCTATTATTAAAATTAACTATTCAGCAGATTTCAAAGAGTATAACATTTATTCTGAAAGAACATTAACAATATTGTAAAATCTTTTTAAAGACCATAGCTACTTCGTTGAGGGAAGAATCTAACCTGTAAAACTAAACACATGATGTATTGCTAACCATCCAACCGCCATGTATGCGTAAATGTTCTTTCATTCTTTCCTTATGTTACTCATTGACGTTTCAAACTGAGTCATGGCCTGTGGCTTGAATTCTTTGCTGATGATTGATGAATCACCTAGACATGATGTAATTGTTTTGTCATCTGAAGGATAGTACCACGCAAAACCTATGAGATAAACACTTAAATTTAGCTAAAATATATACTATTATATTTAAACAATATTTTTTCAAGCAATAAATGGGTTGGATACCTATCTAAGACATCATTAGCTATATTTAGAAGGCCAATGGTTTTTAATACACTAGCTAATACTATAAATATAATGGCCTTTGCGAAATAACTCTTGCCTGTTCTTAATAAAGATTTTCAATACTGTACATTGTTAGATTCGAGTGATATATGATGTCAAATGCTCGAAAAATTAAGACAACGTTTTATTATTATAATTCGAAAGGGACTGCAATCTTGACTTGATCATCTTCGACGCTTGTCTTCAAAAATAGCGCAATAGTGTATTCTACCCGTGAGGCTGGACTGTACACCTTAGTAATATATAGATATTCCTTTAATACTAGGTGTTCCTTTAACATATATGAACACACTTTATCTTTGGAAAGATCTCATTGGGTGGTCACTTGAAACACAAATATATATATAGCCTATATAGCTCTATATAACTTCACTAAATTTAACTCTTATTTCAACCATACCGTCACACTGTAATACCATGTTTGGCCCATGCGTATTATTTATTATTATACTTCACATTAAACGCCCATCCTAAATCTCCATTGACAACAATTTGTAATTTCTTACTATCTCACGCGAGGGTGAAATAGTACAGGGTGATAGTAAATCGCAGGGTGATAGTATACAGTTATCACATGTGTGTTTGGGGAACAGTCAAAACTGTTTTCCCGAGGTGGAGGGGATGGCAGTGTGAACTGTTTCCTGAGGCCTATCGGCCTCAGGAAACAGTTCACACTGACATCCCCCGACACCAAGGGAAAACAGTTTTGACTGTTCCCCAAACACACATGTGATAATTGTTTTATTACCTGATTAATGTTACTGTACGAAACAGCGAAAATGAAAATTTGTTTTATACTGGGAACCTATGGTGAAAAAAGCAACATGACGTCACGCAAACGAAATTCCAGCACGTGAGGGAAACAGTCGAAACTAGTTTATAGTGAAGTTTATAAAAAAAAAACTTACCACATGAAGTTTTTTAATAACTCTTTTTGAATCCGCCCCTGTCGATAGTCACAAATCGAAGCCACGGTGATGATAATACGAGGTCAAGATGATGGTAACTAGTACTGTTTCTACCCAGGAATAAGTGGGAAGTCTGGCCCCCACCCCACTAAAATCTGTAAAGTTCTTTCTTACCCCTTCTTCTATTTATGGTAGGGTATTGCTCCCCTCCCGCTGACGCTGTGTGTGTGTTGTGTTTGCGTGTGTGGAGGTGGGGTGGGGAGGAGGGGTGATGAAGGGGAGTCATAGCAGGCCTGTCATTTCTTAGATTATAATGTTAGATATTATATATATACTACTGGATCCAGCCGTTCGTGCCATTGTGAAAAAAAGCATCCCTTAGTGGACATTTCGTAAAATGTTGATATTTGGCATGTTATCAGGAGTTCAAGGTACAATTTTACCGTGTCACTAACGGATATTTTCCTATGATTACAGCCGTTCGTAGCCATGTCCACGACCGGTCGCATATACTCACTGACATATCTATAAGTCTACGAACGGCTGTTATTTTTCACTCGAAAGGAACCCAACATGCCCATTGAAGTTATATTCATGAAATAATAGATGTAGATCTAGATAGGTGTATTCTAAGTAGGTTTATTAATCGGTGAACCATGTTATTCATGATTTATTTGACGTCACGTATTTTATAATATGACGTCACGTTTTTACCTCTCATGTAAAGCCTTAGCTTAGATGACGTCATTGATTGTTTTAGTATACCTGCACGACTTCTAACAAATAGTCTAGACTCAGTAGATATCGATTAATTTAAATTAAATAATGATGAAAAAAAATCATACTGTATACAGTATACAGTTATCACATGTGTGTTTGGGGAACAGTCAAAACTGTTTTCCCGAGGTTGAGGGGATGACAGTGTGAACTGTTTCCGGAGGCCGATAGGCCGAGGGAAACAGTTCACACTGACATCCCCCGACACCAAGGGAAAACAGTTTTGACTGTTCCCCAAACACACATGTGATAACTGTTTTATTACCTGATTAATGTTACTGTACGAAACAGTGAAAATGAAAATTTGTTTTATAATGAGAACCTATGGTGAAAAAAGCAACATGACGTCACGCAAACGAAAATCCAGCACGTGAGGGAAACAGTCGAAACTAAAGCCCGGTAACAGTTCGTTTTCACCGGGAACAGTCTTTTCCTTAGTGAATTAGCACGAAATGACGATATAGCATTTATATAGGAGATCAGGTAATAATAGTTATTATGTACCAGTAGATCTAGAGACTAGTATTTAAACAAACTAACCCGCCAAATAGTGGCAAAATTACACTACAAACCGTTTAAAAAACTCTATCCAGGTGTTCAGGTCATATACTAATGCATATACATGTGCCGATTAAACAGGGAAGGTTTATTCATGGGTTCTTGAAATACCCACGATTGATTATGCGTAAAATGAATTATGAGTTGGTAATGTTAACCTCGTCGTCAGTAGTTTTAGAAACGGTACAGATCAACATGTATATGTTGTAAAATGTGGCCGTTGTTGACGGGATAGCTACTTTAACAAAAAAATAGTAATATATATACTGGCGTTCAGAGGCGTAGCGTGGTTACTTTTCAAGCCAATCCTAAGTGCAATCTATACCCAGAATACACTCGTTCCTCATTTGACTCTGTCAACGTCAAGGGAAGTAGGGCGAACGGTTAGGTCACGTGATTATTCAAAAACAGTTATGACGATGTTTATAATAAATCATTTTGCGTGATCGGCAAAGAGACCTATATTAAATAATTTCAATTTTTATTTCTATGAGTTAATTTTTTTAAGTAATTTTCTGCTATGGAACTTCGGTTTGAAATGTTTACATATGCGTTTCGATTGAGAAGACCTAAGTACGTATTATTTTTGTAGTAAAATAGTCCCGATTAAAACTAAATTGTTTTCATGCATTATTTCAAATCTTACATCATCTAATTTGCAGATATTCTGAAAATTATATTTACACAAGAAATAAATAAGTTTCGGGAAAACATATTCCAATTAACAGATTTTACCAAAATCTTGTTATTTAGTAGTTAGCAGAGATATAATTTTTTATGTGAGTGCAAGGAACGATAACTCTGCGTGGAGATTGTCCTAAGTGAAGACGTGTTCAGTAGGGGAGCAGCCTTGATATTTTCCTACATCTTTCAAATATCGCAACCACGCTTGACAACCACAAAAGTAGTTCCCCGCATTGAGCCCCAAATGATCGATCCGTTCAATGGACGCCATTTTGTTTTGAAAAAGTCCACGGAAAACGGATATCTAAAACATTTCAAACGTAATTTGGCTGGATCTATGCATTTGGGATATTTTTACCAGTGAAACAAATGCCATTACACAATAAAAAATACAAAAGTGTTGTTAATTATTTAAAAAAGTGGCTTCAAACTCGTAAAAAAGCGTTTTTCCATTTTGCCGATCGCAAAATCAAGGCCATTTCTATCGGTGATTTACGCACCGACATCATTCTATCGTTGTATATTGTTTACATATGCTATTGAAGCAACTTAAAAAGTATGCTACCCGTTTTATTACAATGACTTACAAACTATATTTTTTGGTCTATTTCCTAACACATCGTGTGAAAACCTGACAATTATATTGAATCGATAGACATATTTGAAGGCTTCCCATTGGTTGATTTTAGATCGATTATTTTGAGGGGTCTTCTTCAAATTATTTTTTTTGCTTTATTTTTTAAGGTTAGTAGTATCGTGTTTTTGCCTACTGTAGGTCAAATGAACGTTTAAATATTCGAAAAATAATCCAAATCACAAAAAACAAGAGAATGCTGGGGGAGAGTGCGGAGATGCTTTTTTTTAATAATTCTCAAGCAGAATCGGCACTTTGGTTGTTGGGGAAACCTAGGCCTAACATAATAAGATTTGTCTGTATTAAATTGATAAAAATCAACTAAATGAGACATACATCACCAAAAGAAATGACACTGAACATATAGAATAAACAACCCGAAGAAAGGTATTTCCTAACTATGGGTATGCACCAATGTAAGCGATTTTAAACTTGCTGGCAAAAAATAAAGGGAGCATCTTTTATAAGTATCGCTTAGCATAAGTATCGCTTAGCAAGTTAGCGATATCTTGACCTAAGTCAAAATTATAGAAAAAATTAACACCTTTTCCTATCGTTTTAAAAATTCTTCTTTATATTTTTAATAATGCTATGTGTTAATAAAACACGCAGCTAAAAAGTTATCTTAAAATAGATGCACCTTAGTGTCGCTGACAGGTTAATAATGATATTTGAAATTTGTAAAAATCTTAAATTTTGACTTGAGTAATATTGTTTACTTCAGTAAGTCACTTTATGAATACGGGCCCTGGTGATCAATGAGACAGCTATTTAAAACTTGGAATTCCTGTATGGCCTGATAAGATGTAATGTCATTTATCAATCTTAATTATTGTTTGTATCTTTGAACCACTTCATGTTAAAATTTGTCATTTCATAGCTTTTTATTGTTTGAAACAAATTTAGCCACAAAGTCAGATGAACCTGGTAGTATCTCCTTTAATAAATGTTGTAGGAACTCTGGACCCAACATGATTGCAATAAAAATAAATTGTTATGTGGCTGTGGCTCAGTGGACTTTAAATCCGGTGGACCACTGAGTTTCATCTATTTGTCTACTTTCCCTAAACAAAGGTCGGTTTCTGGTCTTGTTCCCCCAAAAAATAGGGTAGGGTAGGTAGGTGATATGTATTTTTTTCTAAGTATTATTCCTTACTATACTAAATTCACATCAAGAACACCAAAAACATGTTTCTTGAACATAATACGGGTGCTTCACTATAAAACTGACACTTACATACCTTAAAACATTTAAACAATCTCTCTCAGATCCTTGAGCGAGACACTTTATCTGCATTGCTTAGTACTGGTTCTACCCAGGAAGACATCGAGTGTGATTATAATAAGTTCGGAGAGCCTTTGTTACAAACGATGTAAAATAAATAAGTTTAAACTACATGTAAACTAACAATTTTTTTGTTTTTTTGGGAGCCCTCAAAATAAGTTCAGGGTCAGGGCCTAAATAATAGGGACGATTGGAAGACCAGAAACAAACCTTTGTTCTGGCCTTTTAGCCTTGTCAGTCGAATGGGTATGTGAACTAGTCAGACCCGTATATCCAATTCTATCCTCCGAGCATATTAAAGACTGTCGAAATGTAATCATTAGTAATAGTATTGTAAGTTCTCGGATTCTTATGTATCCTTCCCCTGCCTCGGGCGGCTCTAAATAAGCTATGTGTTGAGCAATTAAACAACATTCATTTGTTTTGTTAAAATCTCAAGTATTTTACACATGCAATATTTAAAAAAATATCTTTTATGTGTTCTTTTACTTTCTCTCTGGGGCGGTTAGAAATAACCTACACCTGTGGACAAGGACCAACATCATGTTATGATGATCATGTTAGACAAATGTACCATATCAATATCACTTATAGTTTTCAAGAAGTAGTCTCTACTTGTTTTTTAAAAATCTGTTTTTAGCTGTGGTGGCCATTTTGAATGTTTCATGAAAATCCAAGAAGTAGTTTCAGAGGAGTAGTCGCTACAAGTTGTTACTATATAACTCTATGTAAACAAAGATGGCCGCTGGCAGTCATGTTAAACGTCGAATCGAAAAGATTTTCGACAAGGAACAACATGTCATGCTGATCATTTCCCATGCTGATCATTTCCGAAAAAGTCCCATGGTTGATTCTTATGGATGGCAGGAGGTATACATTACTGGTTCTACCGAGGAAAAGTGGGTGGTCTTCCTCCACCACAAAAAAAAGTTCATCATATAAATTTAAATGTGAAAATGACGTAAAACACCATAGTCTAAACACGACACTCCTAATACATTGTATGAAGCGCCGAGTTGGATAGGACTCGACACGGAGGGGGGTAGGTGGTTGGAGAGAGGGGCAGAGGGCATTGGGGATATTGTTTTATCTTTGGTGCTTGTAAAAGCGATATTTATTAGGTATATACTAGAACTATACACTTGCAATGCTCGCAAAAAATGTGCTTTCCACAATAAGCCCCACCCTTACTGACTTTTATTGCGTTTTCAACTTTTTATGATTTTCCCCCTCAAATTAGATCTACGCCCGGGAGTAATAATGTGTGCCCCTAGGCATTATATGCAATAAATTTCACTTAGGTTACATTGACACGTTAATCCGGATAATCAGGGGCGTAGCTGGCCGTTTTAAAGTTTTAAAGTAGTGTACGGCCAAACAATTGAGCACCTTTGGGGCGAAATTGTTATGGGGGATTGAGGCATGCTTCCCTAGAAAGTTTAAAAGGTTAGATATAAATGGTACATTCTGAAGAGTTTGTTTTATAAGCTAACAGTTCCGGCTAAATGCAGCCTTAAAGCTACTTTTCTTCTTTGTAGGCGTGTCTTTAGTTATAACTTCATGTTCACCAGCTCATGTCGAAATCGGGTATTTAAGCGAGCAAATATAGCGCAGGAAATCATTTACTGTATGTACATCGACCAGTGCACATCGTACCTATACACAGGTAACAGTAATTTTTACAAGAAAAGAAAGTTAGCTACTTTCGGGGCTCGAACACACGACCTTCTGATTTCAAGTCCGGTGCTGTATCCACCGAACTGCAACGCTACTTGAGAAAGTAGTATATTAACTACCATTTATTATGAGGCAAATTTGAACGCAGCTAAAGATGGATCAATAAATATGTAGTCCATATTGTCGCACGTGTAAATTAACATTGCCAGGTGTAATACTGTATGTTATCAATATGGAACTAATATTTCGCCTCAAATCAACCAAATTTAGCGCTTGATGAGTTTGTGTGCGCGTGCTTGTTATTACTTAATGCATATTTAGTGTTAAAAATGCTACAACATACCAATAAATAGCAGTTTTCTAGTGGTTCAGCGTACATCTTTCAAAACTTACAAGTGCAAGGCTGTGGTTCAAATCCCGTTCCGGGCAACTATTTGTTTATCACATATATTCTGGAGCCGTATATTGATCGATGTTACCTGTACGGAGGCAAAATAACAATGTGAAATTTTACGCATCGATTTCTACTTATATACCTACTTTTGGGGTGTTCGTCGATTTGAAACTACATCACACGTGACTCATTCGTATTCATGAGTTATTACCAGTTAAAATAGGGACTGTACAGCTTTAAAGTAGATATCCCGCCAACAACAGCCACATTTAACAACGTATTTACACTTTTTCTAAACCCACTGACGACGAGGTATATACGAGTATATATAACTTATCCTATCTCATAGACACAATATAAACGGCTTTAACCAGCCAGCCCAAACCCCAAAACTGGAGCGTCGAATAAAAAGCTACCAACTCATAATTCATTTTACGTATATTCAATCACGGGTATTTTGAAAACCGGAAATAAAACTTTACTTTTAATCGGCACATATACATTATTATACGACTTAAACACCTGGATAGAGTTTTGTTAAACGGTTTTGTAGTGTAATTTTGCCGTTATTGGCGGATTAGTTTCTTTAAGGAGCTGCCGGGTGCTCCCCTGCCTGGTTTTCCAGTAATGGCACGCAAATAAATAACAGAAGTTGCCCAAAGAGTTCAATAATTATTCTGTCACTGTGTTAGGCTTCAGACTGTAGATTGTTAAATTTAAAAACAAAAGTTGTAAGAAGTTAGATCGGAGTTCGAAGTCTGGTGTTCAGCATTCGGTTATTGTAGGCCATAATTCAACAAAATTCGGCAGCCTGAGTTCGACATTGCCATGGGACCAAGTCGCACATTCAACATTCTCGCAAAGTGTTCATGGGTTCGACATTCAAATCCAGTTTGACTCAAAAAGCGGTTAACGTTCTTTAAAAGTAGTAATACTTTAAAGGGAATCTGTCATTCTGGTCAATAGACTAGTTTAAAACTTACATTAATATGTATTTGAAGAAAACAATTTTCAAGCTGTATTTAAGAAGCCAGCTAAATATGTGTCCAGCATAATCCATCAGCTAGAACATTGTGTGTACCAGTCCTCAAATTGCCATAAATAAGTGTTATTGCCGTATATCAGGTGTTTAGATCAAACTTGCTTCGCATCAAGATCTGATCAGATCTTGTCTCGTTTGCTAATAATGTACTTATGTTACCTAACTTATACAGTATAACCTCTATTCAGCGACCACCTAAGGGACCTATCATAAATGGTGTCTTAAAATTTGTGGTTTCTCAATACAGGTTAATTAAACAGACTAGTAGTGACAGATTATGAGATGTATGGTCACTTGATACAGATTGCGGCGGCCACTTAAGCTATTTTGACCGATAACACTAATCACCATTGAACGTTTTGAACAATTAAGATGGTACAACAGTTGAAGGAAATCGTGTATGTACTTGTATTTTTTAACGAAACCGTGGCCGGGATAGTAAAGATGCACTCTCCTCCACTTTCGGTGGAGAGGTTATGGGGGTGGGGAGCGTACTTTAATTCGCAAATATGACGCAATAATGAACATGCTGTTTCCCTGTTTATAAAGCTAAAATATCAAGGTACAAATCTGATAAATGCAGAGAACTAGAGCGGTGAGAGAGAAATATTTATTGTTACATATGTGTATATACGTATGAGTTTGAATACCGGAATAACAGTCAAATACGATTAGTCAAGTATATTCTGTGGAGATGAACGCAATATAATCTATAGAACCAACTATATCAGCACGTGTAAACTCAATTTTTTCTTGATTGCTAACGTTCAGATTGAGGTATTGTATGCAGAAATTAGCTGTCAGAATCATAGCTCTTATGTTTTTTGCCGAGCCCGCTTAACGATCACAATGTCGTCCGTCAGTAAGTTAATTTGCCTTCGTTCTTCCGTGCCTCCGACTTTCATTTGTTTATATATTTTTCATTATTTGAATGATTTTAAGCAAACCACCAGCAAATGTCATGTGGCTGTGGCCTATTTTTCGACGAAATATAGGTCATGGCCAGTCTCCGCTGCGAGATGCGTATCTTGCTCCCTTTCTTGCAGGATATTCACTAATCTCCGCATCTAACATGGTGTGTGCTAAATGTATGGTCGCTGCGGCCTACCTTGAACGAAATATAGGTCACGTCCAGTCTCCGCAAAGACATGCTTATCTCGCATATTTCTTGCAGGATTTCCACCAACCTTCACCAGCATGTTTCTTATATGCATCTAACATCATTTACAAAATTTCGGATCGCTGTGATCTACTTTGAAAGACATATAGGTCATGTCTGTTATCCTCTACTGCATGCATTCTCACTGTTAATGACATTAATTGAATTAAAGTAGCTATCCCGCCAACAACAGCCGAATTTTACAACATATGTACATCCACCGTGGTACATCGTTCTAAATTTAACCTACTGACGACGAGATATACATACTGAAAAAAATAAAGTTTAGCAAGCCCTTATGCACATCTAGCTTAAATAAATGTAATGTTGTTTCATATTGTGAAGTATTTTAAATTATCCGCATAACTTAGGTTGATCTTCTTTTTCACTTACTTTTTGTATTCCAATGTAAGTATCAGAGTTATCTCCCATTTAGTTAAAATATACTGTTTCACATTTAAAAATGCAAATAAGGTAAAGAGCAAGATTAAACATTACAAAATATCTATTATGGGCCTCAAGTTATAAAAATCTCTAAAACAATCGACAATTTCCTTGCCATTATAAAGATATAGGGAACCAAAATTTACCATTTGTGAAATTACCTCCCTTTACATTGAAATAAGAGCGAAATTATAATTTCTGTAAAACATGTAGATTACCACATGTTGCTAGTGTTTTCGCATATTTTTTTTTGAGACTTATTCCCTTTATATAGCTGATAAATATGTAAATTATATTGCCCATGACCGCTTCTACACATATCCTAGAATCTGGTCAACGGGATTTATGTTATTTACTTGCTAAACTTATTTTATTCAGTATATATATAACTTACATATTTTGAGAATCCAAACTCTATAGACACAATATAAATGACTTTAACCAGCTACCCCAAAACGGATGCGTTGAATTAAGAGTTAATTACTCATAATCTTTTACGCATATTCATTTATGGGTATTCAAGAACCCGTGAACGATTCTATACTTTTAATCGGCACATATACATTATTATATCACATGAACATCTGAACAGATTTCTGGCAAACGGTTTTGTAGTGCCATTTTGCCGTTATTTGGCGGATTAGTTTCCATTAAATATTATGCATGTAAGAAACGTATATCTCGTGTGATTGACCTTGGTGTAGATATGGACTAATTCTCCATAGGTATCGACATGCAAGCCGTGATCTTCTATAGTTATAGGTGTTCCGGAAATAAAACAAATCCCATTGAGTCCTGAACAAATTTCCCAAGCTTGCCAGTTGCAATTGTTTCAAACAAGTTCAAACTATGATGTACTAACATATTCTTATTGATATGAGCTTCCTCTCTAGAATACTGCAGAGAAAAGTAGGGAGCACGTGGCATTTAAGAAAATTAAATTCTGATCTTTGTTGACACCGTGAACAAACTGCATTCATTCGACACCTCTTAATATATTCTACTTTCACTTTCAAGTTGATAAATAAATAGGAATCCGTGTACCTGCACTACTCTTACTGACGAATATATGCCTTTAGTTCATTGACGTGTTCGAAGGATATACTCTGATACCGCCCGGTTTACATCATTACATCATTCAAGAATACACCGACGAAATTCAGTGGTGCCGGTAAGGCTTGCACCCGGGTTCTTTGGATTTCAAGTTATCCACTAGGCCACGCCAGCCGACTGAAAGAGTACGAATTCCTCGTTTGATGTTTGGGAGAAATTCCTCTAAATGAACATGAAAATCCGAGAGGATCGACACATAAAGCCATTTGTATTATTGTATATGCACTCGACATTGCAAATTCAACCACCAGGAACCAGTGCGAGAAGCAAGCAGAAGCTAATGCTATGAACAATCAGGGTCTGAGACTTTGCAAGTAATATTTATAGCACAATTGTTCGAGTACATGTAATATATATAGCATAATTTTTCGAGTATATGCGATTTATACTGCTGCTTCTCGAGGGCCGCAGTATAAATCGCATACGAGAACAATATGCTATAAATGTTTTGTACCATAGCCATTTATCCAACTACGCTGTGCAAGAAGTTTTAGGGCGTTGCAGTTTTCAGTAAAAATAACAGCTCGATCCAATCAAGAAATAGCATTATCACGCGGCATGAGCATGACCCATGTTTTGATTATTGCAGCCAATCGCCTGTGTATATTATTGGGCAAATCCAATGTCAAGGAATGCTGTTTTGATAATAGGTAGTTGTGTTCGACAGGTTGTGTGTAAACATTACAATTACGCGCGTGTAAAATTCAGTAGACCATGGTATAACTACCGAATCTGTCATCTATAGCACGGCTGAAATATACCGGCATTTATAGCACGGTTTAGGCTCTTACCTTCAGGTTTATGAAACTTATATCATAAGCAAGAATTTATACTTACACAATGATATGACGTCGCTTTTTTATTGATCTGATATTACATTAGGCCCTATTGTTGATGCGCATGACTTTTATCTGATCCCACGTGTAATATCAGATTTTCCAGGACTCGTATAAAACGTGGATATGCAAGAATAAGCATATACTTACGGTGTTTTTGTTCCCATTTTTACTTCCTTTTTTGTTTATAAATATTGGCTAGTTGTTAATGATATAGAAACTGACGTGATCTACAATTGTTTCAAAATTAAAATAACCCGTAGAGGCCACTTAAAACGGTAGATGAGACATATGGTGGGTCGGTGCAAGCACTTGAACACTTTATTGCCACTTCAAAAACAGGAAAAATGCGAAAAAGAAAACTGAAACTGAACCTGAAACTGAAACTGAAACTGTTGCAAAATCAAAATTACCCAACCATAGTTACCATAGTGCATTTAAATCATTTACAGACACTTCAAAACAATAGGAATTAGTGAGACACGCGAAACTTAACATCCACTTAACATCCACTTAACATCTACTTCACAAACAATTACAATAAAGGGACTTTTATTTATTCTCTTTTTAGTGCCTCTTTACAGAGAGTGCGCAATAACATATTACTTCACTGACCTAACTGAAATAGCAAGTGTGGGGAACTTTGTGTGTGATACCACTATAACAGCTGTTGCTATGTACAATGATTATAAATTGTTTAAGGGTTGACTTTGTATTTGCATTTAGCACGCATCTGTGTAGAAAAGTAAGTGATCTTTATAACAAAAACAACAGTTGTGGTAGAAACTAAACCAATTATTTTTTATCGAATTAATATGCTAATTTATTATTTCTATCAAACAATGCATTAATTGCATCAATAATAAGTTATGAGCGGAAACCGCTAAAATCATCAAGTTTCAAAAATGAAAGGTCCGTAACTAAGGCATGATGGGAGCAATGTAGCTGGCTATCGAACCTGACCCGAGTTACTATGCCCATAAACATTGTCCCCAAGTTTCATCAAGATTGGAGTATAAATGTTAATGTTGCCCGTCTGCTGTGCGTGATCACATAATACATTCCGACAAGACGGGCGTATACAAATCGGAAGCAAGTACTAACCGACGGACGGACTAACAAACTCACACACATACACCCGGATGATATAGTGATCGCTAAGACGAGATTAAACGGGTTCAACAAAAAATTGATTTGGATATTGTTTAACAGCTCATCAACAAACTACAGGTTATTTAGAGCCGCCCCAGGGACAATTGGTTTGAATGTTGTTTAACAGTTAATCAACAAACTACAGGTTATTTAGAGCCGCCCCAGGGACAATTGGTTTGAATGTTGTTTAACAGCTCATCAACAAACTACAGGTTATTTAGAGCCGCCCCAGGGACAACTGGTTTGAATGTTGTTTAACAGTTAATCAACAAACTACAGGTTATTTAGAGCCGCCCCAGGGAAAAAATGGTTTGAATGTTGTTTAACAGCTCATCAACAAACTATAGGTTATTTAGAGCCGCCCCAGGGAAAAAATGGTTTGAATGTTGTTTAACAGCTCATCAACAAACTACAGGTTATTTAGAGCCGCCCCAGGGACAATTGGTTTGAATGTTGTTTAACAGTTAATTAACAAACTACAGGTTATTTAGAGCCGCCCCAGGGACAATTGGTTTTAATGTTGTTTAACAGCTCATCAACAAATTACAGGTTATTTAGAGCCGCCCCAGGGACAACTGGTTTGAATGTTGTTTAACAGTTAATCAACAAACTACAGGTTATTTAGAGCCGCCCCAGGGAAAAAATGGTTTGAATGTTGTTTAACAGCTCATCAACAAACTATAGGTTATTTAGAGCCGCCCCAGGGAAAAAATGGTTTGAATGTTGTTTAACAGTTAATCAACAAACTACAGGTTATTTAGAGCCGCCCCAGGGAAAAAATGGTTTGAATGTTGTTTAACAACTCATCAACAAACTATAGGTTATTTAGAGCTGCCCCAGGGAAATATTGGTTTGAATGTTGTTTAACAGCTCATCAACAGACTATAAGTTATTTAGAGCCGCCCTAGGGAAAAAATGGTTTGAATGTTGTTTAACAGCTCATCAACAAACTATAGGTTATTTAGAGCTGCCCCAGGGAAATATTGGTTTGAATGTTGTTTAACAGCTCATCAACAGACTATAGGTTATTTAGAGCCGCCCCACGGAAAAAATGTTTGGAATGGTGTTTAGGCGACTTTTTTTTTTCTCTTGGTTTACGGATCCGCCGACCCCAATTTTCGAGAGATTGGGAAAAAAAAAAATTGAACATCTTTGGTTTTTTTCACCGCCGGCCGCATTTCAACGCCAGATGAATAATAAAAAAAAAATTGAATTGGTGAATCAAGATCCTCAAGACAAAATACTCCCATGTGTATTCTGAACTATGAAAACACTTGCAAGAAAGTAATTAAAATGTGTTATACACAAATTAAAACAATAAAAAATGTGTTATACACAAATTAAAACAATAAGAAGTTTGAATATTTTGCCTGGCGTCGAGTCGGCAGTTTGTCACAACTTTGAGATCGACAATTTCTGACGTAAAACTACATTATCCTGCTATTAGGGTTGTGTTTTCTTTCCTCTTTGATAAGAAATACCATTTTTGGCATTCAAAACACATTAATGCATGTAAAAAGTTCCTAAATGATGGTATTTCGATTGAATGTTTGTGAAATTGTCCGGCCGTAAATGTGCGGTGTCATAGTAGTTCGGATGGTACATAATTTCGGATTTTTTATTTTTTTTTACATAATCGAATAGTAAAACATTTCTATTCATTATTTAATCCATCATTCTTTCTTTTATCATGTGTAAGGAGTTCCTGGAATCCTACTTTTAAATGAATTTTACTCTAAGCTCCTAATTCTTTAACTTGGAGAAAGTGGTGACAAAATGAAAAATATAGCCAGAGGAGGCCCTGATAGTATAATAAAACCTGATTAAAAATTTGGCTCCAAGTTCGGCTCCAGTTTCACCAAGTCGGCTCTGATTATTATAGTTTGGCAAAAGTGCTAGTACTCTCCTTTGCATTGGTTGTAAATTTCAATGTAATATATATTCTATTCTAACGAAGTGATAAATAAGTCTGCTGACTAGGGAGCATAAAGTGGTAACAAAAAGAAAAATATAGTCAGGGGAGGTTCTGAGTTTGAGTAATACATACAAATGTGTGCTATAAAAGCGAATAAAGACACATTTCCACTAAGAACAAAATATTGGACCTTTGCATCTTAAATCAGGGCCTGTCCATTTTAAATCAGGGCCTGTCCATTTTCAGAAGCAACAAGCCCTGGGCCTGTCTCTAAAAAAAATTCTTTGAGCACTGAATATTAAAAGAATATTCAATGATTTAAATACATGTTGTGTTGTATAAACTTACGGTTTTATATGAGAAACATGGTCACCATGTTTGAAATTTGTACCTAGAAACACATTTTTTTTTTTTTCCCCTTCCGACCGAGCGTAAAAAAATAAGAAAAAATCCGTAAACCAAGAAAAAAAAAATTGTGGCCTTAACAGCTCATCAACAAACTATAGTTATTTAGAGCCGCCTCAGGGAAATATTGGTTTGAATGTTGCTTAGGCCAGAAAGAAAAATACCTGTGTTTCTGGTTACTCGGTTGAAAAAATTAGGGTTGGTAGGTAGGTATTTTTTTCTTTTCTTTTTTTTTTTTTTCTTTTTTTTTTTCATGGATGTCAAAACTAATCGGATTCTATTTTAATATATATAGCATCTTTGCTAGGGGCTTAATTAAGTTTTAATTCAAGAATGACACAGCCTAAGTGTCCTATCATGCTGACGCACACACATCGTCTTTTATATTGCAAATATTTGTTTGATTTTTGACATTACGCTTAGTATTTATAGCACTTTTCAGTCTTCTGGATATTTGTTTATATAAAACCACATACCTATAAATAACAAATATATAGGATACTGTGAAATGTATATCTGTTTCACGTGGCAGTGTGGAAATTAATGGTATTTTTATACAATTTCTTATTTAGAAAAACTATTATAATCCCATATTGCCATTTATTTTAATATGAATCTTTGCATGACAAATATTCTTATCAAAATCTATGAATGTTCGAAGAAAAAGTTAAGGTGCTACGTGATAATTTGGCCACTTCATTGTCTGTAACTACATTACTCGGGGACATTTTTTCAGGAAATAACACGGAAATCTTTTCTTTTTTTTCTTTATTTTTAATTTTTTTTTTTTTTATGATAAAAAACTGTAGGGTCGGCGCCAAAAAATAGGGACGGTCGGGTAACCAGAAACACAGGTATTTTTTTCCCCGGCCTTAACAGCTCATCAACAAACTATAGGTTATTTAGAGCCGCCCCAGAGAGAGGGGAATCTGTCCTATTCTTACTAGCGAATATATTCCTATGGTTCTCTTCGGAGGATATACTCCAATATGCAAGAAAGTCTGATTAATGCCCATCCGAATGACGAGGATAAGGGAACGTGTCGTACCCAATAACACTGACAAAACTCAGTGGCGCTGGTGAGACTTTAATCAGGGTAGACCGGTTTTAAGCACACAACGCTATCCATTGGGTCACGCCTGCCCCTTACATAACTAAAAGGGTGTTCCACGGAACACTTGTGTCGCCTTTCATGAGCTTATTTCAGACAATCTAACTATAAAGTTTGAAGATCGGAGTGCAATCCTTCATGAATTGGAGCAGATTTGTTTTATTTGTTACAGTTCATGAAAAGGATCATAACACTGCATTAGATAATTGATAAGGATAAACTGTAATAAAGTTTCATGACCATAGGTCAGTATTTTTCGAAGTCATGAGCTATGTTAGGTTGCAGGTTAAAGTTTTATAAAAAGGGGCATAGTTCAGCATTACATGAGTGATAAAGAACTACAAATGTGTCCATAGGACACGGATGCCCCCACTTAGGTCACTATGCCATAGCATTTTGATAATGAACATAAACACTGATAAGTACGTTCAACAGGTACGCATCTTCACTTGCTGGTCAACATTCTTGTAAAGTTTGGTGACCGTGGGTTAACTAGTTATGGAGGATCACGCGACACAAGTTTTTCAGCCCTTATTTTGACTAAGTCAATGGCCATAACTCTGTGGTTATTGGTCCAAAATAAAAACGGAAAACCAGGTGCACATCTTCACTTGCTGATCAACATTCCTGTAAAGTTTGGCGACCGTGGGTGAAATAGTAATGGAGGAGGGCGCGACACAATTTTTTCAGCCCCTATTTTGACTAAGTTAAGGGCCATATTTCTCTGGTTCTTGGTCCAAAATAAATCGAAAACCCAGGTGCACATCTTCACTTTCTGGTCATCATTCCTGTAAATTTTGACGACCGAGGGCTAAACAGTAATGGAGAAGGACGCGACACAAATTTTATAGTCCGATTTTGACCCAGGTGCACATCTTCACTTGCTGGTCAACATTCCTGTAAAGTTTCGCGACCGTGGTAACAAAAGTTATAAAGGATCGCGGCGACACAAGTTTTCGGGACGTACGTACGTGCGTAAGGAGAGGTACGGACGGACGGATAAGTGAAAATATATATGGCCCCCAAGTGGGGGCATAAAACTGTATAAAGTTGTATGACCATAATTTAATACTTTGCCAAGTTCTGAGCCAGGATAAGTTGCAGATTAAAGAAAAGGTGGTATAACTGCCTAAACTGAAGTCAGAGTTAATAGACATGTGTAACAATATTATTTGGAGTAATATGAAGATAAGTGTGAAGTTCCATAAACCTAGGTCAATTTTTTCACATTATGGCCAGTTATGAACTTGGTTAGGTTGTAGGTCAGTGTTTTATGAAAAGGGGCATAACTCTGCCAAAATGAAATGAAAATCAGAGTTATTGGTATGGTCATGGTTAACAACATTCCTTGCGGTAAGATGAATATGTGTGTGAAGTTGCATGAACATAGGTCAAATACTTGTTAAGTTGTGGCCAGCTTGGTTAGGTTGTAGGTTAAAGTTTTATAAAAAAGGGCACAACTCTGCGGAACTTGAAACAAAAAGTCAGATCTATTGAATATGTGGGACAACATTCCTTGAGGTAAGATGAAGATGTGTGTGAAGTTTTATGAGTACTATTCAAGTTATGGCCAAGGTTAGGCTGCAGTTTCAAGTGTGACGGATGACAGACGCCGGACAGACGACCAACAAAGTGATCCCTCAGTGTCTGCCATGCTACGTAGATGACACAAAAATAAAGTACTTCTAAAGACTTCAAATAACCATAAGGTGGCCTGTAACATGCACAACTAAGTAATGCATGTTTGCCATTTACATCTCTTTACAGTTATTCTGTTTGTTTGTCAAATGGACCGAGCCCTTAACAGAATCACAAAATACTATACGATTTTAAACATCTATAGTTTTCATCAGTTGACTTAAGGAAACAGACATTTAGTTATTTCTGTTCAACCTACCCTAGCGAAAATGGTACAGCTTTAAGCTAGTTTTAAGCTAGCTTTAATGCAATTTTTATTTGCGTTAAAGCTAGCTGTAGCGCAGAAAAGTTATGTTAAACCTACGTTAGACATCCGCTAAAGCTAGCGGTATTGGCAGTCTAAAACGCAGCTTTATCCCAGCTTGGATAAAACGCAGCTTTATCCCAGCTTGGCCAATACCGCTAGCTTTAACGTAGGTCTGTGTCAAATCTGCGTTATTTCCGGGTTTTTGGGGGAGCTGCGTTAAAGCTGTGTTGTGTAAAGCTGCGTTAGAATGTGGTAAAGCTAGCTTTATCCTAGCTTGGCCAATACCGCTAGCTTGAACGTAGCTCCAACGCAGCTTTAACGCAGCTCTCCCAAAACACAGAAATAACGCAGCTCCCCAAAACACAGAAATACCGCAGCTCCCCAAAATACAGAAATAACGCAGCTCACCAAACCACAAAAATAACGCAGCTCCCTAAAACACAGAAATAACGCAGCTCCCCAGAATACAGAAATAACGCAGCTCCCCAAACCACAGAAATAACGCAGCTCCCCAAAACACAGAAATAACGAAGCTCCCCAAAACACAGAAATAACGCAGCTCACCAAACCACAAAAATAACGCAGCTCCCCAAAACACAGAAATAACGCAACTCACCAAACCACAAAAATAACGCAGCTCCCCAAAACACAGAAATGACGCAGCTCCCCAGAATACAGAAATAACGCAGCTCCCCAAACCACAGAAATAACGCAGCTCCCCAAAACACAGAAATATCGAAGCTCCCCAAAACACAGAAATAACGCAGCTCCCCTAACCACGGAAATAACGCAGCTTTAACGCAACTCTCCAAATAAACAGAAATAACGTAACTCCTAAAAAAAACACAGAAATAACGCAGCTTACATAAATAAAAGAATAAATATTGTTAGCAAAACAATAAATAAGTAAAATTCACTTAAAGCACAGTTTGTTTGGAACAATGCAAGCTGAAAGAAGTCAAGGAAAAAAGAAGAATAAGATTATCAAATGTTTTAATAAAGTGGATTCTCCTAGTGGAATCACATTGGAAAAAAATATTCGGTGTTCCTTGGGATATTCTTCCAGTGATTCCCAGTGGAGTTAAATTCTGTGGAATCCCACTGGGAACCCAAAATTCCACTGGAATGCGGTGGGATTCCATTGACATTTTCACTAGGGCCTATGCGTTTTTAAATACTTGCTTTTAAATAGAAACAATAAAAGCAATAAAAAAACATGATTAACAGACTTCATAAATTGTTTGTCCCGTGTGGTTCCCGGGCAAAGAATATGGTCACTGCAGATCCCATTAGAGGGGTAGACAGAGGGGTAGAACTCCCCCAAATTCATGTTAACCTTATAAAATTTGTTCATGCTCCTTAAAGGTCTTCATCATGACCCCTGCATTGTTGCAGGTGCCATCTCACTCAAATCACTAGAGCAGTGGCAGAAAAACAATATATGTGACACCAGCGTAAATGGAGTGTCTACAATAGAATTTGCAGCAACTCTGCAGGTGAGAAGGTTCTAGGCCCATTCTCCATATTAATGGAGGATGAATCTGGCATATTCATTCCTGTCAGGCGCCATATTATTGAGACAGTGAATAGTTTAAAGAACTTAAGTTCATGAACCAATGTCAAAACAAAATGTTTCACTAACTCAATGACAGTCTGTGATCTTCAGTTCTTGAAATGACATTCATAAACAATTCATGAACTGAAAGTGACCTGTTCAAGAACTTGAGGCTGAGTGAGAATCCGTACAGAATACACACAGAATCCGTTATTACAACAAGATTCCGTGCATTATACCCACATTTTTGACCTAAAGCAAGATATTCAGATGTAATTATATGTATAGTTACATTCCAGGCAGAATATCTGTGAATTATTTAAATGAATTAGAAAATTCCAGGTGGAATGTTTAGGAATCCAGGCATACTATGCAAATCTTTACGTAATTTAATACCAATCCAGACGGATATTCAAAATATCCGTACGGACTTTCAAAACATTCGTACAGATATTTTTTTAATATCCGCACGGACTTAAAATATCCGTACAGAACCTCAGAGCCAGACAATAATGCCTTTCATAGAATATATATTTATAAACAAAAATACAATCTACTTGTAAGCATGTAAAACAAATTACAATCAATGCATATAAATCAAGTATCACTGAACTCTATCTGCCAAGCAGTATATAAGAGATGAAATTGCTCTTGTATTATGACTGCCAAAATTACTGACCTTTACATGAAAGTTGCAAGACCGTTTATCATTGACCCACCATGTGATGTATGAAAATTAATCCATAACACAAAAAAAACTTGTAAAGTATTACTACAAAATTCGTGTATTTTACCTGATGTCCCGATTGAAACAACTGATTTGATTTAAAACTGTTTATTTTTATTTTCGTATGCGACTAATTTAACATGACATGTATAACATTTATAAATGTTTGCATTTGTTTGTGATATACTCGAAGACGTCTTTCAAGACATAAGTTTAAATGCTGCATGCACAAATTATTGAAACTATAAACATGTGCCGTTTTTCAAGTCCTTGAGTATACCGTAAACTACCAGTTTTATGCGTTTACATATTGTCTAATTAGTAACAAGTTTTTGCAATATGGCACTTTGTCCCTCCTTCATATGTACATAGTGAATTTCACTGTGTGAGTATGTTCCAGAGGAACCCAGCACATTGAATACCAAGACCTAGTTTAGGGTTACTAGGCTGATGGGGTCATTATCAAACCTAGGCTGATGGGGTCATTGTCGTATCGGGTACTGTTGTCATACCTAGGCTGATGGGGTCGTTGTCGTATCGGGTACTAGAGAAAGATACTTAATCTCCAACTTAACGTACCCGAGACAAAATATCGCGAGAAAGTACAATGTTGTAAAATTATTCTTGTTTTACCGAAAAAGAGCGAAACAATACAAACATGATGCTGCTAATTCACACAAAGTAAAAACACAAGAATTTCAAGTTCTAAACTGTTCCAGTTTCACCAACTTCCACCATTTCGGGTACGTTTCTGTATAGGCGAAGATTTACGGGTACGTTTCTGTATACCCGATACGACAATAACCCCATCGGTGTAAGTGTCTGTGGTCTGCTTAATGGCGGAGCTGCTTGCAGGCACTGCAGGCCCGGGCCTACATTTTTCCCTTTTGAACATTTCAAAAACTGAAGGGGTAGGGGGTGTTGTGGGTTTCGACAGTCAAATCTTGAAATCCCTCAAAAAAGTGGGTTTTGGAGTTCTGTTTATTTACCAAAATTGTCTCCCCAATCTCGTCAGAATGCACCATTTGAAAAACAATATCTTGGGTGAATGGAGTGCATGCAAATGACTCATGTCTTGAGCATGGTTCAGACCCCTTAGACAAATTTCGAGTTTTACGATGTTCTGTAGCACATTACAGATATTCTTTAACGTCTGGACTTTATTGAGAAACAAACTGAATTATTTTACCCAATAACAGCATATATTTTAGAATGCAAAGTCCAAATACAATTTGAAAACTTACCATAGGCCTAACTTGCATAAGTTCGCCGAAGTCGATCGCCATTTTAACAGTTGTTTCCCCCAACGCGCATGCGTCAACGGGTGAAACAATATTTGCCAACGAAATTCAAAAAGTTGACAACAAAAAAATATAAAAATTAAGTATTTCTTTATCATGTTTTAATTCTGTTATTTCTTTTTAATATATCTGATCCAATGTAAATGAAATGCTCAATATTTATTTGATATAAAAACAATGTTGACCGTTATTGAGAACAATGATATAACGTAAGTTTCTACCAATGGATGCACCAAATATATAAAGCAAAGTTCGGCGTGAGAATTCGGCAATAAAAGAAAGTTTTACGGTAACAATTGTTTTAATTTAAATAGCTGAGAGGTTTTTTTTACCCAATAAACTACATCAATTTTAGTTACGCCGTTGGTGCCCACGGCGGAATGGGCACGAACGGATAATAGGTACGAACGGATGCAATTTTTACCCCCAATGTCTACCAACGGCTGGATCCATAGACATATATATATATATATATATATATAAGGACAGACAACCTTCGGACGAACTACGGCAGGGCGCCTAGCTATGACGAGATACACAGAAATCAAGCGTATGCATTCACTCCTTAAAAAAGGTAGCTGCAACACACGTTGATGAACTGTAACTCTACATGATAACAAACTCGTCTGGAGGCACAATTAACATATAGACGCATACATACATACAATTATAGCTCATATGAGTGGGCCACATTTAAGCATTCAACCACACAGCTTTATTGAGACAGTGACAATAAAAGGTGCCGGATCTTGGGGATACTGTGAATTCAGTAAAAATAATAAACGGAGAGAATTTGAACTCACTACGGCAACTTTCGAAATTGGGATCTCGTAAGAGATTCACGTTCACAAGGCAGAATTATATATAGGGAGAAATATTTGTGAACTACCGAGGACAGACAACCTTCGGACGAACTACGGCAGGGCGCCTAGCTATGACGAGATACACAGAAATCAAGCTTATGCATTCACTCTTTAAAAAAGGTAGCTGCAACACTCGTTGGTGAACTGTATCTGTACATCATAACACACGCGTCTGGAGGCACAATTAACATATAGACGCATACATACATACAATTATAGCTCATATGAGTGGGCCACATTTAAGCATTAAACCACACACAGCTATATTGAGACAGTGACAATGAAAGGTGCCGGATCTTGGGGATACTGTGAATTCAGTAAATAAAATAAAGGGAGAGAATTTGAACTCACTACGGCAGCTTTCGAAATTGGGATCTCGTAAGAGATTCACGTTCACAAGGCAGAATTATATATAGGGAGAAACATTTGTGAACTACCAAGGATGTTTCTCCCTACATATAATTCTGCCTGAGGTAATATAATGTGAAACATCTCTCATCGGCTTAACGGTATTCTACATTAAAGTCACAACAATTGGGATTTGGGATCATTAAAGCCACAACAATTGGGAATTGGGATCCATGATCCCAAAAGACCAGTATAAGTTGAGGTAATATCACTACGTCAATAGATACAAAAAAAAAATACCTACTGATAGGTACTAATTCAAAACGTGGAAAACATTGAGTTATCTATTTGTATAGTCTATAATATTGCCCTCATAAAGAAAACGTTTGACGTAAATGACAAATGTATCACAGTCATGTCCAAGTTGGAGGATTTTCGCGAACTTCCTCACTCACACATCGCTGTAACTGTACGTACAGCTCTTCTACGGATCGACGTCTCAAGCCGCTCAGCATACAAACTCAAAAACATGGAAGTGGATTGATTTTATATTTTGCTAGCTAAAACTATGCTGTTGTCTATTTCAGGGTACTTCGAGCGGACTCGTTGTTCCAAGAGGATCCGAAATGGCATCAGTTGCGTTCAATAAAGGCTCTTTATTTTCTACATTTGCTCCACGTGGATCTGTCACGCGTTCAACATTAGGCAAACGTTCATCTGTGACACGACGTTGATCTGAACCAGCTTCACCAAGCTCCTCCTGAACTGGATGTCGGAGCTTCTCCCGACACACCCACCGTCTAATGGTCTCAAACAGAGGGCAACTTGTTCTTACTTTATAGGCCTAGTAATAATATAACTGCCACAACCGTTACTATAGAAAGAGAAACGATTAAAGGTATATATATGTTAACATCAGACCCCTCGCGTTCAGGAACATATGTTAATGCTTTTGTTGACAGTACACTTGGTATCGTAGTCGTCATCTTATAGTCTAAAATGATAAAGGAAACAGCATGATATTATTCAGTTAATTTCAAACATAAGTTTGTATTTACATAGAATGAAACATGTGAGGGCGAACATCGATATTCATGGTACATGTAGGATAGACTACACAAAATGCATCAATATTTGTTAATCCCTAACGTCAAAATTAGTTTATTTTAAATTTTAAACTGTTATGTTTCGCACGTAATTCTGGTTTCCGATGCAATATTTGTCGGAAAAATCAGTTATGACGCACTGGAGTTGCCTTGTATGTAGTCGCTATTAAAGAAGGTAATGTTCGTTATGTTGAAAATTATCTATGTAATTCGGTTAACTTAGTAGGCACATTAATAACTAGGATTTCGTAAAAGCTTACTAAAGATCGGCTAAAACCTGTTGTTGTTTTTTTCATTGTATGCATATAAGATGCTTTGCTGGGTATTTTTACATTTTTTAGTGTTTTTGAGAATTATAACATCGAACTAAATTTAGTGTACTTTAGATCAGACTCTTAATTTTGATTGGTTGACAGGGTAAACAAACCAAAAAATGTTGCTAAAAAATTACAATTCAACTTTTGAAGAGTACTTATAAAGGTTAAATCATACATTTGTGCAATGTATTCATAATGTGTTGCATAATTAAAAAAAGAAGTATATTTTACATTTTCTTCATGTTTCTACATGCAAGTAGGTGGGTCAGCACTATCCGACCCAAACAGCTATTTCAAAACATATTCAACGTAGGGCTTATGTATGTTTTTTGATAAAACTAAGATAGGTCTTTCAAAACAAGTAATAAAAAATAAAGCTTCCTATATTAGGGAACTCAGTACAGAGCTTAGAGCTATAAGGTAGGCCTATGGAAAATGAATTGGCGTAGTATGACCTATAACCTAACAACAAACCGGAACTTAATTTAAGGCGTAGAATGGTTGTTAAAAAGTTGTTTGTATATCTTAATTTAACTCCCTTAATTTGTATAAAATTAGGCTGAAAGTTCTTGCAACAGGCTATACGGGTTTGATATTATTTACATCAAGTGTTCTTCGAAATAAAAGGAATTTGTCAGAAGGTATGACACGGAGCTCATTTGATTTTTGTGACTTTTTTGTTTAATATATATTAAATCTAGTACGCCATACCCATATGCACACTTATATATATGTATAAACATATGGTCTGAGTATGTATCCAAAGATTAGAATTTCCTATTCTAAATTTAAACATTTTATAAATAGAACGTACTATATTTAGACGGGATTGGGTTTTTCTTAATAAAAAACACACTTGGAACATGCGCAAGTATTTAATTTTTTGTTTGACATTCATTCAGACGATCGACCGTACTGTTTTAAAACAAAAATGACTTCTATCAGTCCAAAACACACTTAACAATGAACTTGTTTTTGTTTCGTTCAAATTTAAACGAGAGCGGGTATGTTGAAAATGTGTGATGGAAAGAACACAATTACTTACTTGGACAAAGTTGAATACATTTTCCTGCGTATCCTGAACCGGAACCAGGGTAGCAGATCAGTGAGCATGGCTCGCACGTCCCCAAAAGGTCCATCCAATAAAAGTCATCTAGACATGCCCTTCCATTCACCATGGTAACGACCCAACTATACAGACATAACCGCCACACGGCGATTTTATCTCGAACCCAAATTATTGCAATGCACAATTCCGCGTGTTAACAACGTCAAACACGGACATTCGAGAAAATTTACATGTAATGATATGCCAAGTGTACATTTCTTCATATTTATTTATAATTGCATAATCTTTATGCATACTTATTCATAAAACATTCATAAAACCTTGGCAACAATGTATTATTCCGATGCTTTGTTTTGGTGAATTTATAGTTTATATATTCGGGATGGTTAAATTATGTACTATTGATTTTTGTGAATTATGAGTTCTGCTCAACCAGGGGCTAGAGGGCGTGAGCGGTAGCTAGCATATTTCACTACCGCTCATTAACAGTCTCAATCAAACCGAGACTGCGATATTTCGTATGTGTCTTGCTCGGCCGTTTCCAAAGGTACATTATCATACTTTTTTTTGTAAGTGAGGAAGTATCAATTCTTACGGATGGCGGGAGGTGTACAGTACCGGTTCTACCCAGGAAAAATGGGTGGTCTGCCTCCACCACAAAAAAAAATTGACCTTCATTGCCGAAGGCTCCGGCTATATTTAAAGCTGCTATGGACTGTATATCAACGTCATTTTACTATACATAAAACAACTGTATTCTAGTAAAAATACCGGGACGCAGTCAAATTGGTATACAGGCATTTCATGGGTCTTCTACTACTTGAATTAGGTATCAATTTCAGGGATACAGTATATTAATCTTTCTCAGCATACGAATACAGCTGGTTCCAAATCGTTATCGTCACTGATTATTGATTGATGTTAAACTATACAGTCTAACATTTTATCCCAAAATTTGGCTGAATTCTATGCTTTGGCTTATCAGTCCCAAATCATCACCCCTGCTGCTCTGACCACCACTTGAGGAAACAGATATCCCTAATCGAAATACTATATACAGTATTTGCAAAGGGTAATAGGTTACAGAGGTTTATTTGTACACAGATTGTTTTAACTGAGGATTGTTAATATGTAATTTATTGTATTTAATAGATCATATTGCTCTAATTCACAATAAAAAGTAGCAACATATTTACTTGGTTAAAAGGGAAAGACAAATGTGTGAAAAAAACATGGCAAGGCATTCTATGTTTAGTATTCTACATTTCTTTGTTTTGCTTATGATGAAAATTATGATGTGTGTTTAAAAGTTAAGACTGGTCCTCGATAACTGGGTCTTTGGTAATGCTGTAATATTGTTTCACGCGATTAACCTTTTTTTGATAGTGAAATAGATTACTATGCAATACACTCTTCCATCGGTTGTTTTTCTTACAAACAAACTATTCCTGTATGTATTCCTGTGATTTATAGGTCGTCATATTGCTTTTTGCTATACTGTTTCATAATAGCACCTAAATTAGTGATATCATCGGAACTGGGAATATCATACTATTTATTTGAAGTCCCTATTCCGCCATCAACAGTCAAATTGTACAACATAGTTGGCTGTGAGATCGTAGATCGACATTCAATATCGAGCTGGGTTTACAATGTCAAGCTAGCTCTGAATTCGATATTCGGTTAAACTTATAAGAAGGCATACTGAATACAGAGCTGGGTTTGAACTGGCTCTTTGCATGGAGGGTCAAGGTCACACCCACATTTGCTTTGTCACGTTTCGATGTACCACTCACGATACAACTATAAGCAAAGTTTGAAAGGTCTAGTGCATACAGTTTGTGCAATAGTGACCTAAACGCAAAAGTTAAACGTAAAAATTATTAAGTTATCTGCCCTTTACTTGGAGGGTCAAGGTCACTTCCACATTTGCTTTGTGACGTTGCGATGTACAACCCAAGATACAACTATAAGCAAAGTTTGAAAGGTATCGTGCATACAGTTTGTGAGAAAACGATCTATCGCAAAACTTGAATGTTGACGCGGCCGCCGCCGCCGCTGCCGCCGGAAAAGCAACACCTATGTCTCTTATTTCCTTCGAAAAGGCGAAACAAATACGTGTTTCGACTGTGGGGTAGGGTGGGGTGGCGAACACAGCTATAGGTGTAAGAATTGACCAAAACAAGACAGAAATATGTAAAGAAAACACATAGAGTTTCAAGTGATGGTTCGATGCGGTAGTGGGGTGGGGGCAACATAGCTATATGTGTAAGAATTGACCAAAACAACACAGAAATATGGTAAAAAAAATATTTCGAGTGTGGGGTGGGGGTATGGGCAACATAGTTAATAGCTATATGTGTAAGTATTGACCAAAACAAAACAGAAATATGTAAAAAAAAAAGCGAGGGGGGAGGGGTGCCAACATAGTAAGAATTGACCACATAATTATGTAAACAAAACAAAAAAAAAAGACTTTCGAGTGTGGGGGAGGGAGGTGGTGTGGGGGGGTTGGACGGGATGGAGGGTGGGAGTCAACATAGGTTATGTGTAAGAATTGACCAAAACAACACAGACATATGTAAAAATAAACATAAATAAAAAGAATTTCGAGGGCTGGTGGTGAGGGGGATGGGGGTGATGGGAGGGGGTGGGAGTGGGGATGGCAACATGGCAACATAGCTATGTGTAAGAAGTGGCCAAAAATAACACAGAAATATGTAAAAAATATAATACAATTTTAAATGCGTTTCAAGTGTGGGAGGTGGGGAGGTGGGGGTGGCGCGGTGGGATGATGGGGGGGGGGGGGGGGGGGGGGGGGGGGAGGGCAACATAGCTATATGTGTAAGAAGTGACCATAAATAACACTGAAATGTAAAAGAAACTATTTAAAAATATGTTTCGAGTGGATGGGGGAGGCTGGTGGTGAAGGCGTGGGGGTGGAATATTGGGGTGGCAACATAGCTATATGTGTAAGAATTGACCAAAACAACACAAACATATGTAACAATAAATAAAAAAAAAGGCGTGGGGTGGGGGACGTGGAGGAGGGAGCCCATGCCCCAATATGGGTGAAGTATGGATATGTTGTGAGTTCTTAAATGGTATTAAACGGATACATCATTCTTTATACAAACTAGTTTTCAATTTTTCAAGATATTGCGCATTGGCTACATGTGATGGACTTTATAATTGTTATTGATGTTATGAAACGGTAAATAAGCCGAGTAAACATCATGCGGATGAGATTACATCTAGGATTGACAATGCAAATATACAGGAACACAAGGTATTGTCTCTAAGTGTTGTTGAAGTGTTATTTAGTGTCGTGCAGTGGTGTAGATAAGAGATATGATCAGCATTGTCATTACATCCGAGCGATTTGGGGTATAATCATCACATCCTATTCATAATTGACAGTAATTCATTAAGCACAACAATATTCGTCATACAATCGTTATTTAATCATTGTTTCATAGTTTGTATATTTAACTCTTATTGAAATCGTTAAATGTTGTATTTTCCCCCGACTAAACCAACCACGCTATTTTGAATAACGAGTCTTACATGGGGCCCTCTATTATGTGGTTGTGTGAAGTTGGCTATGAGATCGAAGATCGTAGATCGACATTCGATATCGAGCTGGGTTTTCAATGTCGAGCTAGCTCTCGGAGATCGATATTCGGTTAAACTTATAAGAAGGCAAAGTGAAAACAGAGCTGGGTTTGAATTTCGAGCTGGCTCTGAGATCGATATTCGTTTTAAACGTACACCAAGGTATTATGAATGCAGAGCTGGGTTTTAATTTCGAGCTGGCTATGAGATCGATATTCGTTTTAAACGTATAACAAGGCATTCTTAATACAGAGCTGGGTTTGAATTTCGAGCTAGCTCTGAGATCGATATTCGTTTGAAACGTATAACAAGGCATTTTGAATATCGAGCTGGGTTTGAATTTCGAGCTGGCTCTGAGATCGACATTAGTTTTAAACAACATACAACAACGAATTTTGAATATCGAGCTGGGTCTGCATTTCGAGCTGGGTCTGCATTTCGAGCTGGCTCTGAGATTGATATTCGTTTTAAACATACACCAGGCCATTTTGAATATCGAGCTGGATTTGAATTTCGAGCTGGCACTGAGATCGGTATTCATTTTAAACGTATAACAAGCCATTTTGAAAATCGAGCTGGGTTTGAATTTCGAGCTGGCTCTGAGATCGACATTCGTTGTAAACATACAACAACAAATTTTGAATATCGAGCTGGGTTTGAATTTCGAGCTGCTTCTGAGATCGATATTCGTTTTAAATGTACTGCAAGTCATTTTGAATATCGAGCTGGGTTTGAATTTCGAGCTGGCCCTGAGGTCGATATTCGTTTTAAACGTATAACAAGGCATTTTGAATGCAGAGCTAGGTTTGAATTTCGAACTGGCACTGAGATCGATATAAGTTTTAAACGCATTACAAGGCATTTCGAATACAGAGCTGGGTTTGAATTTCGAGCTGGCTCTGAGATCGATATTAGTTTTAAACGTATAACAAAGCATTTTGAATACAGAGCTGGGTTTGAATTTCGAGCTGGCTGTGAGATCGATATTCGTTTTAAAAGCATACAACAAGGCATTTGTAATACAAAGCTGGGTTTGAATTTCGAGCTAGCTCTGAGTTCGATATTTGGTTAAACTTGTATAAGAAGTTATATTAAATAACGAGCTGGGTTTTACATTTCGAACTGGCTCTGAGATTGATATTCGTTATAATCATACAACAAGGCATTTTGAATACAGAGCTGGGTTTCAATTTTGAGCTGGCTCTGAGATCGATATTCGTTTTAAAAGCACAATAAGGCATTTTGAATATCGTGTTGGGATTGAAGTTCGAGCTGATATTCAAAATTCGTTGTTGTATGTTTAAAACGAATATCGATCTCAGATCAAGCTCGAAATACAAACCCAGATCGATATTCAAAATGACTTGGTTCACGTTTAAAATGAATATCGATCTCAGAGCCAGCTCGAAATTCAAACCAAGCTCTATATTCAAAATGCCTTGTTATACGTTTAAAACGAACATCGATGTCAGAGCCAGCTCTGTATTCAAACCCAACTCTGCATACATAATGCCTTGGTGTAAGTTTTAAACGAATATCAATCTCAGAGCCAGCTCGAAATTCAAACCCAGCTCGATATTCATAATTCGTTGCTGTATGTTTAAAACGAATATCGATCTCAGAGCCTGCTCGAAATGCAAACCCAGCTCTGCATTCAAAATGCTTTGGTGTAAGTTTAAAACGAATATCGATATTCTAAATGCCTTGGTGTAAGTTTAAAAAGAATATCGATCTCAGAGCCAGCTCGAAATTCAAACCCAACTCTGCATTCAAAATGACTTGGTGTATGTTTAAAAAGAATATCGATCTCAGAGCGCACTCGAAATTCAAACCCAACTCTGATTTCAAAATGACTTGGTGTATGTTTAAAACAAATATCGATCTCAGAGCCAGCACGAAATTCAAACCTAGCTCTGTATTCAGTATGCCTTCTTTTAAGTTTAACCGAATATCGATCTCAGAGCCAACTCGAAATTCAAACCCAGCTCTGTATTCAAAATGCCTTGGTGTAAGTTTAAAAAGAATATCGATCTCAGAGCGAGCTCGAAATTCAAACCCAACTCTGCATTCAAAATGCCTTGGTGTAAGTTTAAAACGAATATCGATCTCAGAGCCAGCTCGAAATTCAAACCTAGTTCTGTATTCAGTATGCCTTCTTATAAGTTTAACCGAATATCGATCTCAGAGCCAGCTCGAAATTCAAACCCAGCTCTGTATTCAAAATGCCTTGGTGTATGTTTAAAACGAATATCGATCTCAGAGCCAGCTCGAAATTCAAACCTAGCTCTGTATTCAGTATGCCTTCTTATAAGTTTAACCGAATATCGATCTCAGAGCCAGCTCGAAATTCAAACCCAGCTCTGTATTCAAAATGCCTTGGTGTATGTTTAAAAGGAATATCGATCTCAGAGCCAGCTCGAAATTCAAACCTAGCGCCGTATTGGTGTATGTTTAAAATGAATATCGATCTCAGAGCCAGCTCGAAATTCAAACCTAGCTCTGTATTCAGTATGCCTTCTTATAAGTTTAACCGAATATCGATCTCAGAGCCAGCTCGAAATTCACACCCAGCTCTGTATTCAAAATGCCTTGGTGTATGTTTAAAACGAATATCGATCTCAGAGCCAGCTCGAAATTCAAACCTAGCTCTGTATTCAAAATGCCTTGGTGTAAGTTTAAAACGAATATCGATCTCAGAGCCAGCTCGAAATTCAAACCCAGCTCTGTATTCAAAATGCCTTGGTGTATGTTTAAAACGAATATCGATCTCAGAGCCAGCTCGAAATTCAAACCTAGCTCTGTATTCAGTATGCCTTCTTATAAGTTTAACCGAATATCGATCTCAGAGCCAGCTCGACATTCAAACCCAGCTCTGTATTCAAAATGCCTTGGTGTATGTTTAAAACGAATATCGATCTCAGAGCCAGCTCGAAATTCAAACCTAGCTCTGTATTCAGTATGCCTTCTTATAAGTTTAACCGAATATCGATCTCAGAGCCAGCTCTGTATGCAAACCCAGCTATGCATTCATAATGCCTTGGTGTACGTTTAAACGAATATCGATCTCAGAGCCAGCTCTGTATTCAAACCCAGCTCTGTATTCAGTATGCCTTCTTATAAGTTTAACCGAATATCCGAGAGCTAGCTCGACACTGAAAACCCAGCTCGATATTGAATGTCGATCTACGATCTTCGATCTCACAGCCAACTTCACACAGCTATCATAATTACACTGTTTCTAAAACTACTGATGACGAGGTATACATATAACTTACATATTTTGAGAATACAAACTCTATAGACACAACATAAATGGCTTTAACCAGCCGGATCAAACCACAAAACTGGAGCATTCAGAATTAAAAGTTACCAACTCATATTTCATTTCAAGCATAGTCAATCACAGGTGTTTTAAGAACACGTAAAACAACCTATAATTTTAATCGGCACCTAGTTATTATTATATGACCTGAACACCTGAGTAGAGTTTTGATAATTGGTTTTATAGTGTAGTTTTGTCGTTATTTGGGATGTTAGTTTCTTCAAGTTTAGTTGGCGATATCGCCAATTAAGTCATTTTGATATCGCACTCATAAATAGATAATATCACCCATCAGAGTCACCCTTTCAAAATGAATGGGTGATTATGATATATACTAATCGGTGAAATCACTTATATGTATAAGTGATATCACTCATACGGATAGGTGGTAACATTAACCCATTGGTTTGAAATGCTTTTTAAAACAGGTTTGTAATACCATATATATAAATTATTCGAATAGGTGATATCCGGAAGTGTACATGCAATTTATTATTTAGATAATTTATTGAAATATCTACTAACAAGAGGTCAATGACCTTGAAGCTATACTGATAGGTTTTTGATAGCTAGATCAGCATTCCTGTGAAATTTCATGAAAATCCGTCAAGTAGTTTCAGAGGAGTAGTCGCTACAAGTTTTCATTATATAACTCTATGTTAACAAAGATGGCCGCTGGTGGCCATGTTTAACGTCAAATCAAAATAATTTTTGACAAGGATCAACATCAAGTCATACTGACCATTTTAGAAGAAGTCCCATATCAATATCACTTATAGTTTTCAAAAAGTAGTCGCTACAAACTTGTATTTTGAAAATCTATTTTTAGCCATGGTGGCCATCTTGAATTTTCGGCCATCCTTAAATTTTGCAAGAATCAATTAGACATCAAGAGCAATATTCCTATGAAGTTTCATGAAAATCTGTCGAGTAGTTACAGAGGAGTAGTCGCTACAATTTGTTACTAGATAACTCTATGTAAACAAAGATGGCCGCTGACAGCCATGTTTAACATCGAATCAAAACGATTTTCGACAAGGACCAAGACCATGTCATGCTGATCATTTAAGAAAGAGTCCCATATCAATATAACTTATAGTTTTCAAAAAGTAGTCGCTACAAACTTGTTTTTTGAAAATCAATTTTAGCCGTGGTGGCCATCTTGAATTTCCGGCCGACCTGAAGTTTTGCTAGGATCAATTAGACATCAAGAGCAACATTCGTGTAAAGTTTCATCAAAATCCGTCAAGTAGTTTCAGAGGAGTAGTCGCTACAAGTTTACCATTATATAACTCTATGTGAACAAAGATGGCCGCTGGCAGCCATGTTTAACGTCGAATCAAAATATTGTTTGACAAGGATCAACATCATGTCATACTGATCATTTTAGAAAAAGACGAATATCAATATCACTTATAGTTTTCAAGAAGTAGTCGCTACAAACTTGTTTTTTTGAAAAAATATTTTTAGCCGTTGCGGCCATCTTGAATTTCCGGCCGACCTGACATTTTGCTAGGATCAATTAGACATCAAGAACAACATTCCTGTGAAGTTTCATGAAAATCCGTCAAGTAGTTTTAGAGGAGTAGTCGCTACAATTTTTCATTATATAACTCTATGTAAACAAAGATGGCCGCTGGTGGCCATGTTGAACATCGCATCAAAATAATTTTTAGCAAGGATCAGCATCATTCCATACTGATCATTTTAGAAAAAGTCCCATATCAATATCACTTATAGTTTTCAAGAAGTACTCGCTACAAACTTGTTTTTCGAAAATCTATTTTTAGCTGTGGCGGCAATCTTGAATTTTTGACCAACTTGAAATGTTGCTAGGATCATTTAGACATCAAGAGCAACATTCCTGTGGAGTTTCATGGAAATGCGTCGAGTAGTTTCGGAGGATTAGTCGCTATACGTTTTTACTAATTAACTCTATGTAAACAAAGGTGGCCGCTGCCAGCCATGTTTAACGTCGATTTTCGACAAGGACCAACATCATGTCATGCTGATCATTTTAGAAAAAGTCCCATATCAATATCAATTACAGTTTTCAAGAAGTAGTAGCTACAAACTTGTTTTTTAAAAATCTATTTTTAAATTTGGCGGCCATCTTGGATTTCACATCAGCATGAATTCAGACTTCATGGGCAACATTTCTGTAAAGTTTCATGAAAATCCATTCAGTAGTTTCAGAGGATTAGTCGCTACAAAAAAAAGTTTACGGACAGACAGACGGACGGACGGATGGACGACGGACGCCGCACCACGGCATAAGCTCTGCTGATCTCTGATCAGTAGAGCTAAAAATAATATAAATAATTTTATACAATCAATTATTTTTAAAAATTTGTTTTTTATCATGGGGGTCGGCAATTTTAATAAAATAAATCGTTTCTTTTATTATTAAAATAATTCGCTTCACTTTCTAACAAAGAGATTCCTCACACATGAAGTGGAAAATAATCTTCAAGAACTCGGTGTGTGAAGAAGCGGTGAATGCACAGTGTTGGGGATTGGCCTGTGACGGATAGGTTATAATGTAGAGGATATGCCTTTGTTGCTATATGTTGATGTAACCTGCGTGAATCGCTTACTTATCTTTTTTTACTTTTTTTTTTGAAACGCTAACATTTATAGCTTCGACCCATTTACCAATCATTCCTACTAAAGCAGTTTGACAAGAATGGTTGGGCCTAAAACCAGACTGAGTTTTGTGTAGTAAATTATAATATATAAGGAAATTCAATAATGAATCATGTACATGTTTCTCTAGTACTTTTGAGAGAATTGGTAGGATTGAGATGGGTCTGTACTTATTGACATCATCTTTAGAACCACCTTTGTGAAGAGGCGTCACTTTGCCTTCCTGCCATTTATCAGGAAAAATGGAGTTTTTTATACTTTGGCTGCAAATGTAGGTGACACAATCTGCAATATGAGGTGCTGCTATTTTAAGCAAACGTCGTCCGATATTATCACATCATGTGGCCTGTGTGACGTCAATATTCTTTAAGAATTTTTAAATATGTACAAGCAGGTTTTGCGTGTTTGTTTTTGTGTTCAAGAATGCCGTGTAAACATTTAACATTAGTTCTCAGAGCTTTATTTAGTAACAGATAGGTTTTCCTCAGCTAAATTTAACGTCAGCTCCCAGTATTTATATACGGTTTTCTAAATAGTATAACTTCTTTTTAATTTCAAATCAGTTATAGGTTAAATGCCAAATTACAGAGTTGATACCAAATACAATACTTTCGTATCTTAAATAATATTCTTATTTTCGTATCTTAAATAATATTCTTATTTTAAATATGTTTTAGAACAAGTGTGCGATAGGTATTTTGTTTTGACCAATCGTTTGTAAAGTATTAAGTTTGTGTGTTTAAATTGTTACATATTTTGAGAGTTACCCTCCCTTTATATGAAAACACTAAATGTGCTGATAAACACGTAACATGAATCGAAGTCAGCTTAAAGATAAAAACTTCTTAAAATTAGTGGGAAATAATATTTAAAAAAATAAAAGTGTGACCCATTTATTGCAGATGTTAGGACTATAATAAAATAAAATATGGATTATCCCTAGTTACCTCCCTTTAATTGAATACCGTTTAAAATTCAAGTAACTGTAGTTCATGTTAAATATTTCGAACAATTCAATGGCAAACGTATTTGTAGTGGTAATGCTTGTAAAAGATGATATCAAACTAATGTTACATATAATGGCATATTTTAGAATTAGGAACATAGAGAGCTGCACAAATTCGAATTACTTAAATAAATCCTATGTACCCAGTTGTATAAGTGTTATAAGTTATTTCTGAGAAAACACATCGACTTGAACGCGTCAGAATGTGTTCATGCAGTCAGAGCAGACGATTTAAACTCGTTATTGTGCAGTTCAACCATATCTCTTATCAAGCGTGAAATACACAGCACAATGAGAATTCAGTTAACATTATGAATACGCAATTCGTGGCTAGGCGTATACAATTAATTCAATTTACATTATGGTATATGCAATTCATGGTTAGGCGTATACAATTAATTCAGTTAACATTATGGTATATACATTTCATGGTTAGGCGTATACAATTAATTCAATTAACATTATGGTATATACAATTCATGGTTAGGCGTATACAATTAATTCAATTAACATTATGGTAAGCGCAATTCATGGTTAGGCGTATACAATTAATTAAATTAACATTATGGTATATGCACTTAACATCAGATGTGTACACTTATCGTTTTCGTTACCAGCGTACCGAAATAATGGTATACAGTATTCAGTGTTGTGTTCAACATTGACATGGACGAGAGCAAGAACAAGATCAGCATCAAAACAATACCATAGTGGGATAGCTGTGGTGCGATTTGGACAGATATATTATGGTGTGACACCGCCCTGTATGTGACGAGGTCAATTATATTTGAACATGGCTTCGTGATACAGGTGGGCTTTGTCTTCACTGTAACTAGCCGCATGACATTGGATCAGGAGGTATCCGAAATGTTGGCACAAAGATGTCGATAAATGTTGGCATAACGTCTGCTAGCTAGCTGGGGTTCAGGATTGAGGTCTATACAACTGGTATATTGAATGCATGAACCAAACTTAAAACTATTATAATTATAATTAATATTAATGATTGAACAAATGCAAGGTATGTAGAAAAACTAATGGGATGTGTGTCCATTTAAAACAGTTTTCGATTGCAAACAATGTAAATGACATGTACGATTTGTGTCAGGCTTTGCCGTATAAGTAATCATAATAATAATTTCTTTATTTTTAAAGGATAGCAGATTTTTCAGTATACACCAAACATATTTTCCTCAACAAAACATTAATATTTTCAAAAACAAAAAGTATATATAAAAGTCGGGAACATGTAGCATTCAAGGACCACAGTCAACCACAAACACGCACAGAAACAAACAACAACTAAAAGGATGAATGAAAGGCAAGCTATGACATCACAAATATAAAAGGGTTTACAATAAGGCTACCGCCTTGGAACGGTCAGTATCAAAAAAAACACACACCAGGTTTTAGGGTGCACCAATCCTCACGTTTACCCTATTGTCAGCCCAGTAAACGGGACAGTGTAAATAAAGATATCCCCGCCAGGTTATATTCTCTAACAAACAAGGCAGCATCAATAGACAATATAAGTAAAACACATACATGATCATGTATATAAAATATTTAAAAAGAAAGCCTTGAAAGCCACAAAGTAAGACTCAATGTCAGAAACCACAGCAACAAGATAACAAACCGTTAAGGGTACGACAATACAAGATTTAAGACATACCTCAAACGCTACCGTTCTATAAATATTTAAGTAGTCGTCGTCATAGGGTCCACAATCTGTCCGGCCATCACGCAATCAAAGAGGAAAACCGCAATCAATAGTATTATAACTTACTGGGGGTTGGGGTGGGGGGTCTTTTAGCTCAGTCACTGTGGCTTTGACGTAGATACCGCTTAAGCCGGTGCGAGGGGTGGGGTGGGGGTTGCAGGGGGTGGGCGTGAGAGCTCTGCGTTCGATCAATGGATCTCTTTAATGTATTCATTTATATAAAATGTGTATAAATTACGATATCTCACGCCCTCTAGCGCCGGTGTAATGTATGCTACAATGCCTAGCTCCTCCCTATAACTGACCGGCTGACAAACTCCGCCTACGCATGCCTTGGATGTGCACTCTGTATAGATTAAGCATTAGAATATATTTAGTAACCAGAAGTATAACGTGTGTTTCATTTCTATCCCATGAATATTAACAATTACAAACGAGAAAAGGACTATTAAGTTGTTTTGTTAAAAAAAAAGTGATTTTGAAGAAAAGTGCAAGTGGACTTAATTTTCAAGAAGTCTGTTCTCAATTCAAGATGGCAGCAAAAATGGATCTGCCAGCACCAAAACCATTTAAAGTTTTGGGCCAAAACACTAACTTATCAAGATCATGGGAAGATTACACAAAGAGATTTGAATATTATCTCGCTGCATCAGGAGTTACGAAAGATGAACAACGGAAAGCACTGTTATTATACCTTGCTGGAGAAGATATACAGGATATTTTTGAAACATTCAGCAATCCAGGAAACTCGTACAAAGATGCATTGACAGCGTTGACAGATTATTTGCATCCTAAAAAGAATGTCGCATACGAACGTCACCTATTCCGTCAAGCATTACAAGAAAATGATGAGAATACTGACAATTTCATAATTAGGCTCAAAAAGTTGTCTGTGTCATGTGACTACCCAGAAAACACAGTAAATGATATGATCCGTGACCAGGTTGTAGAAAAAAGCAACTCTACTGAAATGAAAAAGAAGCTTTTGCGAGAAGAGGCGTAAACTTACCTTGGACAAAATTCAATCAATTACCAGAAGTTCGGAATAAGCAGACCTACACGCAACAAAGATGATTGAATCAACACAAAAAGAAAAGAGGTATCAGGAATCATTTGAATATAATGGAGCAGAGAGAAATGTGCAACAACTTCACAGAACACAACCACAAAAAGACACAATACTACCCTAGGACGCAGCCGAGGAAAGCACCAAACCTACACAATTTAAAGTGTGTACTCGCTATGGAGGAAAAGGGCACGCAGGCCAGGAATGTCTAAAATCAAGGAATATAGTATGTAATGATTGTAAAAAAACGAGGCCATTATGCGCATATGTGTAGATCACGGGAACAACGTGAAGTGCGATACATATCAAATCATCAGTCTGAAAGTAGTGATGAGGAATTTGTATTTGGGATAAACACAAAGACGGAGTCACCATTTATTGACGTCGATATTGAAGGTAGGCCATGCAAATTCTTAATCGATTCAGGCGCAACAGTAAATTGTATTGACAGGCAAAACATTTGAAAAGGTTAAATCAAATCAAGTATCTGTAAAGAAATCCTATGCCAAGATATATCATGCATCCAGAGTACCGCTCAAAACGTTTGTGAATGTGAAAATAAATAATAGGACACACAGAATCAAATTTCATATTATTGACAATGACTGCACACCATTAATAGATCAATAATGTGCAGTAGAACTAGGTACTTTGCAAATATGTGTAAACACAGTGAACGCAAATGAAAACATGAACGTTGACTCAATTCTTTCGGAGTATACCGATAGATTTCAAGGGCTCGGAAAACTAAAAGATTTTCAGTTGAAATTGCACGTGAATGAAAATGTAGCACCCACTGCACAACCAGCTCGTAGAATTCCATTCAAAATATGACAACAGGTAGATATGAAGCTAAAAGAATTAGTAGAATCTGACGTAATAGAGAAGGTAAAATGCCCCCACTCCGTGGATTTCGCCGTTAGTAGTAATCTCGAAGGCAAACAATGACATACGTATCTGTGTAGACATGCGCCAGGCTAACACAGCAATCGAGAGGGAACGATTCCCATTACCAAATATCGACGAAACATTAGAAGAATTGAATGGTGCCAAGTACTTTTCGAAATTAGACCTTAAAATGGAATTTCATCAAATAGAGCTTGACCCACAAGCCCGAGAAATCACAACATTTGTCACAAATGACGCAATTTATAGATACAAAAGATTGATGTTCGGCATATCATGTGCACCTGAAATATACCAACGGGTTATTCAGCATACAATTCAAGACATACCAGGATGCAAAAACATATCTGATGACATAACACAAAGGAGGAACATGACGCTGCATTACGTAATGTACTGCAACGACTACGTGAGAAAAACTTAACTCTCAATAAGGAAAAATGCATATTTTCCAAGACATCGCTAACTTTCATGGGACACAAACTCACATCTGAAGGTCTCATGCAACAGGATAGTAAAATAAAGGCAGCACTAAAAACAGAAGTACCAAAATCAGTCAAAGAAATCAACAGTTTTTAGGACTTGTGAATTACTGTGCAAAATGCATTCCTAACTTTGCAACTGTTTCAGAACCAATTCGGAGATTAACACGTAAACACCAGCAATTTGAATGAATGGCAGTCTGAACAACAACAATCGTTCGAACAATTAAATGAACTATTGACAAGCGCGACTGTAATAGTATATTATAACCCCGACGCAGAAACAACTATAACCGTGGATGCTAGCCCCTTTGGTCTTGGAGCGATTATATCACAAAAACAAAGTGATGGACGTATCGCCCCGTAGCATATACCAGCAGGACATTAAATCAAGTTGAAAGGAGGTACAGTCAGATAGAGCGCAAATGCCTTGATGTTGCATGGAGAATTGAAAAGTTTAGAGTGTATGTCTATGTATTTATGGATTTCAAGGTCATAACAGATCATAAGCCATTTGTTAACATTTTCACACCAAGAAAGATAAAAATATCGGACAGGGAAAGCAGCATTCAAGGACGACAGTCAACCACAAAACACAAAAACAAACACGCAAACAGACAAACGAGAAGGCAAAAGTAATAAAAGATGCAAACGACATCACAAACACAAAAGGGTTGACAATAGGGCTACCGCCTTGGAACGGTCAGTGGCAACAAAGGCCACTGGGGGTTTTAACCGGTTCTAGGGTGCACCAAACCTCATACTTACCCTACTGTCATCCCATTAAAACAGGACAGTACAAATAAAGAAATCCCCGCCATGATTTAAACTCTAACCAACAAGGCAGCATTAATAGGCAATATAAGTAAAACACAAATATGCTCGTGTAAATATAATACAAAACAACAATAGCATAGAAAGCCACAATGAAGGTACTCAATGACTTGGCAGAAGCCAGAGCAGCAAGAGAATAAACCATTAAAGGCACGACAAGAAAGATCATAGACAAACATAAAACGCCACCGTCCCAATGGGCTTTAGGTCGGCGTCATCATAGGGTCCACAGCCTGTCCGGTCATCGTACAATTAAAGAGGAAAGCATAGTGGCGAACTACATTCCCCCAGCAAGAATACAGAGATGGCTATTACAACTTCAATGCTATAAATTTACATTTGGAATACCAGCCTGGACATATAAATGCTGCTGATGTCCTGTCAAGATCCCCCATTGGGGAAGATAAATGTCAAATCTCACAGAGCACAGAAGATTATATTAATTACGTGTGCCGGAATGCAGTACCCTCAGCTATGACCTTAGAGCAAATTGATAATGAGTCGGCCAATGACACGACCATTCAAGAAGTAATCAAATACATTAAGCATGACAGATGGCCTATGTGTGAGAAATTCAACACTTATTTCAAGATTCGCTCAGAATTAACAGTATACAACAATATTGTTTTAAGAGGAACTAGAATTGTAATACCAGGAAGTTTACGGCCTCGAGTTATACAGTTAGCTCATGAATCGCAACAAATGCTAAGAGAAAAGGTATATTGGCCCGGAATTGACAATGATGTAGAACATATGATCAAAACATGCTATGAGTGTCAATTGGTATCTAACCCTCCAATCTCACCACAAATAGAAACAACTGAGCTACCATCAAAACCATGGGAACGTGTAGCTATGGATTTAACTGGACCATTTCCATCAGGAGAATACTTGTTAGTTGTTATCGACTATTACTCGAGATATCCCGAAGTTGAAATTATGAAGTCAACAACATACAGCTATTATACATAAGCTGATGAGAAATTTTGCCACGCACGGATTACCAACCGAAATTACCACCGATAATGCTCCAAATCTGGTATCTGAAGAACTGAGGAATTTCTTCTACAACAATGGAATAAAACATAAACGTGTTACTCCATATTGGCCCCGCGCCAACGGACTCGTGGAAAACTTCAACAAAACAAGACAGCCGTGGCTGCTCACAAGAACTGGAGAACTGAATTGTATAAATTCTTATTAAGTTACCGAACAACACCACACGTTACCACTGGACGCGCACCTGCAGAGTTATTCTTCATTAAACATTAAAAAACAAACTTCCGCAATACACAACTCAGAAACAGCGACAAAACTCAAAACCAAAAGATGAAAAAATATGCAGACAAGCGTTCTAGTAGTCGGTTTATAAATTATAAACTGATACAGAAAGTGTTAATTCTTAGAAAAAACATAGGAAAATTAGATGCAAAATGGGACAGTGACATATACACAGTAATTGGTCAGAAAGGATATCAGGTCAAACTGAAATATGTGTACAATCAAATTCTCTACAGACATGTCAGACCATTTTATGTGCTGGACAGTAAATAAACAAACCGTGGAACAAACTGCAATTAACTTTGAACTGACCCTGACTGTGAAGACTGTTAAACATTAATGGAGCTAATTAATTGACAGTTTAATGTGCGAGAGAGAAATAACTTTGGTCATGTTTACAATCTTTGAAACATTAACTTCGTTAGATACAATCTGTGTTTTGATACATAAACACTCTGTTCTTTGTACTGGACATTATATTAGATTCTAGCGTGATTTTTGCTTGATCTTGTTTTATGTCTAGTATTAAACTTGAATACATGTTTCCATTGTAAATTAAAGAAGGGATGTAATGTATGCTACAATGCCCCTAGCGTCCTCCCTATAACTAACGCTAGATGGGGTCATTGTCGTACCGGGTATAAAAAAGGCACCCGGGGTACATTTATGTATACTTACGTTACCCTAGTTAGTATTACTAAACTATGGCACTCTAAATATGTTTTAAGACAAATAGCGCAATAGTTAATGATAAACAATATGTTGTTTAAGTAGTTGTTTTAACAACTTCTAAATTGTTTCAATTCCGCCAATAAGATCTTGTTTGTCCGCGTACGTTTCTGTATAATTTGGGGTCGTTCTGGAATTCAAAGATTTTCGGGTACGCCGGGTACCTTTCTGTAGTACCCGATACGACAATGACCCCATCAGCATAACTGACCATGCTGATAAGCTCCGCCTACGCATGCCTTGGATATGCCACTCTGTATAGATTAAGTAGGAGAATAGATTTAGCTAACAGAAGTATAAATTGTGTTTCATTTCTATCCCATGAATATTAACAATACAAACATTACAGCGGCTTAAGCGGAATTCTACTTCACAAGCTACACAGATTGGGCTTCATCATTAGTACGGTATAGCCAGCCCCCTTTAGTTAGCTTAAATTAAACGATTTAATGCCCTCTGCATTCATCAAAGGAAATGTCACGACTATGCTACAATCTATTCTGAGAGTATGCATAGGCCATCGAGACACACGCGCATTTTTTTTCTTCTGAAACGTTGCCATGTTCGCATTACCTTAATCCTGTATATACATGTAGCTAAAATTTAGTTACTAAATTTGATCTAAATATATATAGGATTGAGGTAATGCGACGTAGATTATTAGAAATCCATACTGCGTCGTAATTTACCTTGCCACATGATATTTATAGAGAGAGGAGAGAGAGTTTAAATTCGATATTGATCTATTTATAGCTATACTGTATTATTTTTACTTCGTATAACTATTCTTTGTATGACACTCACGATTCGGCTTGCATAAAATAATGTTTTCTGAAGTTTGATTGTGCGATGACCGGACAGATTGTGGACCGTATTATGACGTCTACGTTAATCCTTATATGATGGTAGCGAGTTTTGATGTTTGTCGTTAATCTTGTCTTGATGTACCTTTAACGGTTTATTCTCGTGTTGCTCTGGCTTCTGCCAAGTCATTGAGTACTTACTTCTTGGCTTTCTCGGCTTTTGTTTTGCCTTGAACGGTCAGTGGCAAAAATGCCGCTGGGGGAGGAGCGGAGGTGGGTTAAATCAAGTTCTAGTGTGCACCAAACCTCACACTCTTACGCCTATTGTCATGTCTAATAAAGATATCCCCGCCAGGTTATAATCTCTACAAACAAGGCAGCATAATAGGCAATATAAGTAAAACACATAAATGATAATTATAATCTTCATATTTAAAACATTGTTCTTGCAGCTATCGACTAATAAGGTTACATGTACTTGATATACTGTTTGTTTTTCATATCCTCTGACATATCCTCTGACAAACAAGGCATCATTAGTATACACAAAGATGATCGTGTATATATGAATATAAAAAACCCTAGAAAACCACAAAACAAGTACTTAATGACTTTGATGAAGCCAGTGTGTGATAGGAGAAGAGAAACATAGGTTAACGTCTCACACCACAATTAATTTGCCATATGATCCCATTGTAATGTTCGTGGCATAGAGATAAATAAAATTTACAACATGTAACTTCTTCATTGATCCAATATCTGCAATTTAAAACACAATTAAAAATATATTTACCAGATTGAACAATTTTAAATTTCATGTTTGCGTGACACCTATCAACATTTAGTCAAATTTACAACTCCGTGGTGATTAGACCCATGATATGTAAAATGAGGCAGAATTAGCTAGAAATCGTATATCAACATGAATTGTTTTGTGATCTCTTCCTAAAATGCTGTAGATTTAGAACATGGTAAAGATAAATCAATGTTTCATGTAAAATGTACAAAAGCGGACTTGTTTTTATATCTACCTCCTTCATCTGTAGGGCACGCGTATTCAAGGGAGATAATAGTGTTATGAGGAGCAACAAGAAAATAAACCATTAAGAGCACGAAAAGATACGATTGAAAACAAACACCAAACGTTACCTACCTTTCAGAATTTAAGTAGACGTCAGCATGGAGTCCACAAGCTGTCCAGTCATCGCACGATCAAAGAGAAAAGGCATAGTAGCAAACTTTCTCTGAACCAATATGGACAAAAACGGTCCTTTGCGAAAATCACTAATTTTCGGTTTGTATAGTTCAAAATTGGAGAGGAATCGCTTGAACGGTTTAATGTCATAAACAGAGACTTTGGTTTCTAGAATTATGGCGGTAATTAAAACCGTTTGACGCCATTTTGCAGTCTGGTTCGGAGATAAAAGTTTTAAAGTAGCTATCCCGCCACCAACAGACATATTTTACAACATACGTACACCCACCATTGTTTATGTTTGTTTGTGTGGTATTTTATTTACATTTTCAACACAATGCAATGTTATAGATGACGGTCATTTTTTGTGGTGGAGGCAGACCACCAACTTTTCCTGGGTAGAACCAGTACTGTACACTTACCGCCATCCGTAAGAATCGACTCTTCCTTCGAACCCGCAGCGGTGAGAAGCGAAGGTTACAACGCAACGTCGTTAACCATTCGGCCACGGAGACCGTTTCTTAACCTACTGTGGTAAACGTTTTTATTTACCCTCGCCCTATGGAACAAGTCCTTTTGGCGAGCATTTCAAAGATGATTATAGTTGCAAGAGAGTCCGGTCCAGGTGAAGGTAACGTCCCTCGTCCAAAGAGGTTTACTGTGGAACAGCAGCAGCAGAGTTGATAGCGAAGAAATCCAACGTAGATATTCTGAAGTTGATTACATTCTCAAAGAAGATTACAGTTAAAGTTGTAGATTTTGGCCAATCTGATTGCCTGCAGAATTGTGACTAGGTCAATCCGAATGCCGGCTCGAAATCGTCTCAGCCAATCAGCATATTAGTAGTGCCAAATGAGTCCCAAGTAGGTCGATCCGACTACACGCGCTGCCCGTGAATCTGTTGGTGATGGCTCCTCCGGTATCCACACCGTCGTATGATGGTAATTTTAAAACCCGCAGGGTCCCGTACATCATACGACAGGTGTACATCTCGCAGGGTTATTCCAACATTCGGTGCCCGTGGCGATGCCGTAAGTTATGGGAAGCCATAACCGTCAAAATGTGGATATTTACAAACCATTCAATGACAGGCCATTTAATTCAGCATGAAGTCATTTGATGACGTACATATTGATTCGATGCGACGTGTTAACTCGGTTCATTCGTTACAAAGTGAATTGATATGGTTCAAAGTGAAATGATACGATGTTAAATTTCAAACCATACGACGCAAAGTCATTTGATGACGTACATATTGATTCGATGCGACGTGTAAACTCGGTTCATTCGTTACAAAGTGAATTGATATGGTTCGAAGTGAAATGATACGGTGTAAAATTTCAAACCATACGACGCAAAGTCATTTGATGACGTACATATTGATTCGATGCGACGTGTAAACTCGGTTCATTCGTTACAAAGTGAATTGATATGGTTCAAAGTGAAATGATACGGTATAAACTCGGTTCATTCGTTACAAAGTGAATTGATAAGGTTCGAAGTGAAATGATATGGTGTACAATTTCAAACCATACGACGCAAAGTCAATTGATGACGTACATATTGATTCGATGCGATGCAAACGCAATCCGTTCGACAGAAAGTGATTTCATTACGTGCAAAGTGAAACGGTGCGACATCTGGCGGCGATATTTGCCACATCACTTGCAGGGTTATTTCCCCTACATAATATATGATAAATCAAAGTACTAAAAGTACTGAGAATGCAAAGTTTGATAGGAAAGACTGTATGGATATTTGCACGATCAAATTTCCATACCTTTTACATAGTTTTAGCCAACTTATCGATCTTTGGCGACCTACCAAAATCTTAGACGTCAATCCATTCCAAATATATTGTGATCAAATGGATAGACAGATTTGTGTTTTATGGCCAAACTGTCACTCAAGATGACCTCTATGTCTAAAATTATCATTTACAGAGTGGCGTGTATTAAGTAGTCTTCCGGGAACAAGATGCACAAGAGGGCCTGTATCACTCTACTAGCTTGAATAGTCTAAGTCCTACCGAAAAACATTTTTTTTTCAAAATCAAAGGCTATAACTCTGATGTGTCTAGTCTGATGCAACTGATTTTGAAATTGTCCAAGTTAGTGGCGTAACCTAGAAAACGTCTTCTGCTGCAGGGACAAATAACTTAACAAGAGGCACTACCCGTTGATTCAACTTCCCTATGTCTGTCCCACACATTGAAAAGAAACTTTACTGTAGTATTTACTAAAATAAATAAAATACAAATTTATTGGTGGAAAGAAGAATTGAAATTGACTATAAGTAAATACACGGGTAAAAGTGACCATAATTTTGATAAATAAACAACAACAGGAAGAAACAGAACAGAACCTAGCTGGATGAAGTAGGTTAAAATGCTGCAGCCATGTGCTGTTTCAAACGGTTCCGGTTGGGGCCAGATACAATGTTGCATTGTCGTGGGCAACAATGCGACACCCGACAATGCGACATCGCGACTTTGCGATATGACAATGCGACATTGCGATACGACAACTCGACATTGAGATACGACAACGCTATATTGCAATGTCGAGACAACACAATGCAATGTCACGACAATGCGACATTGCAATACAATTATGTCGCGATGTCGTATTGCAATGTAGCATTGTCGTGACATTGCATTGCGTTGTCTCGACATTGCAATATGACATCGCGACAATTATGTTACGATGTCGATTGGCAATGTAGCGTTGTGGTATCTCAACGCGATGTCGCGTTGTCGTGACATTGCATTGCGTTGTCGCGACATTGCAATATGACATCGCGACAATTATGTCGCGATCAATGTCGAGTTGTCGTATCGCAATGTCGCATTGTGATATCGCAATGTCGCGATGTCGCATTGTCGGGTGTCGCATTGCTGCCCACGACATGGCTGCAGCAGTATAACCTACTTCGTCCAGCTAGATAGAGAAGTTGAATCAACGGGCAGTGCCTCTTGTTAAGTTATTTGTCCCTGCAGCAGAAGACGTGTTCTAGGTTACGCCACTAACTTGGACAATTTCAAAACCAGTTGCATCAGACTAGACACATCAGAGTTATAGCCTTTGATTTTTTAAACAAGAAATCCGTGGATTCACATGTCTCGCCTAACGGAGGCTGGACTTAAAACGGTCAATGATGCTTAAATGAGGTTGTAAACATTTTAGTAACTAAAAACAATGGAGTTTGCCGTTTGCTGAGATGACATTTAAGTGCATTTGTTTAAAAGCAAAATGCCATTATATTAAAAACAAGAGGCTCAAGAGGGCCTGTGGATGCTCTACTGGCTAAAACGGCTCTTACATCAAGGGTTGTCGACATAAAATTCCCATCAGTATTTTTTTTTAAACACTGCAAAAACAATAGGGTTAGGATGGCCTTAGATCGCTCACCTGGTAATCATAGGCAATAAGTCTGCTGTGTCTAGTCTGGCATGGGTATTTTTTAAATTGTCCCACTTCTATGAATGAAATTTTATAAAAATGGGGCGGGGTGGTGGGGTGGGAGGTTATATTAACATTCTAAACAAATATGGTAAAGATCAGATATAAAATGAAGTAACTACAAATTAACAAAGGAAATACAATATAGCATTTTTCAACAAATCAAGGGCCATAACCTGTCGTTACTAACAAGATCTAGCTGGTTTTCGAACTTGTCCGAGATTTCATTGATATACCGCGATTTGCACAACTAGACATCATACTGAGGCTTCCTGCCAAATTGTATAGAAAGTTTAGGAGGAGTAGCGCCGACAAGAAATTTAAATGTGAAAGTGCCATAACTCCGTCATAAATCAGCGAACTGGAAAAAAACGTGATATGCACAACTAGACATCTTACCGATGCTTCCTGCCAAGTTTCGTCGAAATCCAACAATGCTTTAGGAGGAGTAGAGCCGACAAGAAATTTAAAAGTAAAAATGTCAAGGGGCCATCAAAAATCAACGAACCGAAAAAAAAATGAAATAAAAAATTTAAAAAAAAAATTTAAAAAAAAAAAAAAAAAAAAAAAAAAAAAAAAAAAAAAAAAAAACACACATTTAAAACAATAAATCAATAAACATATCAAATACAAAAAAAAAAAAAAATATTAATTTTTTTATATATATTTAAAACAAACTTAGACAAAAATAAATGTACAAATAATAAAAAAATATATACTAATAATAAAAAAAAGGCAAAACATCTGGTAAAGTTTGGTAAAAATCAGATGAAAAATGAAAACTCTGTCATATTAACGAGGCAAAATATAGCATTTTTTAACTATATCAAGGGCCATAACTCCGCTGTTACTAGACCGATCTGTCTGGTTTTCGAACTTGTGCGAGCTTTCATTAATATTAACAATATGTTAAAGTTTTGTAAAGATCCGATGAAAAGCGAAGGCCCTTGGCCAATAGAGCTAAAAATTATCAGCTCCAGAAAGTAGGTCAAGGTCATAGATGAAATCCATGCATCCAAAAAGTTGCACTACCCAAGACACAACTATGTCAAAATAGAATATGTTTTCTTCCAAAGATTAAGCTATAAATTAGGCTTAAAACATCTAGTGCATAATTATAATTCATGAGAGAGTGATGTAATTGTAACAATTAAAGTTATCTGCCCTTTGCTTGGATGGTGAAGGTCACATCCACATTTGCTTTGTCACGTTGCAATGTACCACTCAAGATACAACTATAAGCAAAGTTTTAAAGGTCTAGTGCATACAGTTTGTGAAAAAGTGACCTAATGCAAAAGTTGAACCTAAAAAGTATTAAGTTATCTGCCCTTTGCTTGGAGGGTCTAGGTCACTTCCACATTTACTTTGTCACGTTGCGATGTACCACCCAAGATACAACTAATAGCAAAGTTTGAAAGGTCTAGTGCTACAGTTTGTGAGAAAATTACCAAAACGCAAAACTTGAATGTTGACGCCGCCGCCGCCGGAAAAGTAACACCTATGTCTCTTTTTTTCTTCGAAAAGGCGAGACAAAAACTGTTTTGGAATGGATTGACCCTCTAAGATTTTGGTAGGTCGCCAAAGATCGCCGAGTTTGCTAAAACTATGTAAAATTTATGGAAATTTGATCGTGCAAATATTCATAGTCTTTCCTATCAAACCTTGCATTCTCAGTACTTTTGGTACTTTGATTTATCATAATATATATATGTTATGTAGGGGAAATAACCCTGCAAGTGATGTGGCAAATATCGCCGCCAAATGTCGCACCGTTTCACTTTGCACGTAATGAAATCAGTTTCTGTCGAACGGATTGCGTTTGCATCGCATCGAATCAATATGTACGTCATTAATTGACTTTGCGTCGTATGGTTTGAAATTTTACACCATATCATTTCACTTCGAACCGTATCAATTCACTTTGTAACGAATGAACCGAGTTTATACCGTATCATTTCACTTTGAACCATATCAATTCACTTTGTAACGAATGAACCGAGTTTACATGTCGCATTGAATCAATATGTACGTCATCAAATGACTTTGCGTCGTATGGTTTGAAATTTTACACCGCATCATTTCACTTCGAACGATATCAATTTACTTTGTAACGAATGAACCGAGTTTACACGTCGCATCGAATCAATATGTACGTCATCAAATGACTTTGCGTCGTATGGTTTGAAATTTTACATCGTATCATTTCACTTTGAACCGTATCAATTCACTTTGTAACGAATGAACCGAGTTAACACGTCGCATCGAATCAATATGTACGTCATGAAATGACTTCATGCGAAATTAAATGGCCTGTCATTGAATGGTTTGTACATATCCACATTTTGACGGTTATGGCTTCCCATAGTATGTCCCCTTGTCTCCTGCGGGAGCTTGCAGTGACAAGTTGTATCTCGGCGACGGTAGTTATCAGAAGAAGTTGATCAATCGTCCCTCTTTAGGGCCACGTTAAAAATATCGTTGGTTAAAAACATATATACAGCATAATATGTTTCCGCAGCGTGGTATAGTACTTAGTTGTTTGTATGTACAAAACTATCCGCGGTGAAGAACCTCCCCCCCCCCCCCCCCCCAGTTGTTTGTAACTATCCGCGGTGAAGAACCCCCCCCCCCCCCCCCCCCCCCCCCCCCCCACACACACACACACGCACACACACACACACACACACTGGCATCTGGAGTACGTACTGGCTTTTTTTGGGCATGGCATCTGAATACTCCCTAACAGAGGGTTGGCATCTGGTATACTATTTGACCAGCGGTTGAGCCCGAGGGCCCGCAGGGCCCGAGCTTTGTAGGGGGGTCCGGGGCATGCCCCCCGGAAAATTTTGAAACCTAGGTGCTCTGAAATGGCATTTCCAGCAATCTGAGACATAAATTAGCATATTTTTAATTTTTTGGATGGAAAAAAATATTTTTTGAGAAAAATACGGCGTACGCGTATGAAAAACTGCGATGTCGGCGTACGGCGTAACACAGCCCGGCGTACGGAATACTGGCTAATACGAAAAGGGGGTCGGTACCCTCAACAGCGGCACGTGATGCGGGGTCACCTTGCTCCAGACGGTCGCAACACGTCCTGCCTGTTCGATGGTCTGAACTGGAATGTGAACTTAACCTACTGACGACGAGGTATAATATATATATATTACCTATTTTGAAAATCCAAATTCTATAGACACAATATAAACTGCTTTAACCAGCCAGACAAAACCCCAAAACTGGAGCGTCAAATTAAGAGTTACCAACTCATAATCCCTTTTTTGCATATTCAATCACGGGTATTCAAGTTAAAAAACCGTTGAATAAACCTATATGTTTAATTGAACATATTTATTTCCCTTATTATATAGACACAAGGTGGGGATCACGTGGTTTCAAAATGGTTGCACATACGAAAAAACAACCCGCTTTCGAAGTAAGATTGTCTCATGTAATATAGCGCAAAGTATGCACTTGATTCCATAACTTTGATTGTAGATGAATGTCCTATATATTTTTTGTTTAATCGCCCCCATTTCCGAAATGTACTTTTCGAGTTGTCTCGTACACTGGAATGAAGAGATTTTCATGATATTCGTCATAAAATGTACTCACTTGCATCAGTTCTAGTCCGCAACTTTGCTTTATAAACAAAAAAGTCATATCTACCACAATTTAAAAGTTACATGCGCTACAGTGAAAATAATTATGCAATTTCGAAAATGATCTCGAACACTGGCTACTTGAAAGAGATCTCGTACACTTGTGCGTTTGTTTTACGGTGTATATTGTTTATGAGATGTACTTATGCATTACTGATCATTTCAGGTGCCAGTGGTAGTTCATATAGTGTAGCAACATGAGAATTCGGGTTGGATAGTGGAGGTGATTTCCTATTGGGATTGCCATGAAATGAAACTGATATTATGTAGAAACAACACGTCAAAGACATACAATGTATGGCAGCGATATCATGAAAAATTAAACATGCTTTTTTGAAATGTTACAGTAACCATCCATTGGATACTAGAGAAAGGATCCAGATGAAATCTAAAGAAAATAATAGACGTTTAGACTAAAAGAAAATAATACACTATTGACTATTAGTAGCAATAAAATGCCACTGAATGAGGTGTCCTATTTTTAAAAGACGTTATCGAAGCAAATTGTTTTTAACAAGAAATTGTTAGAATCTGGACATTTTAGAGTAGTCAAAACTGCAACTTTTTTTTCCATGACAGCAATGCCCAAAAGACACAATGTAAAATATTTGAATAAACATGTTCACTGAATAAAAAGAAATTGTCAAGCGTTTTATCTCAACTGAATTGTTTTTTTGTTTTACGTCATTCCTAACGATTAATAAGCTATACATGGCGGCCATCTTTACTGGTCGAGAGGACACCAGATGCTCATCAGCCCAATTCCTGGCACCAAACAGCACCTTGGTGAAACCACTGACCGCAGAAATGTGTGACCTACTGCAAGTTTTCTCATGAAACCAGCATTTTAAAACATTTGACGACCGTGACTCGCCTACTAAAACCTTGAATAAATTGCTCCTCAAGACAATAGTTTAGGTGTTTCTTATCAGAGGTTGCTTACCTTACATAAACGTCGGTTTGGTGCCAGGGATGCCTATCAGTATATACATGTGCAGTGTTAGTCCACAGAAAAGATCAGAAAAAACGTCATTTAGACTTTCAGTGAAGAATTGTATACCTCAAATGTTCTTATAATAAAAATATTTGAAGTTCAACTTATGTGTGTAATTATGAAATGTTGAATGCATCAGACAAAATTAATGTAAAGTCAAAATGAAAACAAATTCATTTGGAATTAAAGTTTAACAATATATTTATTCAATTCAGTATACTGGATGTATTAAACAATATTTATATCACACACTCATAATAAACTGCGTAATACAACAGATGAAAAATAAAAAGTAGTTGGAACATTTTTGAAACGAAATGTAACAATTAAATAACTTATTTACAGCGAAATACATACAGTGAAAGCAATGCAAGCAAATAAGTATCGAACATAAGTTTAACAAGGCAAAATAGCCGATCCAAGAGACCCAAATGGGCATATAAAGCGCTGACCTTGGTAACGGAAGAAAAATGGCGTTAACATTCTTTTGTTTATATGTGCACTCATCTAGGTTGAATATTTATAAATGATTCGTTATCATTGAATCTTGACCAAGCTTCACAATTATCAAATGTATACATTTTTTCTTCCAACAGTCCCGTAGCTACTCGGAGGCACAACTTTGGGAAGTTATCAAACATTTGATTATGCTAATGGTAGAACTTTATTTCATAGAGTTATTCCAAAAAATTACTTCGATACACTGTTTTTTACACATGCTCACTATCTCGGTTTTGGAGGTGTTCGACAGCTGTCCGAGCGATATTGAATAATTGCAGGTTAATGGCTGTATTTTGAGCAAGTCCTGCAGGATTTCGAAATTTTCTCTCTATTTTAACTAAATAATGTTTGTTTTAGGATTTGAACCATTGCAGCATTGAAAAAGCCCAAAAGAAGGACTCTTATAGGTGTCAGACTGGTATTATTTTGCTTCCGGGTCGTGTCGTTACCCGCGAAAGAAGTACTTTAAAAAGAAATGTGTTGACAGTTCAGGGCCTGGTTACTTGTGAAAAAATGTGTTTGAATACTGTGTTTACTATGCCATTATATAAAATGTAATGTTTGGTAGGTTTTATTAGCACTGAGCTTTGTTTTACAGGACTATTTCCTGAATGTGGAGAGAACCAAATAACGCCATCTGCCTACTCACAGAAATGTGGTGAACTTTTTGAAATGGACATTTTGTGTACGGAAGTGAAATTTGTGAACAAACAAGTATATCGTCAGGGGTTAAGACGTTTGATTTTCAGGACTTCTACATGGATAGTTGAAGGAAAAAAGTTCCAGATATGTGTACCTTAGTGTTGGAATAAATGACAACGGCTCGAAAACAGTGTATTTTGTTCTATTCTCAATGTACTGAAATATTACCAAACCGAGCCCATATGTGCGTTTAACCCAAAAAACCTACATTCTATACATACACCGGCTACGTCACAACTGACGATGCCTCTATACTAGACGCAGAGCAAAATATGGCTTTGTCTACATACGCATAACCGCCAACGGATTACTTTATATTTCAATAAATTGTTTATAAATCATTTTGTAACAAATTCTTTGTTTGTACAAACACAGGAGTTCATAGTTTAATAAGTAAACCCTAATCCTTTTATTTACCATCATTTTACCGTCTAAACATAACGCTTACTCTTTCATGACTTTTGAAGTACTTTCATTTTCGATTTATAAATAGGCATTATGCTAATTAGCCACGAGCTACTCACAAGGTAGCGACAAACTATTTAATAAATTATATCGATCAACTTGTGACAGATATTGGTCTAATTATGGATCTGACACGGGCACGTATATAGAAACCTGTCAAAATTAGAAGATAGTGGCCAGTCCTCCCCAAAATATAACTCGCAGCAGACGGTATTATTGTTTACATTGATTACCGGCATGCCTTGCGCAGAACCACACAGGTCAATCGCGCAGCGACACCTGCCGAACACAATGAAAAAAACTATAACTCCCTACCTCCACATATACAAGAGTGACCAAAAGCATTCGTTTTTTGTATATAATATCGCTAACACACAGTATAATGCGCCATGATGTCTAGGAGAGGGACGTCCTAGCAGCCTGCGGCAGTATTCTACAACAAAACCAGCAGTCAGAGCGCGACGGCCAACCCTGTCATCGATAATCAACGACCGCCCAGGGGCACTAGTTGTCTTACACCAAAAGTTCATGGAACAAGTGTGTCTAGGCATCTTCAAGACTCAATCATCGACGCCCGCATCATCCTAAATACAAACACATTATTAAAGTATAATTCAGGGCGACAATTACAAATGGTCTTTACATATCCCGCATGATCCTAAACACAAGCCATTTAAGTATAAATACGGGCGAACTATAAAATAGGGTCGTTACGTATCCCGTATAATCCCAAAGACCGAACTAACATAGCACCTCAACACACAAGCAAACATACAAGTCCGTTAGCAACACCTATAGCCGAACATCAGCTAGTAACGCGAAATTAGGTTGAATTAACCGACAGTTTGGTAATATTATTAGAAAACTTTGGCGGATTCATCAACTTACAGAAATTCAAAATTAAACTTGTTTACAGTCTACACTCCATTGTGCCCAGTTGTACCGGGATTCTCTGGTGGCTATCAGGGCGAAGGGACTATAATCCTTAGAATTACACACACACTCACATGTGATAAATAATATTCATCCACAGAATAAAAGTATGTAGCAAAACAAAATAAATTATAAGTCGGAGGGATACATATTTGGCGTTGTCCGTACCTCCGCCAGTTCGTGCGTCCGTTACAATTTTCGTTTCTGGTCCATGGAGGGATTTTTTAAATAAACTGGCACAAAAGTAATACCCATCTCATCAAGACGACCAGCAAAACCCAACACTTGGGTCTGTATCTTCAATGTCATAAAGGTCATATACCTCTTATATGCATATTTTAAGGTCCATTTCGTGTCCACTCCATAACTCCCCGATGCATGAACGGATTTTCAAATGAATAAGCACTACTCACCACATCGCGACCTTCGTGCAGAATCGAAAACCCGGGTCTGTATCGTCAAGGTCAATGTCATAAAGGGCATACACTAGATATCCATTTCGTGTCCGCTCCATAAATCTCACATGCACGGAGGGATTTTGAAATAAACTGGCACAATTACACACCTAATGAAGAGTCGATGTACAGACGCAACCCCTCTCCGTCCCACACATACGCCACTGTGTTCCAACCACTCCTGCCACACACACAGACACACACTTTACACACAAACATCCCTTCTATTCTTTGTTTCAAATAAATGATCATTTCTAATCGTGTTCTTCTTATCTTTACCTTCCCCACCCACTGTCCACGCCCGCCACACGCACGCACGCGCACACACACACACACGCACGCACTTACACGCACGCACACAGCGATTTAATTATTATTATCATTATTATTATTTTATTTTATTATTATTATTATTATTATTATGTGTCTGCCTTTACTTTTCCGTTTTCTGTCTATACTTAAGAAATAATAAATATGTACCTGTGTTTTATCGGTGAATAAAATACAGTTAGGAGTTCGGATGCGTAGTAACTAAATCACGAGTGCGTTAGAACGAGTGATTTAATTACTCGCATCCGAACGACTAACAGTATTTTATTCACCGATAAAATACAGGTACGTATTTATTATTTCGATTCTAACAACAATAACCCCATTGTTTACGCTATTGTTGGGGCACTATATATTATCTCGGAGGTCAAGGTAATCAGGCTGCTATGTTTACAGGCTGTTCCATTGGGCGCCCCAGTATGCAAAGTTTTGCGTTTCAATACACTAGTAGTCACGTGACAAACAATTTAGTCATTGCTTACGTCATAAACCTTGCTCTGTATGACGTCAAACGTTCTCACCTTGTTCAAGATGCTTATTAATGTTATATGTACTGATGCATATGATGGGTTTATATCGGGGTGTGCACGGTTTGGGAGCATGGCAAGTTTGTTGTAATTACTATTTCATTAAAATTATTGTTGAGTTTGTCTTCGTGACGTATATTTACCAAGTGAGGTCATGTAACGTGGCCCTTCCAACGGATGAAATATACGCGGAGAATTAATGGAACAGCTGTATTTTATCGTAGAATAACATACAGCTGTCTCTCTTCTTTGTGTATATGAAAGACTGCGGAGGTCGTGTTAGAATCTTCTACAATCAAAATGCACATATATTTACATAATGTCTTGCTATCTTTAGTTGTCGTGCGTCATGGCTATATGTAGATTCTGAAATCCCGACTGTTACTAAATTTAGCTATCTCTAACCTTTTTATATATTGTATTTAAACACTATGGAAATGTTGATGAGGTAATGCGTTTTTTTTTAATATGTAGAGCAGCGTTTTCGGAAAAAAAGAAATTGTAAATGTCGACGACAGCCCTATAAAACTTTGCTTTGACATGCATAGCTCCATGCCTCTGCATATATACCTTCAAAATTGATACTATTTTACATATTTTTGATCACACAAGCGAACTTATTATTGTGTATGGTAGTGAAATATGGGTTACAAAATTCTTCAGTCATTAAAATACTTGATATGTCATTGAGAAATCTGTAAACAATATGTCTTGATATAGTCTAGATACCAAGTTTCAGGAATCCAACACCACTCGACCAAAAACAAGCTACACGTGCCGCTATGGTAGACATCCACTTATTCTGAAGTAATTACTTAAACTATAAAATACTTTAAAATAATTCAGTCTACTGAATCAGTCCTGTTAAAAGAGGCATTTCAAGATTGTTGCAACAAGTATAATACAAGCAGGTTGTGTTTCTAGTATTAACTTTCTATTGGATAAGAACGGCATATTATCACGGGAGCAGGTTTAAAATCCGAATTGTGTTAAATTGCTTAAGCTTAGCTCGTACATAACTTTAGAAATAGTTGGTTGTCCGACAGGTAAACTTGAAACTTATGCACTTTTCAAATTCTCGTTTTCTAGAGAAATGTTTCTTCTATTAATAATGTAAAGTGTCTTACTGATTTTAGAATAAATGCACATAGGTTGGAAACTAAAATTGGCAGAATCTGATACAAAATATAGCTGTTTATGAGCCGCGGCGGTGGCGTAATGGTAGAGAGTCCGCCTCGTATGCCTCTTATACGGGAGGTCGTAGGTTCAACCCCCGGTCAGATCATACCAAAGACTTTACTGAAATGATACTATAGTAGCTCCCTTGCTACAGCTCAGAATATAGGTTGTACTAGGACTGGTCAAACATACATACACACATACACACCGACATACACGCACGCACGCACGCACGCACGCACGCACGCACCCCCACACACACGCACGTACCCCCCCCCCCCGACACACACACGTACACCCCCAATACATATCCACTCACAGACCCACCCACTCACCCACACTACCCCCACACATACTTCGTGTTACATTGCTTGTCGTTGGGAATGGTTTAGGTCAATGTGACCTTGAGGTCACATACCTACTTCAGATGTCGCTGAAATAATTAAAAAAACAATGAGAAAATAAGAAAAACACTACACATTGAATAGGTTACTGTAGGATCATCTTGGTCATGAAAATACCGTCAGATTTCCGTCTCATATTTCATGTATGCAGTTATATTTAGCCATGAATGTGCGTTTCGTGTAATGATGTGAAAAAGAAACAGGATAGAAAGTAGTAATAACCAGAAGACCAAGATGAGGATATCATTATTGTAAGGAACATGTTCAATTTATCCTAATATTCCATTTTCTCAAGCTCCAGAAAACGAAATTTCGTAGATACAAATATACGACTGTAAGAGTGCCGTTGCCTGGTGTCACATATGTACCACATATATGTTTCACATATATGTTTTATGTTAAAAGAATACACCTGTGCCATATATAAAATGTATGCATATGTATTTCATATTTATAAAGTATTTATAAAAAAAAAAAAGAATAGTGTAGAAAATGGTTTAACAACCTGTTAAAGTTTTAACATATTATGTAGTGAGAAATATTTTATATGTTTTACATATGTGTTACTTCATATGTATTACATATGTGTTACTTTCATATGATGTATTACATATGTGTTACTTTCATATGTATTACATATGTGTTACTTTCATATGTATTACATATGTGTTACTTTCATATGTATTACATATGTGTTACTTTCATATGTATTACATATGTGTTACTTCATATGAAATACATATGTGGAATAATTATGTATCACATATGTAAAATATACGAATTTCATGCCTAGATATGTTTTGCTGTGTATATTTGTATTCGGTGTATGGCTATTTTAAAAATTTGATATGAATTTTGGTGACCTTAAAATTTAAATATCAAGATCAAATTCAAATTGTCTACTTTTTACCTCCTTTTCATTTAAAGCAGCTAGTGTTTTTTTTATAGTTATTTACCAAAATCTGAATGAATGAATGGTGTTTTACGGCACGTCGAAACATAAATAGGTCATATTGTGCGCAAAAACTGATGAACGATGAAGAAATGAAGTAGTAATTAAAAATTAATGTAAATATATAAAGATGAAACTATTTACAAATTGGGATGATATGGTAATATAAACTGTATATGTAAATCAACAAATGCCCGTCAATGGGTATATAAATAAGTAAATATATATATAAGAACATATTATAATGATTTATATAGTCTGATTTCTTTCAGGAAATCGAAAAGAAGACTAAAATCTACAGTATCAAATAACTCTTTCATAGTATAAACATTGTAGTAGCTCTGACGCATAGGATCAAAGTCTACACATTCCAACAAGATGTGTTTGACCGTTAACGGTGCAAAGCAGGGTACAAATTCTGGTAATTGCTCACCTTGTAATAGCGAGCACAGCTCGCGTCGCGAAGCGACGCGAGCGCAAGCGAGCTCCTATGGTATCATGCAGGTGAAAAGTAAACATTGAGCTGATCCTTTTGAAAAGTCTTGGGTCATTTACGGTAGTTTATGGGCGACAACAAACGTAAAGTAGCATATTTTGTTTCGAAATTAACAAGAAAAGCAGTCGTAGAAATCATTAAGAATAGTGGTTTTCAAGCAGAATGAGGTGAAAAAGCATAAAAAACTTTTCTCGAACCCATCCAAAAGTGACAATGAAATTGCATTTTTACCTATGTCGCCAAAATGGCCATTACCCGGAAACACAGCCCTAAGTGTTAAATTGTACATTGTTCATTGGCCAAAATTCGTCAACAAAATTCAGAATTTAATAAAGCAGATTTCGTGTCGCAGAAATTTACATGTCACTCTCATACTCTTTTGTTAACCGATTATGATAAACAAATGATTTGATAACTGCTGTGTTTAAAAATAAATGAACAATTGCACCGGAAGTACATTGTCGTAGCTTTCCGCCGTATCGGAATATGCCGAACTATCAATCGTTTTAATTCGTGACCTTATTTACATACTCGGAAAACCCGATATGTTTTCCGAATTCTCGAAAGATTACGAATGCGGCTGGACATTCTCGTCAGCCAATCGTCTTTATGACGGAAATAAATTTATGCATTAATGAATATGTATAACACGTGCTTCCTGTCGTCTGCATTGTGTTTGTAAACAATCGTGGGAACTGTCAAAAAAACGTCAACGCAGTGTGGCTTGTCGCTGTAAATCACAGGTATTCGGTTCAAACACACACATTTATTTATTTAAACAGTTTAAACAGTGCTTCTGTTTTTACAATGAATAACACTTACATATCAAGAAATGATACAGTAATAACAATGAATTGACTGACAGTAAACAAAATGTAGACCAACCATAGACCTGTATGACGGACACACAGCTACAGTGCACTACTATTTAACATGGGTGACCACACGTATCATGCAAATCCTGACAACAGTTACCAACAAGAATGCCACTCGGCTGACTTAGTTGACCATACATATTCATCCAAAAAAGGCAATTCTTTTCAACAACAATGTGCGGAACATTCTCCTTCTCACATCTCTTTAGAAAAGCAAACATTTTTGGTGCATAATGTACCTAGTGATGGCAATTGTTTTTTTCACTGTCTCAGCACTGTTTTTCACGGTGATATTTCAGAAACAAAACGCTACAGACATTCAATATGTACTAGCGTGTATCGCAATTGGAACCAGTGGAAAGAGACGGCCAAACTTTATCATAACCCTTCCATTACATCATTTTCTTACTGGGGCTCAATGATAAAACTCAATGGGTCGGCCACAGCATGTGAAATTGAGGCAGCATCAAACATTTATGACTGCAAAATTAAAGTATGGCTTAAAGGGGAAGCAGACAATTTTACGTCGACAACATTTCTCCCTGAAAATGGTGACGATTCCTCTCGGATCACAATACATTTATTACTTGACAATAACCATTTTCAGCTATTGAGACCAAACAAAATCAGTCAATCTGAGTCTGACTATGTTGCTACAAAAATGACAACTCAGTCAAAAGCACAGATGGAAACTCAGCCTCAAAATGGCTATTCTTTCATGAAAACGGAAGTTAAGAAAACACATGCAATCCTAGATGAGCATGACTATGCCTCCAAAACAAACAACAACAAAAAAAGTTTGGGTGAATTCATCATTTTTTCACCAAAACCAAATAAAATACAGGGCAAACAACACTTGCAAAAAGAAAAGACTCATTCAAAAAAGTCGGATCGGAGTTCTTTGCACTTACATGTACGTTGTAGGAAGCTAGGCATTGAGTATGAGTATCCTCCAAAAGAAGAAACTGAAGCAGAACATAAATTAAGATTACGTAGAATAACTTCCAAAGTTAAAAGAAAACTTAAACAGGTTCAGGTTGACATGGAAAAAAGTAAAACACCGCAGGCCCCCCATTCAACTGACAATCAGAGACATGATGGACACACAGCTACAGTAAAATTAAACATGGGTGATCACACATATCCGGCAAAACTTGAAAACCCTTTTCAACAACAATATCATCAAGATTATCCTTCATCTTCCTCTCGCATATCATTTGCCAATCAGGATTTTTCGGTGCATAATGTGCCTGGGGATGGCAATTGTTTTTTTCACTGTCTCAGCACTGTTTTTCACGGTGATCTTTCTCAAACAAAAAACTACAGACATACAGTATGTACCAGTGTGTACCGCAATTGGGACCTGTGGGAAGAGACAGCTAAACTTACTCATACCCCGTCCATTACACCATTCTCTTACTGGGGTTCTATGATAAAACTCGATGGGTGGGCCACAGCATGCGAAATTGAGGCAGCATCAAAAATATATGACTGCAATATCAAAGTCTGGCTAAAAGGGGAAGCAAATACGTTTACGCTAACAACATTTCTCCCTGAAAATGGTGAGGATTCCGAACAGATTACAATACATTTATTACTTGAAAATAATCATTTTCAAGTATTGAGACCAAACACAATGATCCAATCTGAACCCGACTATGTCGCTACAAAAATAACCGTACAGCCCCACCAAAAAGTACTACAGCCCTCCAAAAAAGTAGAATCTAAACAAACACATAAAATCTCAGATGAACATGACTATGCCTCCAAAACAAACAGAAAAAGAAAAAGTTTGGGTGAATTTCTCATTTATTCCCCAAAATCAAATAAAATACGACGAAAACTTTCCACAAATGCCACAACAGAAAAAAAAAATCACAAAAATCTGATCACAGCTCCTTGCATTCACTTTGTAGGAAGCTAGGCATTAAATATGAGTATCCTCCAGAAAAAGAAACTGAAGCAGAACAGAAATTAAGAATACGTCGATTAAATTACAAAGTTAAAACACAACTTCAACAGGTTGACATGGACAAAAGTCAAATACCGGAGGCCCCGCCTCCAACTAATAACGTTGGTTTTGACAGAGCCATGGATTCAATCCGGGAATTTGAATTGAAACAAATGTCATATCAAATCAATCAGTGTAGAATTTGTCATGAAAGACGAATTGACATGAAAATGGCAACTTCTGACATATGTAGGCGCTGTAAAAATGAAAAAGATACCGTAAAAATGTTTTCAGCTGAAAATAACATGGACCCCCAAAAAATGCCCGATGAATTGCAAGATTTGACCGTGGTAGAACAACAACTGATTTCACGAATATCTCCATGCATTAATGTACATATGCTAAAGCATGGGGGAATTGCTTCCAGTGGCCACTGCGTAACATTTCCACAGGAAGTTAATGAGCCTGCACAAATTTTTCCAAGGTTACCACAAGAAATGAAAATAATAAGGGTAAGGAAACAAGGGAAGAATGACACTTCTAAAGATTTTCGAGTTCGTCGTTTCACAATTCAGTCTGCTCTTTCATGGCTAAAACTTAATAATAAAGCATATTCTGACATAATAATAAGTCAAGAAAGATTAGACAATTTACCAATAGATGGTGAACTCTCTGACATTACAACAGTAGAATATCAAGCAAATACTACTCATGGAAATGACAAAGGTCCCGCAAATGATCAAACTGATCCTGGTGAAATAGAGGGGGATACACATTCTTCTGTTCTTTTACCAGAACCGGCGGTTGACCTCCGTAAACAGGTTGAAACTATTGTTGAAGAAGTCGTTGGTGAGAATCATGGTGGTGTGACAAAAAATAAACAAGGCACAATAACAATACCCTGGCCTACCAGAAGTAACATACCAGTATCTGAGTTTACAACACAATACTTCTTCACACTTGCCTTTCCCACTCTTTTCCCATATGGTACTGCAGATTTCTATATCAATCGTCCACGAACGTTCTCTTCTCTTGGAGATTGGGCAGACCATTTGCTTTGGTATGAGGATGGACGATTTGCTAAGCATCAGTACTTTAAGTTTGTTGTTCACAATATGATCATGCGCAAAAGAGCTGTTGAAAACAGTAACTTTATTGTTAATCAACAGCTTGGTGATCGCCATCTTACAGTTTCTGATTTAAAAGAACAATTACAAAAAGGTGATGCGTCTACAGCAAAAAAAATCCTTTATTTTGGTGCCTCTCTCAGGGGTACTTCACAGTACTGGGGACAGAGAGCTAAAGAGCTTCGCTCTTTAATCCAATTCAAAATTAATGAAGGAAGTGGTCTGCCCTCCTTTTTCACAACTGGAAGTTGTGCAGAGTACCACTTTAAGCCACTCAGAAGACTGCTTGCTATATATGTAAAAGCTACTACCGGCACCGACCCAGATCTAAATGACAGAACTATTTTATTTTCTACACTGCAGGCAAATACGCACATTGTAGCACAATATTTCGACTTAAGAACACAGTCATATTTCAAAGAAGTGATGGGACCAGTTTTTGGCGTGGATGCATTTTGGTACCGTCAGGAATTTGCCAAATCTAGAGGTATGGTGCACTGGCACGGACTTTGCTGGCGTTCAGACAAAGAACCACACAAACTAATCCATGAGGCTTTAAAAGAAGGACTAACTGAGGAAAATTGTGCTCAGAGGCTATCAGAATGGGCATCCAATACTTTTGGATTATCAGCATCACATCCAGCTGGAACTGATGACCATGGGCAACCAAGAAAAGATCTCTGGCCACCACCAGAAGGCAGTGCACCAGTACCTCCAGAAGAGAAAAATCCATTGGTGAAGTTACTAATGGACGTCAGTGTTTCACAAGAAACATTACTTGAAGACCATCTTCTTTTAACCAATAGGTTCAATATTCATCGCTGCTCAGACTATTGCCTCACAACTCCAAAGTCTAAGGCATCACATCAAAATAAGAAGCTATGTCGGATGGAATTCCCCAAAACTCCTAGGCTATCTCCAGAAATGGTGAAAGACAGGAATGGTTCCCTGCGACTGGAAATGTCCAGGGACCACCAAATGCTAGTCCAGCATTCAATGTTTCATACCCAAGCCTGGAGAGCAAATGGAGACATATCGCTCATTCTTTCGAAGAGCGGCACAGAAAATCCATCTGTAGATGAAATTTTAGCCACAGAAAAGTATATCACTGGGTATGCGTGCAAAGGAAACCAGCCAACTGGAGCAGTTGCTGATTTATTTAAAGACATGGTTAACTGTGCTGATGACTCAACAGGAGCATCTGCAAAATCTTTGTGCACAAAACTGCTGATGGGCACAGTGAAACGTGACATTTCAGCAGTTGAAGCGTCTTATGAGTTATCTTCTCTACCATTGTATCGTTCCAGCCATACTTTTCAGTCTGTAAGTTTATCTGGTTCGAGAGTATTTGAGCGGGACGGGTCAACACTAACAAGAAATACTCCTCTTGACCGATATATACAGCGCAATGATGAAGACACATCTTCATTCTACAATTATATATGTAAACATGGGAAAGTACCTGTCATCAATGGTAGCTCCACTCAAGCAACATGGCCCCTTGATGATTCATATTGCAGGACAATGCTGCTTCTACACTGGCCTAATTGGAGAAACATTTCAGACATCAAAGATGACACTACATCATGGACAGACAAAATGATTAACTTTCTTGAATCTGATATTTGTCCAAATTTTCTCAAAGCAGATGTGGAAAGAGTGAAGAAACCCAGCCATGAACACCCACAGGAAGATGACGATGACTTAGTCGATAATGAAAATTTGGAGGAACCAGAATGGATGGATCTTGTTCGACCGAATGTCAATTTTGATGACATCTCTTCTGACTTCATGTATGACGATGGGGGAGCAGATTATGATTGGGGTCAAATGTCATTAGAATATCCAACAGGGTTGGGATTATCTTGGCTTGAAAAGCTCAATGAATTGTCAGAGGATGATGATGAAGCTTTACATTTTCCCGAAGTGCAACTGTTACAAATGAATGATGATCAGCTGTTTGCTTTCAATATCATTTTGCAAAGGCTTATGGATTACAAGCAGGTCCAAGATAATCAAAATTTTCAGCCATTACGATTGGTTGTTTCAGGTACCGCTGGTTCCGGTAAATCATATCTAATCAAATGTCTAGTAAAAGCAATAAGAACTGTCTTTCAATCCAACAAATCTGTCCAAGTCTTATGTCCAACAGGAAATAGCGCTAACCTGATCTCTGGTGTTACCCTGCACAGTTTCCTTAAAATACCAACCACTCATAGAGGACATGAAATGAAACCACCAGATGGAACAACAGGAATTACTCTTCAAGATAACTGTGCAGGTGTGCATGCCCTTCTTATAGATGAGCGATCTCTCATTGGGGCAACTACACTTGGCTGGATGGAGTTTCATTGTAGTTATGGAATGTCTGCAGGGTCCAAGTCTACCCAATCTTGGGGTGGGATTCCTGTTGTTGTTTTTTTGGGTGATGATGTGCAGCTACCCCCAGTTCTGGATTCTCCTGTGTACAACAGTAGCGGTAAATCATCTGCTGCAATTCATGGGGCCATGGTATGGCAAGAATTCCAGACGGTTGTTAACCTGAAAAACATTATTCGGCAAGGGAATGAGGAACAACAGTTTCGAGACACATTGATGGCCTTAAGACAATACAAAACTACACAGGATCAGGCAAAATGGCTCCAAAACTTCCAGTGGAATAATTTGAAATCAACTCATGGAGTAGCCCTTCTGACACGCATGTCTGACAGAGGGCTTTTTGTTTTTCCAACTCATGAAGAGGAATGGCAACACAACAAAGCCAAACTGATGGAAGCAAACAAAACCTTTCCAGTTGCTAAATTGAAAGCTGAGACCAAAGGTCCCCACTCAAAAACTGGAGAAAGTGAAAAAGCTGGTGGCTTAATCAACACCCTTTTCTTGTGCAAAAATGCAAAAGTCATGTTGTCCGTCAATCTCTGTGTGCAATATGGACTTTTCAATGGAGCAATTGGAACAGTAGCAGACATTATATACCTCCATGGGAAAAAACCAGCAGACTCCCTGCCTGATGTTGTCATGGTTGAGTTTCCTAATTATAGTGGTCCTCCATTTCTAAAGCAGAACAATAAGCTTATTCCTCTTGTTCCAGTGCAAAGAAAACTAGATTGCAGATGTCATTTTTGCAGAAGAAAGCAAATCCCACTTCGACTTGGTTGGGCAACCACCATACATCGTTGCCAAGGAATGACCATTGGAGAGGGAGAACCAAATAGATATATAGTTATCAATCCTGGCACAAGAAGCTTTGAATCAAGAAATCCTGGTGCACTTTTTGTAGCACTTTCCCGAGCAAAGTCAACGGGAGCAGGGAATACTGATCCAGATTTTGCATGGAATCCCTCAGTTTTTGTAAATGAGGACAGATTATGTCATGTTGTATGCACAGCAACAACAAGAGCAAGAGCAAATGAAATTGCTAGAATACAGAACCTGGCAAAACAGACTCAACATCAGTTTGTTCTGTTGTATGGTAACACACAAATACTCTCTTCCATTCAAGAGCTCATTGACACTGCTGCCATCTACGAAGAGTAGATTAAATAACCGATATAAATGTATACTGTTATCTTTTACATGTCATTTGAACTACCAAAATACAGAGGTGGGTGATATGATAATCGCTAACCTCTGATATTGGTCTCATTTCTTATAAAATACATTACATACAATTAGTATTCTAATTCTATACTTATTGCTGTCCGGTTAGCGCTGTCAGTAGCGCACTCGCTTCGCACCAATGCAAAACGGGGGTGATTCCCTGTCTCGGCATTGTGAGAGGTTATGGTGGTCGTCCAATCAGACAGGTGGGTCCCCACCCCCACACACTCCCACGGGTTTCCTCCCGCATGGAGACCACATCAACGCCATCATCCGCACCATCGAGAGTGATTTGTATAAGCTATGTAGCTTGTTTCGTAATCAATGTAAAATAAAGTTCTTAATTTTTTTGCTTAAATTAGTATTCATACTAATATTGATCGCATAGTTGCACTTTTAACCATGTCTTTTGCCATGTAGTTTTTAATGCTTTCAGTGGCTAAAAGTGGTTTATCTCGCAATAATGATTTTTGATGCCTGCCTTAACCCTGGAATATACGCATTTTCTAAGCCATTTATTTCTTAACATACAACTCACATGTACTGGTAACAGACATTTAATTGTATGTTATATACCTCAACTGCAGTACCATAAAAACTAATCCATATTCTTACAACTGTCTGCAAACAAAATCATCTACATATGATTATACAGTCACGGTGCTAGGTAGTATCTCAAGTGCTGTTTACTTCTATATGCAAACTCTAACATTTCTTTCAGAGGTGGGTGATATGATAATCGCTAACCTCCGTTTCTTACCCGACTTTCTTCAGTAACAACACTTCCTCCTTCTTGTTCACCACTATACAGTTTCAGTGCCTTTCATGAAGCGCTTTGTTATATATTAACAATACTGCTCCAACCAACAGCACCCAACTTGTATTCAACATGTCCATTTAAATGTATTCACCACCATGTGCAAATGATGTTTGCAGTGAAAATGCATGGCATTCTATAAATGTTAAAGTAAACCTATTCAGTCAGAATTAGTTTATTATTACATTAATGTTTGGATTGTATATAAGTTAGAATATATGGTAAACTGTGACAGGAAATATACTACAAAATAGAAAGTTTGGTCTCTGCAATATGGTTCAATTACGGTAGACACTGCTTTTCAATTAATTAATGAGTAATGACCTCTTACCAGGTTCTCTAGTATCAATATTCTGACCATTAACATAACATAGTACATGTACTATACCTTCCAATTATCCAACAATTGAAAGTTAAAGCATTGAAGTTATTTTGTGCTATATTTTAGCCCAATCCCCTTAGTTGTTCTGAATTAATTCATTATAAATGAGAAATTATTAAGCATTCACATATTTACATCACTTTTTTTATTTCAACTACCACTTGTAATTTTTGGGAGTGTTATTGAAGAGGTGGGCGATATGGTAATCGCTAACCTCTCTGCAAACTCTCATAATTAATATATATATATAATTATATTTTTGTGTTTTTTTTTTATAATCATCCATATCTGCAGATAAAATCAGTTACTATATACTTTATTCTATGTTTTAGAGTTTAAAGTCACGTTAGGTGCTGCCTTGATTGTAATGTCCAATCACCAGGTACATACATATAGGCATCTATAACTAAATTAATGTATATCATGATTACGTTTTGATACGGTAAAATAATAATTGGCATAAAGCTTCTCTATAACTTACTTATCTCGAACCAGTTGCCATTACAATCAATAATTACTTACAATTGTTTTTGTATATTTTAGCATGTTACAACATATCATTATTGCGACTGATTCCAGAGGGAGATTCCTGGATACATATATAAAGAAACATAAACCGTTTCCGTTAGACTGGACAATTTCGCTAATCGTCATGCCAGGGGGGAAACTGTCTCAGTTACATGCATCCATCAAAACAAAAATGGCACATACACCCTCTCAAAACACCACCATTTTAATAGCTGCAGGCATTTGTAACCTAACAGACAAATACAAACACAAAGATGGCACACAAATAACATACAACCAGTCTAATAAAACTGAACAAATAATAGAAGAATTAAGGGACATTTCAGAACACTTCAAACATGAAACAGTTTCGTTAAAAATAGCAACCATTCCATCTGCATCAATTCAAAAATATACTTCATTTCAACAATTAAAACAAAGGCTTACCAAAAGTATTTTCACAACACAAGAAATACAACAGCAACAGACTGACTTAGAAAAAGACATTATGACAATAAATGAGGAAATTTGCAATATCAATGCTGCAAATGAGGTTACAACTGTTAGGTGGGACAGAGACATAATGAAAACAACAATAAAGAAAAGGGGGAAAAATGGGACAAATACAAAAAAAATAACGAAGTTTGTGTACGGCAACATGTATGACGGAGTACATGCCAAAAATGAACTGTCTGAGAAGTGGTTTAAAGTTTTGTGTCGTGCCATTGTGGTCGATATGGACGGAGATGGTCATGACAATTTTGTATTGAGCGACGACGAACAGGACACAAACGACACCTGGGACTTTAAAAGAATCTGATACATCACACACATAATTTTAATATGTTTCAACCTTAATGCACTGCATAAGTATTCCACGTATATATATTGTTCTTGTATATATTTCTGTTAGGTGGGTGATATGATAATCGCTAACCTTTCCATATATACCAGTTTCAATCCCAGTGTAAGCTCATATATCTTCATTATTAATGGGCATAAATATTCTACATATGTTTATTCAACATACCTGTATCTGTTTACATTTCATGTTACATAATTTTGATAGGTGGGTGATATGATAATCGCTAACCTTACAAAAAATTATAGTCAAACTTTCAATAATACAGTAATTCACTTTACCAATTATTTATCGATTTCTTAATTCTTAGCAAATTTAAAGTTACATACATCATGTACATTTTCAAAACCAACTTCGAAAAGAATTTTATTTGTTTATTTACATTGTTTTTGAAAGACATGCATTTCACATCCACACTGCGTTGACAATAATTTACTATATAACTTAAATTACTTAAGTCATAAATTAGTATTAAAAACACACACACAAACAACATATCACTCTGCAGACAGTTTCCCAGGCAATACCAATAAAAGTTAACAGTCTGCTGCCACCTAAATGTGAGTACATATATTATTCAGATTGATGTTCTTGTTCCAGTTCGTTTGTTTGTGTTCATTACCTTTTACCTGAAAAATGGATTATTCAGATCATTTATTTTCAACAATACCAGGACCCCATTAACATACACTACGTTTCTATGTTGGATCCTGTTAATATTACATCCCTGCAAATTTCATTAAACATACTGTACTGTACAGAGCTGTGCTCGCCTTATAGGTTTTACCTATTTCATATTAAATATGAATGAGTATGACGTGTATGCCCTATCAAAATCTGAAGCACATTACCTGTTGCATACATATAGTAAACGTAGCCAACATTCTCTCATTATTCATATACTGGTCATAATATTCTTGTTATACTTTATCGACCAATTTATTGTTGTTGTATTAGTTTATTCTAGTCTATTCTAGTATATTCTAGTATATTCGATTTGTGTCGCGCCTTAAGATATTTATGTTTTTAATATAAAGTAAATGTTCGCAATACAATCTTTGTCAACATAATGTTTACATTAAAATGTGACTATAAATAGACTGTATTGGGTTTTCATTTTCGAAGAGTAGCGAGCGCAGTAGGGGAAATGTACCAGACTACTTAGTGACTTAATATAACTTAGTTGGGTTTTTCCATGACCTGTGGTGTAGTTACTATAAAGAGAGCCGTTGCCTGGTTTACTGGTTTAAACTCAAACAATTCAGAGCTGAAAGAGAATTAAGTGCTAAACAAAACCTGGATAAAAGCGGAACATTTAAAATAATTTGCTACTGCGAACAGTTTGCATTGATTATAGTTCATTGCAAAGGCGTTTATTATTGACCTACATAGTTAGGTCCGACTACATTAGACATGGGTTTGAAAAACTCCAAGCTAGCGATCATAATCGACTGCGACGATGACGTCGGCCAGCAAAAATGGCAACCTTCGCTGCATTCTTACTCGAAGAGAAAAGGGCCTGAGGTAAGTTCCTTATAAAGTATTATTTCTGGATTAATATTGACCGACGTGTTGTTGACTGTTTTCCAGCATAGCATCCATGGTTCGCCATACGATGTGGACTAGTCTGGATGCGTGGTTTGTGGTGTTGGGACCTCGGTGGTAAGTCTGTGTTCGCGTGCCCAAAGGCTTTTATTTATCCTCGCTGTATTGCGATGGGCATTGTAGCCAGCAGAGATCGATTTAAAGTCTCATCCAAAGGACTAGGCAGGTGTGAAATTCTGTGTAGGTATTTCGAGAATTAATCCAAATTCGGTCCTGACACAGAACGCACGAACCCTGGATAACTGAACCGAAGTGCTAACCACTACACCACGGCCCCATCTGTCTGTGAATGTGTGCTTTATACTATAAAACGTTAAAATTCAGTTATAAATGCATGCACATAATACAATTATTTGAATATAGAATTTTTATGACAATCCTGATGTTTTTTAAACTGGCCGGATTTCTACAAAACTTCCATTAAATTTTGTTCTAGGCCTATCAGTAATGTTAATTATAACTATAGCACTAGCGGATCCAGGGGGCGCACGCGGCACTCGGCACGCCCTCAGTATAAATGTTTTTCTCGCTCGCTTCGCTCGCTCGACGCATAATGGCTAATGAGTGGTTTAATTAACACATTGTTAAATCCTTTTATTTGAAAACGGCCTTTTTGTATTTATAGATAGATAGATAGATACTTGTATTGACTTAAACTATTACAGTTTTTCATCATTACAAATATATGATAATTATACATGTATGTCCATGTTACTGTAGATAATATATCAAACAATTTAGATGCACGCCCTCAGTATAAAAAGTGTTCTCGCTCGCTCGACGCATAATGACTAATGAGTGGTTTAATTAACACATTGTTAAATCCTTTTATTTGAAAACGGACTTTTTTTTATTCATACATGTATGTCCATGTTATTGTAGATAAAATATCAAACTATTTCGTTGCACGCCCTCAGTATAAAAAAAATTCTCCCTCGCTTCGATCGCTCAGGGCATAATGGCTAATGAGTGGTTTAATTAACACATTGTTAAATCCTTTTATTTGAAAACGGACTTTTGTACCCTATCAATGGTAGAAATAACGAAGAAAAGGAAAAAAAATAAAATAATAATAATAAATAAAACAAAAAACGCATTTTATCTGTGGTAAATGAAACAATTATATAATTATTATAATTTAATGAAACATTAACGTAGGGTCACTTCCCATTACGTTATGGATATTGTTTGTATAGGAGTAATATTGTAAAAGTAGTATATGTTTACGATGTACGCCTATTTTAAAGATTTGGTTTGAGTTTTTATGACCTTAAAATTGAAATTCAAGAACTTTAATTATATGGAAGCAGGTTTGAAGTCGAAATCCCACTGGATTAATAAATCGATATGCTTATTTTAATGCCTGAAATATTTGTTATGTGTACCTTTAATAAATTGTTGCGATAGCTAAACAGATACAAACAAATTATTTGGGCATATTACTAATTATCGACTATAAAGTCAATACTTAGTAATATTCGAAATTAACTGAATGCTTATGTGTAAAAATATTTAATAATATAAAATAATTTTATTCAAATAATAATAAAATCAGTATTGCCGCGGATGTTACTTATTTTATTAATTATTTAAATCAAGATGTCTGATTGAAAAGGTCTCGTTAATAAGTAAGGCGGCTCTGTCGTGTTTGGAGGACAGTATAATTATATCACGTAGCAATACCACATTTAAGTCTGTCTTCCGTATAATCACACATTACGCTTTTTAAAGGGACAGATAGCAATCTCATTAAGCTTTTTAAAGGGACACATAGCAATTTCGAGGCGTCCAGTTAGAAATAACTTGCATATTTTCCATTATTATTAATCAGTATTTTGAACAGCTCAACGCAAATTATTTTTCACCAATAATACATGAACCTGTTTCAGAATAACGAAGAAACATTGAAAACTCTAAATTGTGTAAAATAAAATTCATTTTTTTATTTTTATATGCAACCAGATTACGAAAATTAACAAGCAGTTTCGATCACATAATAAATATTGAGCAATATGCCAATTTCATCGAAATATACGGATACTTGTTATGAAAACCTAAAATGTTCGCTTACTTTACATGCTAAATCAATTCACTTATATCACAGGTAGCCGGTCGTTGTAAAGTGTACAACTATTTAATTCCTTAGAAGTCAATTTATCAGAGTGAGTGACTACTGACCCGAGAACCGCCTCGTGCAATAGTATCATTCAAGGACCCGTAGTCACTCCCGATGATAAATAGTTCTAATCCATCCATTTCTAAGGTATCAAATAGTCGTTTTTATTAAATATCATACAATATAAGCAACATTTTTGAATTTGAATTTAAATTGAAATTTGAGCCATTTAAAATAAAACAATAACCTTGTGTTTACTATATTTGTGGTCACCTGTGTTTACTATATATGTGGTCACCTGTGTTTACTATGCGGTCACATGATGCTTTGCAGTTTCAAAAAAAGCGCGCCAATGATCGAGCTGAACTATTGCACGCTAAATGTACTAGTGCACAGTTACGGAATGAACAATTAAGCCCTAATTGCACGGCTGGCATATTTCCCATCAGAACGGTCAAAACTGTTTATTCACAGGTGGCTCATTTTAGGTCAATTGAAACCTTTTTTATTTTATGATATATATATATAATTACATTTAAACACAATTCACCTCTACGCAGTGTTCCGGTCGTTATAACATGCATTACTTTTACGCAGTATGCCGGACGTAATAACATGCAACACATTTACGCAGTTTGCCGGCTGTTATGGCAGCAACAGTTTTACGCAGTGTGGCGGCCGTTACAACATGCAACACTTTTTCGCAGTGTACTGCCCGTTATAACATGCACCACTTTTTCGCAGTGTACTGCCCGTTATAACATGCAACACTTTTTCGCAGTGTACTGCCCGTTATAACATGCAACACTTTTTCGCAGTGTACTGCCCGTTATAACATGCAACACTAACATGTTTACGCAGTGTGCTGGACGTTATAACATGCAAATATATTTAGTGGTCATAGACTCATTTTTTATCATTTGTTAAACGCAGATATCGCAGATCACGCCTGTATCAGCCCGCCAAGTCAAGAACAGTTTTGGGGCATACGTCTGGGAGGTGAATGACATGATAAAGTTGAAGAGGTTTCTGTATCTAGGAGCAGATAACTCCTTCTGTTACAAGGCTGTCAACACCAAACCGAAACGAGAGAACGCCCTCTGTGTGGAGAGGTGAGTGTAGAGTTTTTTTTACTTTTATACTTTTAAGACCGATAAACTATTCTTTATTTGAAGAGGAAAACACAGTAAGCGTGTGGCTAATCTAAAGTGAGGCCTAAAAAACGTCCCCAGCAGTGTTTTCACAATATATTGTAACTATGTGTGTGATGTCAAACAGTAAATTATATAAATTTAATTATTGGATAATGTTGTATATGTTTGAAAACAAATAAAATAACGAGGGTAACTGTTCGTATGAAGCGGACAATACTTATTCTTTTAGGTACATTCAGACTTTTGGAAGGGTTTAGGGGTCCAATTTAAAATTGGCAAATACTTACATTTTCTCTTCTTAAGGGCCAAAACAAAGTGAGAAACCCGCACAATTATCCTTAATTCATTCTGCACATAAATGTGTGCTATCCTAGGTTACGCACCATGAATAGATTAAAGAATTTTACGCCTGAATTCGTTCCAAATGTATGATAAATTCAAATTTAAGATCTGAACATCACAGTGCTGACACCATCTTTTGTTTGAAAGACATTTTATCATGAATGGGAATATGTTTAATTGTAGATTATTTTAGTAAACACTCGTTATCCCATTTAAAGAATGGTGACCACCGCCTAAGGTTCTCGTGTTTGACAGAAAATATGACATGCAACACACTTCTGATATTGTATTATTGTATTATTTGCACAGCGTACTTGTAAAAATTAAAAAGCCATTTATGCGGACATGACATCGTTCTTCCATCTGATCTCATTTTAGGTTAATTGGCGAGCATAGAGGCAAGGAAGTTGTTGAATTAATAAAGAACATTAGCTTGTCAGGGCGAGCCCCGAAACAGCAACCCACATTGTTTGCCTTGGCGATCTGTGCACGGAGCAACGATCAGGAAACGAAGAAGGCTGCATATGACGCCCTGGATGAGATCTGCCGTATTCCTACGCATCTGTTTATGTTCATCGGCTACTGCGAGGAAATGAGTTCCGGCACGGGCTGGGGAAGAGCTCACAAGCGAGCGGTGATAAACTGGTATATGAACAAAGCTACCAACCCACGCGCCCTAGGGAAACTTGTCACAAAATATAAAAGCAGAGAGAGCTGGTCACATCGGGATCTATTTAGACTTTCTCACATTAAACTTGACGGCCTGAAAAGTGACGGTACGGAAGAAGGCGAACGTAGACTGAACGCACTGAAAGTAGTCGTGCGTTATGTCGTCAAGGGACTTCTGGAAGCGAAGAACCTCGCCGAATCTGAAATGGGAAAAGATGAAAAGGTTGTCAAACTGGTTGAGTACCTTACAGCGGCAGATGAAGCCAGAAGGTGTACGGACGAAGGGAGGATGGTAGAATTGATTGCTAACTACGGTCTAGAGCGGGAACATCTGACGACACAGCTGCTGAGCTCAAAGAAAGTCTGGGAAGCGTTGATTGAGACCATCCAGATGACGGCGGTAATCAGAAACCTGGGCAAGATGACGCAGTTGGGACTCTGTTCTGTAGGGTCTTGGGTAGAGAAGGAGATCGTAGCCAAACTGACCGACGCCGAGGCTTTGAAATCTGCTCGTGTCCATCCATTTAACGTCCTACTGGCACTGAACACGTACCAGAAGGGCCGAGGTGACAAGGGGAAGCTGTCGTGGATCCCGAACCCGAATATCGTCGACGCTCTGGACAAGGCGTATTATCTTGCGTTCCAAGCTGTGGAACCGACCAACAAGAGGTATCTGCTTGCGATTGACGTCAGTGGGTCGATGAACGTGCCATGTGTCGGAAGTTCCAGCATCACGTGCCGCGACGCGGCCGCTGCTATGATGATGGTCACGGCAAGGACGGAGAAGAACTTCGACGTGGTGGCGTTTTCACACCAGCTGATACCATTGAAAATCACCAAAGATGACAAACTGCAAGACGTAATTACCAAAACATCGCGACTTCCGTTTGGTGCCACGGACTGCGCGTTGCCGATGATGTACGCTCAGCAAAAGAAGGTGGTCTACGATGTATTTATCGTGTACACCGACAACGAGACATGGTTCGGGAAAGTACATCCGTCCAGAGCCCTGCAAGACTACCGAATAAACATGGAGAACCCGGACGCGAAGCTGATCGTCGTGGGAATGTCGTCCAACGGCTTCACCATTGCCGACCCCGACGATTACGGCATGTTAGACATCGTCGGTTTTGATTCCGGTGCGACGCAGACCATCTCAAAATTCAGTATGGGCGAAGTTTAAACACTTTCAAATCACGATTGACCAACACGTGCACATGTGCACTAGAAAACCAATAGAAATTAACATATTGACACTGCAGAACACTATAGCAGAAAAATGCTACAACCCCTATTAGATCTATCAAGCAATTTACTGCTCTGCTGAGCCGCGGCAACTTGGGTATAGGAAACACGAATTTACAGTCGTACTCTGGAATGGAATGAGTGTCTGTCTGCGTTTTAATGCCAACATTAGAACAGACGCCCAGCCATTTGAATCGTTATTAATAAATACTAGACGTTTAATCATACGTTTTCTAGGAACGATTCGAAAATGAAAAAAAAAACTGAATTTTTAATTTGGCGTCTATAAATTACAACCTTGTTTGCGAATAAAAACAGTGTCGTATGAAATAGCAAAAGGACAGTGCATTCGGTCGAAGATTTGAAAAGCGTTCATTATATGAATGCGTATGCAGACATTATGTCGGGGGAAAAACGTGTGCGTAAACAAAATATTTAAAAAGTACTACATACGTGCACATAGATTGTTTTCGTTTTATGTTGGGTGCAAAAAAATAGACAAAAAATTAAATGTGATACGCAAATTAACATTGTATGTCTAAATATTTCAAGAAAGATTACCTTGATGAAACTATTATCTAAATGTGTCACCCAAGATAGTTTAAGACATACTATAACTCATATATAACTCATATATACTGCCGATTTTGGACTACAGTGATTTTGGACTACGGTTGCATTATTTGGGGAAGATGTACCAACTCAAACAAAGACCGCAAAGTTAAACTACAAAAGCGTGCAGCAAGGCTTATCATAAAAGCTGACTTTTTAACACCATCTGAGTAAATGTTTAAAGATTTAAATTGGTTATCATTCCATAATATATTGTAATTTAAGAATGGCACACTTTACTGATATTATGTATTGTAATCGGGCTGATAGTGTTGATATTGTGTATTGTATGTACTATTGTACTGTGTTTATAATTGTATTTGTTAATGTACATTTTTCTTGTTATTAGTTGATAATTTAACCGTGTGATTGTCTACTTATTCGGTTAACACTTTACTATGAACCATGTATATATTTATGCCGAATAAAGAAATATTGCCTGAGTCTGGAATAATAAACTTAATGTCAGAATACCTTACTGTGGTAGACACCATTGTCACGGTATTGTTAAAGGCTGCATACACTCATCATGATGAAACACACAGCTACGTGTTTAATTATAAAAACTTATATTGCATAATTAGTATACATTTTAAAATCCACTTTCAATATCGTTTGGCGCCCAGTTTCTGTTTTATTCTGATAAACGCATATCCGCGCTATAAATAGACACTAATGCTCCCTTCATACCAGTGTTACGCAAAGCAAGGCGCTGGATTCACAAGACTAATCCAGTAATTCTTATTTACATGAATATTTGCTATGAGGTAAAGATTTGACACCCTTGACAAAAGTGATAGGCATTATTCGGTCCGAAATGAATTTCAGTTGGCTCGAAACCTCAAGATGGCCGCGAATGGCCATCTTTGTTTACAGACAATTATATACGAAACACCTGCTATCAATACATCTCAAAAGCTAACTGACAGGCGTGGCCGAGTGAATAACACGGTCAACATGAAATCTGGAGGACCGGGGTTCAAGCCTCACCGAGTTCCGTCGGTGTGTTGTTGGCAAGAGACCTTATAACAGCAACAATGCGCCGAGAGGAGAATCCCTTGATTTCATGGCATGACTTAATGACCATTTAAATTACACATCGATTTATAAATCTAGTATCATTTTGACTTAATCTATATTTAAAAAAGAGAACAATTTTGTTATTCTACTATTATTGGTGCAACGCAAACAACAATTAGTAATATGTTGGTGGGGTGGGGTGGGAGTGGGGATGGGGTTGGAGCGCACAACCCTTCTGTTTCTGCACAAAAGTGGCTGGTTATTAAACGTATTTAAGCTTTCATTGATGTCAACACGCAACCCGGTTTGGTAAATATCAGATAGAAAATGTTGAATTGAATTGGATTCCATAGTCGTACCAACAGCTAAGGTTCCAGCTTCCATTGGTGGAGGAAGACCCCCAATTTTCGGGCATCCGGGCAGAACCACCGACGTTCCGCAAGCCAGCTGGATAGCTTCCTCACATAAAGATTCTTAGGCCCATGAGGAATCGAACCCACAGCGGTGAAGGGCAAGTGATTTCAAGTCGGAGACTCTAACCACTCGGCCACGGACGCCCCTGAGTAACCAGGCAAAACATTGATTTTTCAATAAATCAAAGGCCATAACTCTGGTGTTACTAATTGAATATAGCTTTTTCGGAGCTTTCATTGCTTACTATTAACACACTGACAACAGTTTTTTTCAGTAAAACAAGGGCCATAACTCTGGTGTTACTAATTGAATATAGGCCATAACTCTGGTGTTACTAATTGAATATAGCTTTTTCCGAGCTTCATTACTCACTATTAACACATTGACATTAGTTTTTTCAGTAAAACAAGGGCCATAACTCCGATGTTACTAATCCAATCTAGCTGGGTTTCGCACTTGCCCGAGCTTTTATTACAATCAACATTCTGGCCCAGTTTGGTAAAGATTCGGCGAAAATAAACGAACCAGACTGCTAACAAAGCAAAATACAGCATTTTTATAAATCAATGGTCATAACTATGGTGTTACTAATTGGATCTAGCTGGGTTTATTAAATATATCACGCAAAATGTAATATAATATATGCAAGGAATATAGCTCTAGCATCGTCGCTGTATCGAAAACTTGCGGCTTTAGCTAGAATATGACTATAAATGAATATCGATGATTTATAACAAATACGTTTGAAGACACGCAATGTAGTGCCACCTGATCTTTTTTTTTTTTTAAAAGATAATAAAACTATATTTGGGACTCGAACCCATGACCTTTCGTGTAATGCCTTATACCCACCTAGTTAAGTGTCTCGGCGATTGTACCAACCGGCTATAACAATGTACAGTTCAATTAATATAGGCTAGCTCACAGCATGCCTTTAAAAGCGACATCCCTAATAAATGGACTTACCCAAAATTCATTATGCGGTCGCGGCTCAAAGCAAAAAATCCATTTAACCTTAAAGCTACAAACCCTGTATTTAAATCGCTTTCTTCTTTGTAGGCGTGTCTTTATTTGTAACTTCATGTTCACCAGCTTATGGCGAAATCTGGTATTTAAACGATCAAATTTAAAGCAGGACATAATTTACTTTATAGCCATCGAGCAGTGCATCGTATTTCTACACAGGTTGCATTATGATTTACAAGATTTTTTTTTGCCTCTTTCGTGACTCGAATACACGACCTCCTAATTTACAGTCAACGTGCTTACCACTGCGCTATGGCGAATTCTTGAGAATATTGTATATTTAGTAACATATATTATGATGCAAAATAACGTAACATATCTGAATGACCCTCAATATGTATCAGTATATTCTTCATCATCTGGCACGTGTAAATAACCATGCGTGGTGTATTACTATTTATTATCAATTTAACTAAGATTCCGTCTCAAACTTTTTATTTAGCGGATGATAAGTTTGTGCGGGTGTGTGTGCTATAGTTATTTCGTAATGGCTATTTATTGTAAGAAATGCTATTACATACCAACAAGATGCCGTGTATGGTGCAGTGGTAAAATAGTCATGTTAGAAATAAAACTGTAAAAGGTCCCTGGTTCAGTCCCGTTCCGGGCAACTCCTTTCTTTTACGAAATATATTTGGAAGCCATATATTATCGATGTTACATGTAAAAAGGCTAAATAAAATGTGATGTTTTACGCATTGATTTCCGATTATATACACTCGTGAACGCTCGGCCAATCTCGTCATTCTAAGGGATCCCGCCTCGTGTGTATCACGACGCTTCGGTATGTTCAAAATCTTGACATTTTGATCGCCGGAAGGTTACGGCACAGAACATAGTGCACTGTTGCTATGTAAACAATATGGCCGCTTGCCGCACGTGTTGATGTATAATTTTGGTTGAGTGTTTGTTTTTTACAATGCAGATGAAGGTTTTTATCACTGCTTTCATGTAAATAAACTATTTGATGGAGCAATAGGCTGAATAACATTGCAACATTTGGATGATAACTTTTATTTTGAATGCAAATTTGTTTTGACGGGAATCTATGGCGCGATGACGTAACCATATGGAAACCTGCGAATTACATTCGAGTAATGATGCGAAGCAGTTTACGAGATGTTGCGAATAGCTTATATACCGACTTTTTGGCCGTTCGTCGAATTGAAACTACTTCACACGTGACTTATTCATAATGATGAGTTAGTATCAGTTTAAGTATAGCGTCCGTAGCTTTAAACAGAACCGATGTTATAAATAGCACGATATAACGTTATTGAAGTAAACAAAGTATTCTCATGATTTGAAAACGTGCATGCGATCACGACGTTAAATATAAATAGTGAATTGAGTAAACAATAATTCGACCTGTTATTACAGAAATCATGTTTCAAATACAAGGCTGAGTTTTGGTATATATTAAGAGTGCACATAAACTTGAAGGTTGATGTAGAGTAACGTTCTCTAGCTGGAGGTTATGTCATATCTTACGAGAGCGATTGCCCGAAATTTCTCGAGAGGGAGACGCTGATCATGCAGACCCGAGATCTCCCGAGAGGCGCTGATCATGCAAACCCGATATTTCCCGTGAGGCTGATCATGCAGACCCGAGATCTCCCAAGAGGCTGATGATCTCCCGAAAGGCTCATCTTGCAGACCCGAGATATCCCGAAAGGCTGCTCATGCAGACCCGATATATCCCGAGAGGTTGCTCTTGCAGACCCGAGATCTCACGAGAGGCTGATCATGCAGACCTGAGATCCCCGAGAGACTAATCATGCAGAGCCGAGATATCCCGAGAGGATGATCATGCAGATCAGAGATCTCCCGAGAGGCTGGTCATGGAGACCCGAGATATCCCGAGAGGCTGATCTTGCAGACACGAGATCTTCCGAGGCGCTGATCATGCAGATCTGAGATTTCCCGAAAGGCTGATCATGCAGACCCGAGATCTCATGAGAGCGGCTGTTCATGCAGACCCGAGATCTCCAGAGAGGCTGAGATCTCACGAGAGGTTGATCATGCAGACCCGAGATCTCCCTGGAGGCTGATAATGCAGACCAGAGATCTCCCAAGAGGCGCTGATCAGGCAGACCTGAGATCTCACGAGATGCTGATCGTGCAGAAAAGAGGTTATTTGCAACATTTCAGAACCCGTTCCTTTTTAAAAGCATGGTAAATGACCTCAAAAGTAGGCAAGAGACCCATTGCTGACATTCTTTTGTAGATATAAGCTTTTTTCTTTTAGTATTTAGTACATGTTAAGCCATGTATGACGGTTTAATATTTTCGATTTTACGCGTGTTGATCTATAAGATCAAATTGGCAAGTCATCATGTGTTTCTTTCCAAACAAGCCATTATGAAAGAAATTAACACTTAAGGAGGTTGGCTGGGAAGGGACGTAGTGATGAGATTTTTTTTAAATTCATATTTAAAGCTTCTTTGTTATAATTTAGATTCAAAATTATCAAAAAAAAGGCTACGTCACCACGCTTCCCCCCCCCCCCCCCCCCACACACACACTAGACGTCATTGAAGAAAGCACCCCCCCCCCCCCCCACACACACACACACACACACACACACACACACACACACACTAGACGTCATTGAAGAAAGCACATATTTCTAACTTCAAAATTTCACTAAAAAGAGGAAAAATATTGTCATTGAACATTTTCACAATTGTTTTCATAACATTACGTTTATTGAAAAACAAAAATTAATATTCGATTGCATGTATATATATCTTTCAAATCAAACAAAAGAAATTGCAATCCTCGTTCGTCTTTTTACTTTAAAAAGCAAACATATATGGACCGTACCCCACCCACTTTTGTTTTAACCGAAAAATTCATTCAAGATAAAAAAAAAGTATGTTCTAATGATCAACTTTTTTTAAAACTTGTATATGTCAATGTCCTATGACATTTCTTTCAAACAAGTGAAAAAATATATAGGTCACCAGGCTTCTAATGATTTTTTATTAAAAATTCTTTAAATTACACCCATTTTGGAGTTATTTTGACATTTTCAATGTAAACTACTGTACACACAATATTGACATGGAGATCGAAAATAAAATAAGCTCAGTATCTACTTTTATATATGTATTCCACTACTGAAAAAAATATTCTAATTTATTCCATAGCAAAAGGATAAATTCTACTCAGAGCTACCCTTACCCCCTAGTCATAGTTTGTTGACAACAAAAAATATTCACAAATGATGGAAAAAATATGAAGAAAAAAAAATTGCTTAAAACTTGGTATGTTACCATCTTAAATCCTACATTATATCAATATCTACTTGAATGGAAAAAATGAAACAATTGTGTTGTCAAATAAAACTATGATTTAAAATATAAAATGTTTAGACTTGAAGATGTCAAAACTTGCCCAGCCAACATCCTTAAACTTTCAACTTTATAATAGGACCAAATCTTCAAAATGAAAAAGGTGACCTTGTCTGTAACTGGATATTCAACTGTATGGCACAATGTTTACTTTGTAAGGTTACATATTCTTTAAAAAAACAAACAAAAAAAACAGTCAACATGTATGTCAGACCGGAGGACAACTTTACAATAATAATATTTAGTTGCTCTTGCTTACTTTACAATGATATCTAGCTGCTCTTGCTTACTTTACAATTGGACTCGTACCCAGCAGACAGAATCCATATTTGGACTCGACTTTGCCTCGTCCAAATATGGATTCTATCTGCTTGGTACTCGTCCAATATAATTCAGTATTGTACTCAACATTATTAAATAACCTCATATCGGAACCGAGGCCGAGGCCTTTGCCTCGGTTCCGGTTAACACAGTTATACCGAGGGTTGGAATTTCACTATATAAACCGGATTATTTTTCTTACATAGCATATACATTCTGCGCGTTCAGGCCGCCAACTAGACCTGTACAAGTAACTACGGTAACGATTACGGTAAGGATTACGATAAGGAATACCGACTAAAACAGAGGGGTTTTCTCAACAGGCAATACAATACGCCTTGAATGCTCGACCAGTGAAGTAATAAGACTTATTACTTCACTGGCTCGACCAAACGTTTGCGCATCACTATATATATAGGCCAATGAAATTTATTATTGACACTACATGAACGTGTAGGGAAAAGTGGGTGGTTTACCACTACTATAAAACTAGAAATTGTTATTGTCCATGGGACAAAAACGTATGGCTCCCCCACTAGCCCGAACAGGCATAATTGATGATTCTAGGTCCAAAAAAAAAAAAAAAAAATTTTAAAAAATATTAAACAAAAAAAAATCAATAGGGGTCATCTACTGGTCATGACCAACCATCCTTCCAAGTTTGAGGACCCTAGGTCCAACCATTCTCTAGTTATTGATCGGACATCGTTTCGATAGTCAATGTCACCGCAACCTTGACCATTGACCTAGTGACCCCAAAATCAATAGGGGTCATCTACTTGTCATGACCAACCATCCTTCCAAGTTTGAGGACCCTTGGTCCAACCATTCTCTAGTTATTGATCGGACATCGTTTTGATAGTCAATGTCACCGCTACCTTGACCTTTGACCTAGTGACCCCAAAACAATAGGGGTCATCTACTTGTCATGACCAACCATCCTTCCAAGTTTGAGGACCCTAGGTCCAACCATTCTTTAGTTATTGATCGGACATCGTTTTGATAGTCAATGTCACCGCAACCTTGACCTTTGACCTAGTGACCCCAAAACAATAGGGGTCATCTACTTGTCATGACCAACCATCCTTCCAAGTTTGAGGACCCTAGGTCCAACAATTCTCTAGTTATTGATCGGACATCGTTTTGATAGTCAATGTCACCGCAACCTTGACCTTTGACCTAGTGACCCCAAAATCAATAGGGGTCATCTACTTGTCATGACGAACCATACTTCCAAGTTCGAGGACCCTAGGTCCAACCATTCTCTAGTTATTGATCGGACATCGTTTGTGACACAGACAGAGAAACAGACAGAGAAAGAAACAGACAGAGAAACAGACAGAAAGCACAAAATCAATATGGCTCCCCTACCACACTTTGTGTGGGGGAGCCATAAAAAATTGACCGTCATATATAGCCTAAAATGTGCTGAAAATAACGTACATCACCATTCAACCAAACAGCCAACCAACATTATTTTATAATTTATTAAACTAGTTGGCATACATGATATGATGAGATGGTTTTCGGAGCAATATATTTTACAAACGACCAGTTATTCGCCATGCTTCCTTTTCTAAAGTTGATATTCGCTTCATACCATCTTTGCAAACTGGTTGAATTAATTTAATATTTTTTGCATTTTCTTGATACTTTCCCTTGAAACAATATCATATAGCGCTTAATCTCGAATATACTTTATTTTTCAAGTAGATGCGACTATTTACGCTCGGCTGCGCACGCATACAAAGTGGTTATTCCGCTTCAAGGAGGTGAATGGACTGTACGTACTGCATGCACACACTGCGCTTATTCCACTGCATGGAAAAGACACTGACAGTAGTGGTTTCGCTTTTACTTTTTGTTATCATTAGAAATTTTGCTGATACTATTATAGCGACGGAAAACTAATGGAAATACAATAATTATTTTTTTCGCTGTTTGTTCGGTTTTGCCGGTATTAAATGGAAACATACACGAAGCGCTTTTTTTTCGGTGTTATGCGGTTTTAAAAAGCCGATAATTACATATAATCAATGGCAAATTTACCATAAAGCACTAACGCGATTCATGGATTACTCCATTTACTACCGACGTTTAAAATCGCGTAAACACGCCGAAACAAAAAGCGAAACAATTCTTTAATAAATGAGCACTCATATATAACATACATTGTAAAAGAAAAACTAATCTTCAATAGTGGCGGCCTCAAACATTTCGATGTTAGGGTTAACTGATAAATTCGATTGTTCTAGTGTGCATTCAAGGCGATTAGCGCACGCGCTGCACGATTTTTCAGTTTGCTTTTGTATTTAAAGTCAGATATTGAAATAAAAGGTGGTACAATTTGAGTTTTCAGTATTACCATAGGTTTAAATACATTTATTGGTACAAAATAATCAACAGTTATGAATATGTAAAGCAATTTATCTGCACTATTCAAAGTGTAAATAAAACAACTAACAAAATGCCGCGACTTAAAAAAAAAAGAAGCAAAATTGTCTTTTATCCCTTTAAATGTATCTTGGTGCGTAACCTAGGACAGCACACATTGCTGTCCAGCAATGAATATATTTGTAAATAAAGGGTAAATTTAGTTTCATTCATTATATTTAGACCATCTAAAATAGAAAATATCAATTTTTTTCCACACCACAAAAAAAACCTTTCTCACTTGACAGATCCCTTCCCGTCTTCACTATCACGGCTACGGCGGCAATTTTAGGGTAAGACATAGGGGATAAAAGGGTATGTATCATGTACTAAGGCTGATTCGTGGATAGGGCCGACCCGGCACCCCACCCTCTAAAATCCCACAAGAATAACCTATGCATGCCGGATTACATGGTGCACGCGCCATTTCTACTGTTAGTCATCATTGAATTTAACATAAAATTATTTTGGAAAAATACAACAGCATTTTCTAAACGTCATTGTAGAAAAACATTTTATTTCGAAGGATCCTCCGCTCCCAACGCCTCCGCCCCTCCCACACACAAATACTGAAACCTTTGATCTGCATCGGATGTGTACCCTCCTCTCCCAACCTTTTTTAGTCATCAATTATTCAGGCAAGCCCCTTTAAAACTCCAGCCGAGTTTGGGTGGTTGCATCGAAGACTGTATTAAGAAAAAATATTCTGAAAGGTCGATCCATATGACGTATATATATATATATATATATATATATTGACAGAAATATAAATAATATGTATTTTAAATGTGATTTTTATTGGCTTTTTTCTACACAAACCCCTGTGAGCCTACTAAAAACCAGGTTGTGATCAGCTCGTGCTTAGTTTAGTCTGAAGTCATAGTCGTTATCGTAGTTAGTTGTACAGGTCCACTACTAACGTTTTGCACACAACTGTCATTGTCGATATAGATAACAGCGCGCGACTTTTTCTTCCCCCATGTGTAAGATCAGACTCCATCACCCATATATGTAGGTAAGGCTCGCTATTTGCATGAAATAATCACTGTTCAGTAAATAAAAACACCACTATTTTATATACGGAAATCCTAATGTTTTCTTAATTTAGAATTGATTGGATGCTCTTTAAAACATGAGCAATGTTTTAGGACCAAACTTAAGTATATTTAGAAGTGGCAAGTTGTTTCGTCCTAAGACCGCTCTATTAGTGTTTTGATATGCGCGAACGGTTGGCTTTCAAATACATGGATTATCGCTATTAATAGATTAATGTTGGGAATTCCTCTCTGTTACTAATAATATCGAAAAACCTGACTGTGTTCTAAATTACCGGGATTATTTTGTATAAACAACTTGCTACAGGAACAGTGCATTGTCTTCTTTATCGCATTTTCCGCTCTCTAAAATACGTTGGTATCGCACTTCTTCGCGCATGTGCACTTTTTTGTGAGGCGTGTTCTTCCATGAAATAAATAAGAACTTGTTTAACATACTCTCTTTCAAAGTATAGGAGCATTTGGAGAAAGGGACTCTAAAGTGCAAATTCTCGTGATAAAATGGCGGGGTAGAAGGTGTGTTTTTTCGCTCCGTGGTTTTTTGTGTTAAACTTGTGTAAATAACAGTGGTTATGGTTTCAAAACGTATAGAACAACTGCAATAATTAATGGTCTATAAGATGGTTTAGATACTGACAGTCAAATCATGAGCACATGTGAGTAAGTTGTGATAATTTGGATTGCAGTGTGTTTCACCTGTGCACCTGTTTGGAATACCTGTTACGTTTACCCGCGCTATCGGTCACCGGAGAGAGTATTGTGTATTGTGTTATTGGAATATAAAACTATTGGACTAAAAAAAAAAGCGAAACTAGTACGTAAGTGTGGACAATATTTATATTTATTAAAAGTTCAACAGTCGCCGTCGTTAATATGGCTTCATCGACGCCTATCTCTGTGAACTCAGACAAGAAGAGGGAGTATGAACCGTGTACGCCAAGTCCAAGCACGAACCCATCCAAGAAAACTAAGGGTGAGGGTGACAGTTCGGACGATGATAACTTTATGGATACTGAGCCCACCGTCCCGCTCACCTCTTCTGATATGAAGAAAATTGCCCATAGTGTATTCTTGTCTATGAAAGACGAAATGAAAGACTTCATAATGGAATCGGTAAAGTCTATGGCCCAGTCCGTTGCTGATACAGTTGTCGACACTCTTAATGTTAGACTTACACAACTTGAGTCTGAGAACCGTCGACTGTCCGATCAAGTTACAACCCTTACTGAGAGGGTAAAACACCTGGAAGTTCAACAGTCTGAACATGATTTTAAACTGGACGTCGCAGAACAATATTCTAGGCGCAACTGTTTAAGGATCTCCGGGTACTCTGAGTCTCCCGGCGAATCAACGGATGATATTGTGATGCAAGTTGCCAAAGCATGTAAGGTCAACATCAACACAACTGAAATTGATCGGTCACATCGTGTTGGACCAGATTCACAAAGCAGACCAAGAGATGTCATAGTGAAGTTTACCTCGTACAAACCAAGGAACACGTTTTACAGAGCAAGGTTCGATCTTAAAGGTAATGCTGACTTTAAGGGTGTTTTCGTAAACGAGGATCTCACACGCATCAGATCCCGTCTTCTAGCACATGCCAGACACTTAGTTAAATCAGGGAAATTACAACAGGCATGGTCAAGTGATGGACGTCTATTCTACAAGGATAATGCGGGACCTGAACGCCATCTTCTGAGAAGTGCCAGTGACCTTGATAAATATTTATAAACATTCAGTGGCGAACTGCATAAACAAACTTTCTTTTCAAATTTATGCTATAACACAAGTGTAACAGAATAAGTTACATATCATCATAAATAGTGTATAAAATTGAATTAGCTCATTAAATTCTAGTCTAAGTTAATAGGAAATATTCATGTGCACAAAACGATATTTACTATATGTCGATATTTTGATATAATTTGTTGTAGATTAGCTACCCGAAAATATTCACTCATAAGATCGGACCGTTCTCAAGTCTATTTATTTACAATTTTATAGTGATAAGGGAATGTGTTAAAGTTGATAGTGGCCGTCAATCTGAACATTGTATCATGTAGTAACAATTTTTGAAATGTATTCTTTTTAATTGCAAAACAATGTTGTACATGTTTTAAAGAACATGTTTTTGGTTCGATTTTGTTATAGAATCAGTCTTTGCTAACATTGTATAGAAATAATGCGCTGACAAGCCATTCTTTCGTTGAGACGACCCCTTTCCATTCGTTTCTAGAGCGTGTATTACGGTTTTCACTTCAACACGTGGAATATGTGCACATTATTTATATAATTACAAACAGTGACCAAAACTGGTTTATGTTAACAATGGGGCAAGCTTGGCAATATCTGGGTCAAGTCTTGTGTCAATAATGAGGGGTTTTGTAGATTGAAATTTAGCTGTTTTTGTTCTGCTCGCTTGCTTTACAGATTTAACATGTATTTTCGAACTAGATTTTTATTATCTTTCAACCATAAATCGCGTTCGCCTGTCCGTTGTACACACGTTTTACTCCACGTTGGTAATACGAAACGATTACTTGTTTTCGTTTAAAACTGGATTGAAGATATATGTTTATTTTTTGTGACAGTGTAGCAAATACTTTAATCTTTTTTTATTATTATTATTATTATTTACTTATTTACATCTATTTATATAAAAATAATAATCATGGAGCTAAACTTGATCAAGTTAAATAACAGTTAGTTAACAGAATGCGTATACTGTTATATTCTAAATAAGTGTATAATTGAATGTTGTAAGAAACCACTGAGCTGAAACACACGTGTGGTTGTGTTTCTTCTTATTTTAGCTGTTCTTCCATTGACTTCTGATGGATACTTTTTGCAAACTTCTTTCACTTTTATTTGTTTGTCTTTCTCTCACACTTTATACGCTATCCTCTCTCTCACTTCCCCCAATTCAATATTTCATTCAGGGCAGTTTGCACCATCACGGACAAATGCGTGTACATGTTATTGTGTATCGTAATAATATAGATTATTGGCGTGCACGCTTTGGGCTGTTTTGCTACAAAATAAGAGGTGCTTTGTGTACGCACTGTATTCACAAGAGTTCGTTTTTCAAATTATTACTGCTTAATCTAAACTATTGTAATGTTTATTTTAGTTGTATAGTGCTAATTATATTAAATTGTTTAGTCGGAGAGAAAACAATATGTTTATCTGAACTAGTCGCCATGTGGCCGTTCACAGTGCATATACGTGTGGTTGATTTACCTGTAAATTTAAAACACAATGGGTAATGATGTTAGTTGCTGGAGAATGGCCATAGGCACATTCAATAACAGATTTAAATCGTTCACAAAGAGCATGTGTTTTCTCCGTAAACCTTTCATGTTCCTAAGCTGCTTAATTAACGGTATATTGAAATTGCTTCGAAGTGTGCTTTCCATTTCTGCATGCGTCTCTAAATCTCTCTTAAACATTGAGTTTTCTCTTGTTATTTTGTTATTAGTTATTATGTCAGGCGACATTGAAATAAATCCAGGTCCTGAAAATACGATAGAGAAACATAGCCTCTCTTTATTTCACTTAAATATTCGTAGTATACGTAACAAAATGGAATATATTAAGGATCACTTATTAGATTATGATGTTTTGTGTTTTACAGAGACACACCTATCGGAAAACGTGTCCAACGATTTTATACGTATAGACGGTTATAGTAATATTTTCCGAAAGGATACATCTGCGCATTCTAGCGGACTGTTAATGTATACTGCGAATAACATTATTTCAAGACGTGTATTAGAACTTGAATATTTATTACCCAGTTCACTTTGGATTGAAGTAAGAGATAAAAGTGAAATTATTTTAGTATGTACCGTTTATCGCAAACCTAATTCAAGTAATATTTTTTGGGATAACTTAAACATTAGCTTAGAAAAGGCTTTTGAATTATCGAATAACATCATTATAGTTGGTGATATCAACGAGAATCAACTTAATACTGATAACCATTTTTTAAAAGATATAATGCAGCTTAATAATATGACAAACATTATAACTGAACCAACTCGAGTTACCGACTACTCTGCCACATTGATAGATCCTATAGTTATTTCTGATTCTCTTAAACCCTTAGATTCCGGAATTGTAACCATACCACATGATATAAGCGACCACCATGGTACATACTTAATGTTACAATACAGTTACAATGTTAGACCGACTTTTACTCGACGAGTTTGGAATTATAAGAAAGCCAATTTCATAAAACTCAATGATCTTATTCAACATACAGACTGGTCTTTCTTATATAACGATTCGCTGAGTGTTGCGTGCGAAAAGTTTACTAAATCTTTTTTTGAATTAATAAATGTGTGCATTCCATCGAAATATGTAACAATTCGTCCTAATGACAAACCGTGGTATGATTCAGAAATAAGACGTGTTTCAAGACAACGTGATCGTCAAAAAACTAAAGCAACGCGTACTCAATCATTTTCTGATTTAGCAGCATATAAAAGATTACGAAACAAAGTTAATAATCTTAAAAAACATGCGAAAGAACGTTTCTTTAATAATGTGGAAACTATAATTACTGAAACAACTATTACGGGCAGACGTCAGTATTGGAAACTTTTAAAATATTTCATGAAGTCAAACAAAAATGCGGAAACTATTCCACCTTTAAAAACAGTCTTATCTAATGGCGATACGTCATACTCAATAACTGACCAAGAAAAAGCGAAATGCTTAAATGAATATTTTGTTTCAATATCATCAGTTGATGACTCTAATGTTGAATTACCTATTTTTCATTTAAAATCCAATAATAAATTAGAAACTATTTATATAGAAGAATCCGAAATTGTTGATATTATCAAGATTTTGGACGTAAATAAAGCAAATGGAGAGGATGAAATAAGTCATAAGATGTTAAAGGAAACCGTAAATACAATCTCAAAACCTCTACATATACTTTTTAACAGATCATTAAATGAATGTATTTTCCCCGACCTATGGAAATGTGCTATGGTTATGGCACTTTTCAAAAAGTCAGATCCTAGTATTCCTATGAACTATAGACCAATATCGTTACTTAGTTGTGTTGGTAAAGTAATGGAAAGAATAGTATTTAAACACATGTATAATTTTCTACTTATGTTCGATCTTATTTTTAGAAACCAATCGGGTTTTCTCCCTGGTCATTCTACTACATATCAACTTGTCGATATGTATCACCATATATGTCAGGCATTCGATGCTAAACAATTTACGTGTATTGTTTTTAATGATATATCTAAAGCTTTCGATCGTGTTTGGCATAAAGGGCTTTTGTTTAAGCTAAAACAATATGGTATTGATGGAAAACTTTTAGCCTGGATATCTGATTATCTCTCAACCCGATCTCAAAGAGTCCGTGTTGGATCTGCAACCTCCGAGTCAAAAACTGTAACTGCCGGAGTTCCTCAAGGCTCTGTCTTGGGCCCACTTTTATTTTTGATATATGTAAATGATATTGCCGAAAACATGCTGAGTATAACTCGTTTGTTTGCTGACGACAGTTCGCTATCAGTCTCAACATCTAGTATAAACGACATGGAAGGAATCCTTAATCATGATCTAGTAATGATTACGCAATGGTCAAATCAATGGCTTGTACAATTTAATCCTGCCAAAACAGAAGTAATGTTCTTTTCTTTAATTAATAATGATCGTCGTCCAACTTTATATCTAGACAATGTCCCGTTGACTTTTGTTGACAACCATAAACATTTAGGAGTAACATTAAGTAATAACGGAAAATGGCACGAACACATTAGCAATATTATTGCTTCTGCTTCAAAGGTTCTTGGTTTAATGCGAATACTTAAATATAAAGTAGCTCGTAAAACACTTAATCAGATATACTTGTCTTATATGCGTCCAATATTAGAATATGCTTCCATTACATGGGATGGATGTACTTCTTTCGAAAAAGATAGCTTGGAAAAGTTACAATATGAAGCAGCTCGTATTGTGACGGGACTGACTCGTTCAGTATCCATACATCGTTTAATATCTGAAATAGGATGGGTATCACTTTCTGATAGAAGGAAAATGCAAAAACTTATTTCAGTCTATAATGTTAAAAATGGATCCGTTCCAAATTATATCTCAAACATCTTTCCGCAGCTAGTAGGAGATGTCAGTGCATACCCTCTCAGAAATAACGACAACTATGCCACTATTGCTAGGAGAACTGAAATATACAACAAATCGTTTGTTCCGTCTTCTCTTAAACTATGGAATAATCTGTCAGTAGAAATACGAAACTCGGAATCTATATCAATTTTCAAGAGAAGACTATTAACATCTGTATTTCCGAGTACAAAGGTACCAAAATACTACTTAAGTGGTCAACGTTTGTTTTCTGTTTTACATGCCAAAATGAGGAATTTGTGTAGTAATCTTAATAGTGATTTATACCTTAATCATTTACGCGATTCACCCGTTTGCGAGTGCGGATTTGAAGTAGAAGATGCTGAACATTATTTTTTCCAGTGTAACACTTTTTTCACATACCGGCTCCAACTCTTTCAATCCACCCGCCATTTACACCCGTTAAATATAAGAACAATCCTTTATGGTCTCGAACAGTTAACTGACAGAGGAAATGAATCTCTCTTCGAAGCAGTTCAAACATATATACGCGAAACACATAGGTTTACATAATCTGTCTCTGTTGTTTTTAAACAATCTACACGTACTATGCGCGTACACTATATTTTGAAAATGTTATCTAGATAGCGTTCAGGCGTTCTTAAACTGACTGAATTCAAATTGGGGTAAACTAGTCTTTCTCACTATTCTCACTATTCTATCCTCTCTCTTTCTCTATTATGTTTTCTCTTTAAATTGTATTTACTTATTCAGCTTTATTCTATATCAATGTATTTGCCATTGTATTTTATTTTATTACTCTCAGCCATATACATTCGCAATTTCAAAATGCTAACTGGGAAGGGTTTAATCTAATGTTGGTAGAACTTGTTACCCAACCCATTTGTCATTATAATATGTCTACTCGTATATATGTTTATATTTGCTCTGTTTGTAAAATATTGGCAATAAAATATGTTTAAATCTAAAGTGCAAATATTTATTTTGAACGTAAAATAAAAGCCGGGAAAAATAAAGAAATGCACTGCAAATAAAACTTGACAAAAGAGTTACAGTATATACAGGACAAATTGAAATAAAATGATATTTGTCTTCTGTGTCCATAACATACACACAAATAAACAACAAACAAATAAACAAGCGATTATCTTCGCATTCCCTCAGAGTCGAAACCGGCAGATACGCACAAAATAGAACTGACAGAGGTCAACGATATTGTAATATGTGTAATTGTATGGACACAGAAGACAAATATCATTTTATTTTAATTTGTCTTGTCTATGAACATATTCGCAAACTTTATATTAAGCCGTATTATCAAAACCCTAGTGTTATTAAATGTATTGAAATAATGCAAAGTATGAAACATAAAGAGATTCATAATGTAGCTAAGTTTGTAAAAGAAGCATTTATTGTACGGAACACATTTAATTATACGTTGTTGTGTACATATATGCAGGAACTATGTATTGTTTCAAGGTTTCAACAATGTAATTATGTGAGAGAGAGTGCGTGCGTGTGTGAAAGGTGTGTGCGTGTGTGTGTGCGTGTGTGCGTGCGTGTGCGTGCGTGCGTGCTGCGTGTTTGCGTGCGTGTTAATGTGCGTGCATGCGTGCGTGTGTGCGTGCGTGCGTGCGTGCGTGCTACGTGTTTGCGTGCGTGTTAATGTGCGTGCATGCCTGTCATGTGTTAAATTTAAACTGTGTATATTATATGTTGATGACGACATACTATAAGTCGAAATAAAATATATGTTCTGTTCTGTTCTCGCATAACGACCCTTGTTGGTGAAGGACTTCGTCTCGATTTTCTTGCATGATGACCCTTACTGGTGCCCCATGTCCTGTTACAAGTCGATTTCGACCCGGTTCATGTCTTAAAACTATAACTTATAAGGATAAATTGATCAGAAAAGAAAAAAGATTTTCAGTTAATGCGCTACTAAAAAGAAGTGATATTCAGAACATTAAGGTATATATAAACATAATTGTTAAACGAAGTAAAGTGGGGCACTAATGATTAGTACGTAGAATAATAAACAAGGAAACTGTGATACAAAGAAACTGTCACAGGCCCGCAAGAACATTTGAACATGAACACTTTTGTTTCAAAATAATAGACATAAAAGTGAATCTATAGGTGTCGTCTAGATATTAAGTATAAGTGTATAAGGTTTCATATACTTATTAAACTATGGAAACTATGGCGTATTTCCGTTGTACGGAAATGAAATCGGGGAGCACCAGTCACAATGTTGTTCAATTAACACAATTTCCTAACTCGTTGTGTTCCTCGATTTTATAAGTTAGTGTTAAGATTTGAAAACACAACTTCCTTGTTGGTATATCTATAAACGGTTTTTTTTTGTTTATGTATTTAGCTGACCCTTTAAACTGACCCTTTAAATAGTATAAAATATGCAAATCTGATTACTTTCAACTATCTAATCTAAATAAAATAATGCATACAATAACTACATGGTAATAAAACATAAAAACAATATATTAAGACCATAGATGGTAATGTCAGTTGTTATTTTATCAAGATATAATGGTATACGGATACATATCGTGATGTATCACGATATATTGTTTTATATTAGTCCAAAGTGTTTGTTAGTTATGCCATTTAATGTAATTTATTTATTTATTCATTGTGTTAATATGTGCATAAATTTGATTTGCAATTTAATTCTTGAAACAATGTGTAAACCAGTTGACTGTTAAAGCTTGTATTTCTGTACCTTAGTTGTATTATGAACATTACTAGAAACTATGCTCAGGTTACATCAAATAATTAAATTATTGACACACTTGTGAATATGTTTGTTTGTCTTGGACTTTATCAATTACATGTACTTCGAAATTGTTAAAACTAAAAACAAATTTAGTGGTGTAGCGGTGGGCAATAATTACTTGTGTTTAGATAATTAAATTCGCGAAGTTGAAATGTATGGGGAAATATGGCTTAGAATCGATATTGTTTATAAATGTTTCAAATTCCCCTTCCAGAAGGTACTACATGCATTCCACGGAGCGCTTAGATTGCATCTCGTGCCAATGTTTTAGAAATATGCTACTTTGGTCGGGTCTTAGGAGTTTAACTAAAATAGATATGTTTTCAGTGGAATGCAGCAGACTCTATGGTTACCATTGCTTGATTACCATTTTAACCGTATTGCACCTTACATTACCTCTCATTAACAGACTCAATAAAACCGAGTCTGTTCTGCTACTTTTCTCCCTTGTTTGTGTTTGTTGCTTCCAAGGGATCTCCATTTCAGTATATATTGCCATCCACACTAGCGTTTGTTTAGTGATGTATGGCGGCTGTAAAATGTCGCACTGACTACAAATCATTAGTGTTATTACTTAAGCCGTTGCTAGGAGACATGAAGGGTGTTATTTTACCTAGCATGCACAGACTCAATAAAACTGAGTCTGATACTTTTCGTATCGCCTGTCTGTCAGTCGTCGTCGTCCGTCACACTTTAGCCTGCATTCTAACTTTGGCCATAACTTCACAAGTATTTGACATATTTTCATGAAACTTCACACACATTTTCTTCATAACTTACGGAATGCTGTTACACATGTCCAATAACTCTGACTTTCATTTTAACAGAGTTATGCCCCTTTCATAAAACCTTAACCTGCAGCCACATCAAGCTCATACTGGCCATAACTTGAAAATTATTTGACCTATGTTCATGAAACTTCACACACATATTCATCTTAACTGAAGGAATGTCGTTACAGATGTCCAATAACTCTGACTTTCATTTCAGCAGAGTTATGCCCCTTTTCATAAAACGTTAACCTGCAACCTAACCTAGCTCATAACTTGGCAAAATATTGACCTATGGTCATGAAACGTTAAATAGTTCTTCCTTATCAAGTATACAGTTCAGATTTATGCCCCTTTACATAAACGTTAACACTTAAAAAAACTGCTCCATAATTCATGAAGGATTGCACCCGGTGTCTTCAAACTTTGTTAGATTGTACTTGGTGAAATAAGCACATGACAGGCAACACACGTGTTCCGTGGAACACCCCTTCTACACTCTCTTGTTTGTTTGAGTAATTTTTTTCCAAATATACAAACGGATTTAGCCTAAACCTCTAAAAGAAATGACATTTATTGCGTTTTGTTCTTGGAATACACGCACCAGCTTTTTCTGTAAATTGAGTGTTATCTGTATCTAAACATAGGAATAAGGATACACTTCCACACATACACAACCCTGCCACTTGCAAGCTATATTAAGCAACGGCATGGATTTTCCACTTTTAAAATAAATAACTATATATAGAGATTGGAAAACCCATGTGTTACTAACTTAAGATTAATTAGTTACCAAGTATTCGTATTGTGCGTTATATGCATGTTTACAAACATTCAAAAATAAGTGTAAAATAATGAAAACATTGTCTGGCACAGATAAGATTTTATTTTCACCTTTCTTATTTTCAATGAAGTATAATACAAGGTATGCCTAATAGAGAACTCATATCTCAAGAGCAGCATTTAGGAGCAATTCGGCAAACATAAAAGAAGGATAAATACCTACAGACCACAAGCATAACAAGAGGTCAATGACCTTGAAGCTCTACTGATAGGTTTTTGATAGCTAGATCAGCATTCCTGTGAAGTTTCATGAAAATCCGTCAAGTAGTTTCTAAGGAGTAGTTGCTACAACTTTTCATTATACAACTCTATGTAAACAAAGATGGCCGCTGGCGGACATGTTTAACGCCGAATCAAAATATTTTTTGACAAGGATCGCCATCATGTCATACTGATCATTTTAGAAAAAAGTCCCATATCAATATCACTTATAGTTTTCAAGAAGTAGTCGTTACAAACTTCTATTTTGAAAATCTATTTTTAGCCGTGGCAGCCATCTTGAAGACCTGAAGTTTTGCTAGGATCAATTGGACACCAAGAGCAACATTCGTGCGAAGTTTCTTGAAAATCCGTCAAGTAGTTTCAGAGGAGTAGTCGCTAAAAGTTTTCATTATATAACTCTATGTAAACAAAGATGGCCACTGGCAGCTAGGTTTAATGTCGAACCAAAATAATTTTTGACAAGGATCAACATCATGTCATACTGATCATTTTAGGAAAAGACGCATATCAATATCACTTATAGTTTTCAAGAAGTAGTCGCTACAAACTTGTTTTTTGAAAATCTATTTTTAGCTGTGGTGGCCATCTTGAATTTCCGACTTACCTGAAATGTTGCTAGGATCATTTAGACATCAAGAGCAACATTCCTGTGAAGTTTCATGGAAATCCGTCAAGTAGTTTCAGAGAAGTAGTCGCTACAAGTTTTTACTAAATAACTCTATGCAAACAAAGATGGCCACTGGCAGCCATGTTTCAAGTCCAATCAAACGATTTTAGGCAATGACCAACATCATGTCATGCTGATCATTTTAGAAAAAGTCCCATATCAATATCACTTAGAGTTTTCAAGAAGTAGTCGCTACAAACTTTTTTAAAAATCTATTTTTAGATTTGGTGGCCATCTTGGATTTCACATCAACATAAATCTTTGCTAGGATCAATTAGACTTCATGGGCAACATTTCTGTAAAGTTTCATGAAAATCCATTCAGTAGTTTCAGAGAAGTAGTCGCTACAAAAAAAAGTTTACGGACAGACAGACAGACGGACGGATAGACAGACGGATGGAGAATGTATTAAAACCTAATTAATGGTTGAATATGTTAAACAATTTAACTTTAACAATACTATCAACACTGGCAGTTGTTTGGACATACGTGACATGTTGTTATATCATGCTACATTCTCCTTTCCAAAACATGCAAACAATTATACAGACATGGTTCATAAGGAATTATCATTATGAAATTTAAGGACATTTTAAGGACTTTTAAGGCCCTAATAACCCATGTTTAAGGCCCGGTTTAACTCATAACATTATCTGCGATTTTTTTTTTCTGCCTACTTTTTTTAAACTACGTCAGATATTATTCCTCTTGTATAATTAATTGACCGATTATGAAATTCAAGGACCTTTAATGATATTTTGTCAGAATTTAAGGACTTTTAAGGATTTTTTAAGGCTGGAGTGGATTTAAGGACTTTTAAAGGCTACCTATGAAATTTAAGGACTTTTTTTGCATTTTTCCAAAAGTTGCTATAAAAGTTAAATCAAATATCCTCTATATATTCATAACATTACGCATAAAGATGAACACAATTGTTTTTTAAATGTTAAAAATACATTTAATAACAAGTTTTTTGTTTTTTTATATTAGAATTGCAACAGTGTTACTGTTATTTTGCATAAACATGATTGGGAAAGAATGAACAAAAATCTAAGAAATGCAGTTTTACAATAGGCAATTAACCACCTGGAGAGTTTGTTCTTCATGTATTCAAAATATAACCATATTGTTATACGTGCACATGTAATTAAACCTCGAATTCCTTCCCAGTTAACAAAAATGCTGATGTATTATTTTTTTACTGTATTGTATTCTTTACAATACATCGAGTCAAGTTCCAAACTTCTGTATTGCTAGAAATACATTTATCAACAATCTGAAGGGCAGATCCACGGTGGGGAGAACCCGGCACCCCCACCTAAACTGTTACAGACTGTTGTTAATCTGAAGCTAGGGCAGATCCACGGTGGGGAGAACCCGGCACCCCCACCTAAACTGTTACAGACTGTTGTTAGTCTGAAGCTAGGGCAGATCCACAGTGGGGAGAACCCGGCACCCCCACCTAAACTGTTACAGACTGTTGTTAATCTGAAGCTAGGGCAGATCCACGGTGGGGAGAACCCGGCACCCTCACCTAAACTGTTACAAACTGCTGTTAATCTGAAGCTAGGGCAGATCCATGGTGGGGAGAACCCGGCAACCTCCTGAAGCCAGGGCAGATACACGGTGGGGAGAACCTGGCACCCTCACCTAAACTGTTACAGAGTGTTGTTAATCTGAAGCTAGGGCAGATCCACGGTGGGGAGAACCCGGCACCCCCACCTAAACTGTTACAGACTGTTGTTAATCTGAAGCTAGGGCAGATCCACGGTGGGGAGAACCCGGCACCCTCCTGAAGCTAGTGCAGATCCACGGTGGGGAGAACCTGGCACCCCCACCTAAACTGTTACAGAGTGTTGTTAATCTGAAGCTAGGGCAGATCCACGGTGGGGAGAACCTGGCACCCCCACCTAAACTGTTACAGACTGTTGTTAATCTGAAGCTAGGGCAGATCCACGGTGGGGAGAACCCGGCACCCTCCTGAAGCTAGTGCAGATCCACGGTGGGGAGAACCCGGCACCCCCACCTAAACTGTTACAAAGTGTTGTTAGTCTAAAGCTAGGGCAGATCCACGGTGGGGAGAACCCGGCACCCCCACCTAAAATGTTATAGACTGTTGTTAATCTGAAGCTAGGGCAGATCCACGGTGGGGAGAACCCGGCACCCTCCCCTAAACTGTTACAGACTGTTGTTAATCTGAAGCTAGGGCAGATCCACGGTGGGGAGAACCCGGCACCCCCACCTAAACTGTTACAGACTGTTGTTAATCTCAAATAGTAGCATGGTGAAATCTTATCCTATAACTAGAAACTACTGATGTAGGAGTATATTGACACTGAAGTACAGAACAATGACACATCAAGTGTTACTGTTTAACTTGACAGATTCACACTTGTTAATACATTCAATTACAGGTGCGCATGTGAAAATAATTCCCACTATGCGTAGACAAAATGTTTAAAGGGACACTACTTTATTGTATTCGATCAGATTCGTGCAGTTGTAAGCCTGGTTATAAGATATAATGAATTTACTAATGCTGTAGATATAACACAGTAATGATTTATTTTTAATAATGTTAATATTAATGTAAGTATATTTGGTTGAATGTTATTTAATTTTTTCCCCATAATGTTTCTGAAGGTAAATGTAAAGTCCCAGGTTATTGTTTGGGGCACTCGTTTCAGCCAAATGTTTTTCTGCAGTAACCTGAGCAATTTAAATAATACAAACATAAGTTATATATCATTAGAACTGGCATTTTTATTGGTAAATAAAACTACTTTACTTTTGAAAATCGGTTGAGAAATAAATATGTTACAGCCAAAATTATTTTTTGATGGGGCTTTTCCTATTGGTGGGGGAGCAGAAAATTAAGAAATTTCAAATAACTTCAGTAAGCCTTCATATTTTGCAATAAAACTTTTAGGACGTTTTAATTTACTAATATCTAACAATGTAAAACCATTCATGGATAAAAATTCTAAAAGAAAATATTTTTAAAAATTTTCATGCAGCCGAATTGACCCATCAAAAACAGCTTTCACACATGCAATTTTTATTTCTCAACCGATTGCCAAGTAGGGTATTTTTATTTACCACTAAAAATTTCTGTTTCACTGATATACAACTTATTAGGTACGAGATGTATTTTGCCTGATAAGTCGAAAAAAACTTTGGCTGAAACAAGCACCCCAAACAATAATTATATGGCCTGAAATACTGGAGGAATTGAATGACAGAAGGATGTGCAAATCATACAAAAATCGGAATACAATCCAATTCAAATTCCAAAAGATTTGAACATCAATAAAAACTCCAACCAAACAATGTAATCTGTATCATGTCAGATTGTATAGATTATATAGATAACCTGTAATCTGATTAGATCTCAAATAATGATCTATTTAAAGGGACACATACAGAAATCCTGAGATATTTTAGGCATTGAAATAAATTGTTTCATTTTTCATTTCAACTGAAAGAAAATATTTATAAAGTTGGAAAACAAAAAGTGGAGTTTATATTTTCGCTGCTATTTTTACCAAAGATTGCGCTAAATCATTCATGTATATCTTTTTGGCTCTCACCAATAAATAGTAATAAAATTACCACAGTAAGACAACAATTTGTTGTGCAATTTGTTGTGCAATAAAATAAATATGATTTGTCAATATTCAAATAAACAAAAAGTGGAATTTATATTTTCCGTTACTATTTTATCAAAGATTATACTAAATTTTCATGTTCGGTATATATTTACCTCTTACTAATAATTAGTAAGATACCAACATATTTTGTTGTGAAATAGTAAATAAATATGATTTGTCAATATTCAAGAAAAAAAAAGTCTAATGTTGCAATTTTTTTAATCTAAATTTTGCCGTTTGTCTCTTTAATCTTTTAAACAATCCAGCATAAATTCAAAACCACCATTGGTAAACAATCCAACACAAAAGGAAGTCTTTTTTCCATTGATTATAGCATGTATGCTGAGGTTTTTGTGTATTTTATGTGACATTATTGTCATACAAAACTCGAATGACTTGTTGCTTTAAGGATATATCCTACAGTTTCTTCATATTTTTTCCTAATAGTATGAACAACTTTTTTTTAAGATTTGGTACATAGCTAGAATGGTCTATCCTAAGCATACTTCAGCTTTAAAAATAATAGGTCTCTGAGCTATCTTATGATAGATATATGAAACATATATTCCTTTTTTGACAAATTTCCTATAGTTTCAGTAAAACCTAATTTCGTCTAAAAACAAGAAATTTAGTAACAAAAACCATCACAAATTATATTAATTTTATTCAAGCTCAATATATATGATCCAGTTCTATATTTTTTTTTTTTTTTTTTTTTTTTTTTTTTTTTTTTTTTTTTTTTTTGAGCCGTCTTTTGACGACCCGTTTAATCTCCCCGTCAATAGGTGGAGCAAGGGTCGGGGAGGACCATCCCTTGCCACACCTTACAATATTTTACAGCATGTAATATTCATTTACTAAACACATATATATATATATTTACAATTCAGCATCATAAAATGATTAGGAGTATTACAGAATAGATACATGTATTAGATGGTTGAGGCAGGGGAGATGTTATTTTGAGGGGAGAAAATCATTTAAAGCAAAAAAAAAAAGAAAGAGAAAAACTCTTTAAACTACATTTTGATTGCCGTCCACTAGCCCATCTAATTATAAAGTTGTATAAATTACTGTTTATATAACCATATTTATATATTTAATATATATACATGTATATACATACATACACATACACACATATATACACATATATACACAACTGTCAGTGTCTTGGTTTATTGTAAGAATTCATAGGGGTGGATGGATAAAAAGATAGGCTAGATTAATTTAAAATGGTTTTAAATTTGCTCCATGTATTTTCAAAACTTTCTAGTTGATTGTTTCTGATTGCGATTTGTTTATGCGTTTCGTATAAATAACGAAGTCTGTATATCATTGGAGTAACAGAGAGCGTTGTTTTCAGTCGTTTTGAAGAAAATATGTAATATTTAATTTCTAAGATAATTTGTAGCTCTACAGTTGATTGTTCTTTACCTATGTTAAAAATAAATGCATGCTCTGATAGCTTCAGATTTATATTTTTTGATAAGCAGAGTGTATTTATCTGTGTTAAAAAGGTCTGAGTTGAAGGGCAGGTCCACAACATATGGACAATAGTCTCATCCTCGTGGCAGTAGTGACAATAAGGGGTTTCTGCTTTTTTTATTTTGTGCAGATAATGCTGTGTTGAAAGAAGCCGATGATTAATCCGTGTTTGAAACCATTGTAGTATTGTGCTAGTAGTTATTTTGAAAGGGGATGAGTAAATGTTTTTCCATGCTTCTGTATTAATATCATACATCTGTTCCCATTTAGCTTTTGAAGTTGGACTTTCATTATTTCTGTTAAGAATAGAGTACATATCAGTGCAACCTTTCTTGTTTTTGATGAGTGGTTTAATATTCGCAGGTAGAATTGGGTTTTCTATTTTTTTAATTGTAAAATTGTGTAACTTTTTTTTAAATGTTTTAATGGCAGCTATTACGCCTTCATAAATAAGAAAATTTGTTTTGATACCGGTATTTTCTTCAAGCTCAGTTAAAGAGTAAAAATCACCATTTTCCTTGATAAGGTCATTTATAAACCTGATGCCATTCATATACCATGTTTTATTAAAGAAAGGCTTAGAGCCAATCAGAATATTATTATTATAGAACAGTGGGGTTGACCCAAATTCTTCTGGTGAGTTAGGTATACTATACTCAATAAGTTTAGCATATGAATTTAGCACATCGATCCAGAAACTGTTTTTCATTTTTTTTATTAATGTTTCACAGTATTCATTACCGAAAGATGTTAATTTTTTAATGTCTATTAGGTTTTCAACAAGCTGCTTCCAAGTCCCCTCATTAGTTATGAGTCTTCTTAACCAGGTTGATTTAAGACTAAGTATGAAAGCTTTCAGATTTATCATTTTGAGACCGCCCTCAGAATATTGTTTAACTATAACTGTTTTTTTAATTTTTGCAGGCCCTTCCCATAAAAAATCATAAAATATGTTATTAATTTTTGCGATTATGTTTTCATTTGGGTTTGGAAGAGATATAAAGATATGATTTAAAATAGGAAGTAACAGTGTTTTTATAACCGTGATTTTACCAAGTGGCGTTAAATATCTTCGCTTCCATATCTTTACTGTATTTTGGATTTTTAAAATCTTATCATTATAGTTTAATTCTATCATTTTACCTAAGTTGACATTAAAATGTATTCCTAGTAGCTTAAAATTATCTTTTCCCCAGGTAAGTTTCCATTTTGTTTTGATTGTATCGGAACTGTATTTTTTCTTCCCTATCCATACCACTTGTGTTTTGTCGAAATTTAAGTTTAATCCAGAATATTTAGAATATTTATGTAGTTCTGATAGTGTTTCATTCAGGGATGTATCAGATCCATCCAAAAGGACAGATGTATCGTCTGCATATTGTGAAAGTTTAATTTCTACATTCTCTATAGTAATACCTTTAATCTTTTTATTATTCCTTATCCTAATCGCCAATATTTCAGCGCACAAAATAAAAATATAAGGTGATAAGGGGTCCCCCTGACGGCAGCCCCTACCGATGTTGAAAAACGATGACAGGTTTCCCCCTTGATTAACAGCCAATTTGGCATTTTTATATAAAACCTTTATCCATGATATAAAACGTTCTCCAAAGTTAAAAAAATTAAGTACTTTAAATATAAAGGCCCAAGATAGAGAGTCGAAAGCTTTTTCAAAGTCAATCAAGAGAATTAAACCCGACAGATTATTTTCTTCTGCGTATTGCATAACATCATATATAAGTCTGGTATTTTCTCCTAAGTATCTTCCTGAGATAAAACCTGATTGATCTTTATTTATCAGCTTAATAAGTGTTGATTTAATTCTATTTGCAATAGATCCTGAGGCAATTTTATATGTACAATTAAGAAGGGAGATAGGCCTATAGTTTTTTACATGCAGTCTTGATTTATTTTCTTTTGGTATAACAGTTATTATTCCTTCTATTTGAGTTATTGATAGTTCTCCCTTACTGAATCCATAATTTAAAGATCGTACTACAAAATGTCCTATTTGTCGCCAAAACACTTTAAAGAAATCGGCACCGAAACCATCTGAACCAGGGCTACGGTTATTTTTCATTTTTTTAAGTGTTGCCAAGGCTTCTTCAAAAGATATAAGGCCTTCAAGATTAATTGATTCATTGTCTGTAAGTTTAGGTATATCAAAATCTTTCAAATCCTCTTCTAAATTTACGTTTCCTAGTTCATTGTCTTTGCTAGTATAAAGTTGTTCGTAAAAATGTTTAGTCTCATTTAAAATTTCATGTTGATCTGTTATGATTTCTCCATTTTCTTTTTCTATTTTGGGAATTATCTTTAAAGCGTAATTATGGGATTCTAAATTGCAAAAAAATGAGGTTGGTTTTTCATCGTTTTCAATAATATTTGCTCTTGATCTGATTAGGTAGCCATTCATTTTTTGTTTTCTTAATATTCTTAATTCATTTTTATATGTTTCTAATGTTTCTAAATTATTTGAAGACAGGTTATTTTCTAATGTTTCTATTTCGGCAATCAATTCTTTTTCTCTTTTATCTGTCATTTTTTTCTTGTAACTAGAATACGATATTGATTTACCCCGTAATTCCATGAGTAGTGTTTCGAGAAACAGTTGATCATTAATTAAAAATTGTAATTCATTATTGGGGATATTATGAATGTTCTCCATATTGTAAATTGGGACTGCATACTGTAGTTTAATGTCCTGAATTTTTTTATTGATTGCGTTTAAATATTCAATATCACTAAGAAGAGAATTATTATGTTTCCAAAGGGGTTTACCAGGTATAAATTGATTGAAATTCAATTTTAGAACGACCATTGAATGGTCTGAGCGGTAACTGGATTCAATGGTACACCTTTCTATTGAAGAAAACATATTTTCTGAAACTAGGAAAAAGTCGAGTCTGGCTTGTTTTAAAGGAGTTTTTTTTCTCCAAGTATACCGTTTTAGATGTGGGTGTAATTCTCTGAAAGGATCAATGAGGTTATACTCACATTTAATATCTAGAACCCGTTCTCGTGCCTTTTTGTTATTTACACTTTTGTAATTAGAGTAATCTAGGATTGGATCTTGAACGAAATTAAAGTCTCCACACATGATTAGGGTACTGTTTTTAAATTGTTCATATTTCAACAAAATAGTATCATAAAAACTAGGGGAATCATTATTTGGGCCATACAGATTGATAAGTGTAAAACGATTATTTTCAACTGTCATGTCAGCTATGAGAAAGTTACCTTCCTTATCTGTTATGTGAGAATGTACTTTATAATCTAAGTGTTTGTTAAAAAGTATCGCCACGCCTCTTGCGTTTGCAGTTCCTGAACTAAAAAGGCAATCATTCCCCCACTGTGTACGAATAAAATTTTCAGTTGCTGTGGTAGAGTGAATATCCTGAAGGCAATATATGTGACCATTTTTACTTTTTAGGTAGTTAAAAACATCAATACGTTTTTCAACTGCACCAAGACCCTGACAATTAACTGACAATATGTTTATACTAGTCATAAGTGTTGATAAAAAAAGATGGGAATCGTAATGAGACAGCAATCAGCAGTTGTAAAAAAGAGAAGTGCACAATTAACAAAACATTGTGCATTTTGTGAAAAATAGTTCTTTAAAAAATATATTTTTAACATAAACTAAATAATTATACTCTATTATGGTGTTTTTGGTAATAATGGTAGTAATACCTTACTAGTATATATTTAGTAGCTAACTCCAAAGTATGTCATGCACTATCGTATATCTCAGGAAGCAATAGATATAAATAAGCCTGTTATATAAAGGGAGTATTGCAAACATTACACAAAACATATTGGTAAATATAACTCAAGCAAAAAATTGCATAATTATTAAGATTATTATCCAAAAACAAATCGAAAAAAAACAGACAAAAAGCAAATCAAAATATATAGTTCATTTTCATATCTTAGCAGATAGCTTTAGAAAAAGATAAAGCTTATGAATGGCAAAGATAGCATAAGTATGATAAGTAGATACATTTTTTTAAAGATCAATGTACTATTATGCATGTATCTCAAAAATTAGCACTATCATAATAACTTGTGCAACAAATATCACCTAAAGCAAATTATATCTCAAAAAGTAGTGCATAATTATAAAATATTGTATATCATATAGCAAAGCATATAAAGTATTATATTTCAGGTATCAAAGCATATAAAGTATTATATTTCTGGTATCAAAGTATGTAAAGTATTATATTTCAGGTAGCAAAGCATATAAAGTATTATATTTCAGGTAGCAAACCATATAAACGTATTATATTTCAGGTAGCAATGCAAGTAAAGTATATATATTTTAGGCAACAAATCAAATGAAGTATTATATTTCAGGTATCAAAGCATGTAAAGTATGTATATTTCAGGCATCAAATCATATGAAGTATTATATTTCAGATAGCAAGGCATATACAGTATTATATTTCAGGTATCAAAGCATGTAAAGTATATATATTTCAGGCAACAAATCATATGAAGTATTATATTTCAGGCATCAGAGCATGTAAATTATGTATATTTCCGGTAGCAAAGCATGTAACATATGTATATTTCAGGTAGCAAAGCGTATAAAGTATTTTATTTCAGGTATCAAAGCATGTAAAGTATTATATGAAGTATTATATCTCAAGTAGCAAGGTATATCAACTATTTATATCTCAGGTAGCAGAGCTTGTAAAGTATTATATCTCAGAAAGCAAAGCATAAAAGTATGTATATTTCAGGGAGCAAATCCTATAAAGTATTATATCTCAGGTAGCAGAGCTTGTAAAGTATTATATCTCAGAAAGCAAAGCATAAAAGTATGTATATTTCAGGGAGCAGATCCTATAAAGTATTATATCTAATTAGTAATTCATATAAAAAAGTATTATCTCAGGTAGCAAATCATACAAAGTATTTTATTTCAGGTAGCTAAGCATAGTAACTAATATGTCTCAGGTAGAAAGGCATATGAAGTATTATATCATGTCCTATAGCGTTTGAATATCACAGGTAACCATACACAGTATTATATCTCAGGTAACAAACAATCTAAAACATTATATTTCAGGTTGCAAAATGTAAAAAGTATGTATATATCTCAGGTAACAAAGCATATAAAGTATTAGATCTCAGGCAGGAAAGCACACAATGTAAGTAGATCTCGGGCGCCAAAACTTATAAAGTATATATATCTCCAGTAGGAACCATTTAAGGTATGTATATCTCGGACAGTGGACACATTAAGTATGTATATCCCGGACTAAAGCATAGTAATTAAGTTAAGGAAGTTGAATTAGGTATGTACATCTAAGGTAGGAAAACCATTAAAATAGGTATAGCAACCAAATAGAATATGTATTTCTCAGACAACAAACACATAAAGTATGCATATAACACAAACTATTTATCTCTGATAATAAACAAGTGTAACTAGAATTATCTCAGAAAGTAGCATAATCAAAAAGAAGCAGATTTTATCTGAAATTAAAAATTATGTTATTGTTTACATAGTATATATATACATACAGACCAGTATAGGTCACGACCTATTAAAGCATGTGTAATCCATTTAATCCGTAAGTAGTTCATAATGTATTTTTCCTTCTATAAATCCCATAATTGCCAGCGAGGTAATACTGCATACATCTTATTGTCAACAGCTGAGACAGGCACAGTAGGTCAATAATACCTGTATTGTTAAAGGTGTTTTGTAACTGTACTGTGGTCAGTGATCCATTTAGTATTTTTTGTCAGTTTAGAATAATGACCAGACAGTCTTCTACCATATGTATTCTAATGTACCCAGGTCTATTGGGAAAAAAATAGAAGAATCAGATACAATTTCGCGAGAAAATATAAAAATAAATAATAAAAAACACGCGCACACAAAAAAGCGTTTGCAGGCGCGTGGGGTCATCAATCTTCATTTGGCACGTTATTCGGTGATTTGAAAAAAAGCAACAACACATGCACAAGCATCCTGTCTCTGACTACTGGTTCAAAACACTTCCAATATCATCGTACAGCTCGAACTTGTGACGATGGCTTGTTGTCTTTGATTTTCCGTACACGGATCCGTTAAAATACCAAGCGTTTTCAATGTCATCATGGGATAGGAGGCGGGAAATAAGTTGAGCATTTGCCTTGGTTACGTCATCCACCAATCTGCATCCCGAGGCTTTGAAGTTTGCTCGTAGTCTCATGACTTTGGTCTTCTCATTGTTATTCTGTAATTTGACCAAAACTGGTTTTGGGTAGCCTGGTTTACCCGGGATCCTATGAATGGCGATGATCTTGGAGGGGCTAATGGTTGCTCCCTTTTCCGCAATTATGGTACATATTGTACTTGTAAGTGTCTCTTCTGTTTCCGGTGTCATTTCTGGGATGTTCATAAATTTAATGTTATTTTTCCTAGAATATTGTTCATTATAATTCGCCCTTTCTTCCGCATGTTTAGATCTTTTTTCACTCAGTTCACTGCTTTTTTTTACTTCATTCACTAATTGTTTTTGTGAAATGAGCTCTTTCTTTAGTTGCTCGTTTTCCTTACTTAATTTGTCCATTTTTTCTGAGAGGCATTTTGTCTTTGCTTCTACCTTTGTTGTGACGGTAAATTCCAGGTTTTTATTAAACTCTTCCAGAATTTCTTTCACTGCCTTTTTAACAAATGTCTCTATGTCATCCTTTTTCATTAAAGTATCTAGCGTTTCTCTGATTGCTTTCATTTCTTCGGAGAGGTCATCTAGCGAGTGGTTAATTATTGAGATATCCTCAACACTGGTGTTAATTGGGGACACCTCGGTATGTGGACGCTTATCCATTGGTGGCTTACCTAAAGTTTTGACACTGCTTAAGGCAATTTTCACCTGACCACCTTTTTTCTGATCACCTGACTTGCTCATTGTAGTTGCACAGATGGCAATTATCACTATCACCAGAAAGAACAGTTATGTTGTTGTGTAGAAATATTCCAGTGTTCACTCAGTACTGGAAAATGATCCTTTGTCTATTTTCAAAAATTCAAAACTATCCAAATAACTCTTTCAATCATTCAAATATTAAATCATCCTTTTCACAGAGTATAGTCCTTTTCCAGTTCTATTTATATATGAAGACAAATGCATGATTTATGCGAAAAAAAGGGGAATATTACCTTTATTGCCTTGAAGATCCTCGGGAAAAATGGCAAATTCTGGTGTGAAAAAGAGACATTTTGAGGGGAAAAAAGTATTTCCTATGAACAACCTTTAAACTTCTGTGTTGCTAGCAAATATCATGTACCTCAAGATAATAAAACAAAAAAAACATAATTATGTTACCATAATTGTTTTTGAGAAAAGGGCAATTATAACTCTAACATTTCTAAAAATGTATGTGGTTTGGAGTAAAAACATAGGTTTTTTTCTTTAACTTTTGAGTTTTACATAACCATTTCTTATTTAAAACAGTCTATTAAATCATTTTAGAATTATTTTATTATTAGAATTTTGTGTTTCTGGATTTTAAGAACCTCATTACTCAATATTGAGTCAAGTAAAAGCTCAATGGGCTCTGAGAATGGAAGGAGTTTCTCCACCTTGCTAAATTAACTGGTTTCATTGGTCCAATTTTTATCAATGAACCAAATGCTTCATTCATATTTTCATTTCGTTGTTTCTATCATGACATCACTTTCAGGTATTATGACAACACATCCTGGTATTTTGACATGAAGTCATGCTATTATGATGCAACTCAGTGAGTTCAGTTCAGTGTTTAAACTGCTGTGAGAAACAGATTATTGACTGTATCTCTCAATGAGTAATGAGTTTCTTGAAACCAAGAATCATAAAATTCTAAATATTGAACAATTCTAAAATGATTTAATAGACTGTTTTAAATGGATTCCGCCAGTTACACGAAACATTCAAATCTACATATTTCCCCCAAATCCACATAAAATCTACATTATATGGTATTACAACGATGTAGCGGAAACATATATAACAAACAAACAAAAATTCAATTGAGAAAAATAAAGATATAGTTGTTAATTTATTTGTTAATAATGCTTGTTGTTATCGCGATGTGTAAAAATAATGCAAAAATCGTTAATTCCGTAATAAATTAACAACTATATAATACATTTTTCTCAAATGATTATTTTATTTGTGATATTTGGTACAATAACATCATTGTACCACCACATAATGTAGATTTTGTGTGGATTTAGGAGGTTTAGGGGTAGATGGGTGGATTTGGGAGACATAGGTAGTTTTGGGTGCTTCGTGACACCGGATTCTGCATGTCTACAAATAGATTAGTCGTGAAGTCAGAAGTTATGTTAATTCTTTCCTTTCAGACAGAAATTTATGCGTTAAGTATGAAAATGCTATAGCGGCTAAACCAATAAATCTGTCCGTGGTCTGTATCCACATACTGAATCTATACTTGATGTTAGTGTAGCAACAAATAACTTCATCATCTAAACAGTTAATTAGGTTCATAATAATGAAATCTAGTGAAACATATAAAAAAGCTTGAAAAAAGTACTACTATGTAAACTCAATTTGTAAACATTGTCACGTGTGGATGCATGCGTATCTATAATTTGGGGTGGGGTGGGAACTTGGCGGGTTGTTTATACTTGAGTTTATAAACAGAAAACAACATGCTGGAGGAAACAGTATTGAAGGTAGACAACACATACATTTAATTAAGTATGAAGTGTAACATTGTTACATCCCTTTGAAACAGACATTGTTACATCCCTTTGAAACAGACATTGTTACATCCCTTTGAAACAGTCTGAATGGTATATGTCCAGAATTTCAGGATGTTTAAGTTAGTTCTCCAGACATTAAATCAAACAACTATCTATGTTAGTCATTAATCTTAAGTGCATATATAAGTTAATATATGATAATTACTGTACAAATCACAAGACGGCGGCTGTAATGTCTGGTCAACGTTATTATTGAACTTGCAAACGGGGACTTTGTCTGTACAAACAGAATAAAGATGCTGCTGTTTTTCTGCCATTACTAGCCTATTTGATGTGATAAGTCGGAAGTCGTTCTTTAAATACTTTTTTCACCACAAGACAACATCGGACATGTTTCCTTATGATGTCAAGTATTGCTTCTGTGATGACATTTCGCGACATTAAAAACACCCCTTGTGGTACCCCATGCCAAAAGGTGTTACTCTGATATTTAGTTGGACACAATATGTTATGGAAATGACAATTATTAAAAATTTGTTTCGAGCTATCTAAGAAAAAGGTTATTTTTCATGACAATTATTGCTGCTTTGCTAGAACTCAAACATGGATGAATATACCGTCTGGTATAGAAATGTGTAATGTCCTTCCTTTATAAATATTCAGTAGCTGAAGCTACAACTATTTCCTTACACGTTTCTACCCCTTCCACATGCTCCTCCACTGTTTGTTCTACTTTCTTCAAGCATTATTTGCTTGTATATAAGTGACTAGTACATGCGTACTATTGCTTTTGCATTCTATTGTCTTGTATATAAATGACTAGTGCATGTGTATGTATTATTGCTGTGTACTAGGTCACAGACAACTATTGATTTTCCCATAGGCCTGCATTATAGCCTTTAGGGCTACCCTGATTTCCCTATATCTCGTAGCCATATATCATGGCACCCCTTGCCTGAAACTTACATCCATATGACATTTAATGAGGAACTTTTTTCATAGCGAATCCAATGAAAAGTTAGTCGTTTCTGGCTCTGAAGTGACACTCCCAGTTTTGCAGTTGTTTTCTCGCCAAATGTCAAAGTGTATCTACTTTCTTTTATCAGTCATAATTTTAAAAAATAACTACAAAAATATGTATTAAATGTTCCATTTTTTAAAGAAAACATATTTATGTTTGAATTCTCAAGTTGTTTTATTTCAGTCATTTTATTTTATCCAATCCACGACTTCACATTGGTAAACATTAGTCTCGGGTTACCTAGACATTTTTTTTGACCAATCACAGTCTGTTTTTTTTTAGTAGACAAGGACCACTAGTATGTATTGCTACAGGCATGTATGGATGCACACGTCTGATTTTAAGTTTTTAATTCCTCCACAACATTATCAAGTCGAAATTCACAAGGTGGGAACAATCGGGATACGTCAGTCCATTTTATTGCAATTTTATGCTGTTAAAACTACAGCTTTTCACACCGGTTCTCGCTATGAGCGAACATGGTGTGGTTTCCGGGCAAGAATAGGGCCACTGCTTATCCTGAGGGGTAAAATTCCCCCGAATTCATGTTCATTTTGTCGTTTTTGCCGTTCATTAAAGTTATTCATCATCATCATCCCTGTATTGTTTCAGGTGCTACTCGAGTGGTGGCAGAAAATCCAGCGAAAAATGGAGTGATTACAATAGGATTTACAGCAACTCTGCTGTTCTGCAGGTGGGAATGTTCTAGGCCAAGTCTGCATATTTTTATCTAGATGTAAATGGAAAGTGGATCTGGTATATTCATTCCTATTGGTGCCATATAACCTTTACCATTAACTGGTGTGCCATAAAACCCCAATTCAACTCGCTATGAGTGAGAGATCCCGAAATAATCGGAAAAGAGGCGTGCTATTAAAATCAAGAGTATGTAGCTTTAAGCAAAAAATAAACAAATATCAGATTGTTATATTCATATAAACAAAGAACACAATGAAAATGTTATACTTTTATTTATAGAAAACCAGACTATGTTAATGGTGATTAGACAACACTTTACATGAGAGTGCCAGCTCTCAATCATACTGTCATAATGAAACAGAAAAAATAAAATAACAATATACAAAACCAGCCGCCATAAATGTAATAAAAACTATCACAGAAAAATGAAACAAATGTTTTTTAACACCGTTGCCAAAACGGAGTGTGGGGATCTCAGATGTAATCTTTCAGAAGGCCAACATTATATTAAGTAAAATCTCTACCATGTCTCCTCATCCCAACAACAATCAGCCTCGGTAGCTCAGTGACAAAGGCCTTGAGCTGTAGAGCTTCAGACCTCTGCCCCGCGTGGGTTCCCTCCCTGGTGGAGGCATGTCTGATGGCAAACTTCATCCTTTATCTCGTCCCCCTCTGAGGTTGCTGTCCCAATATAACCTAATATGATGCGTTAATGTGACGTAAAACCTCATTTCATTACATTCCTTCAATCAATGGGCACATTTCACTCATAAAGTGAAAATAATTAAAAGAAATATTAATTATGTGTCGAACGATTTTAAGAATATTTTTAGACAATGTATTATTAAAGACACAATGTCAAGTGTTACTAAACAAGTTTAACATATTTGAATTGTTGATATATCATTTCCAAAACAGGCAAAATAAAATAAAAATATTCACAGCAATTCGCATAATGATGATCTAATTGTTGTTTTTACATTTGTTCAGATGCCTGTTGTAATTGTTAAATTGAAATTGCAACACGGTTACTGTTATTGTGCAAACAAATATGACTGGAAAAGAAAGAATGAAAATATAAGGAATACATTCTAACAAAAGCTGTGACTGTATATTGGACAAGTCTATTAGAAGCTATCCAAGGCATTAGTACGTTATTTATAACTCTATTGTTATAACTGCACATGTAAACAAACCTGGAATTCTTTCTGAGTTAAAAAAGTGCTGATGTAAAAAAAAAGAAAAAAAGATTGGGTTAGTGCCTTTTTAAATACAATTAAATACACCATTCAAGTTCAAAAGATTGTATTGACTGCTTACACATGTTTACATATCAGGTAGAAGCATGGTGAAATAATTACAAGTAGTGTAGATACTACGGAGGGCTGTTCCATTACAGCATACCCGGGACCCCAGGAAGGCAATTTAATAAAGACCTGGGAAGGGTTTAATCTAATGTTGGTGGTAGAACTTGTTACCCAACCCATTTGTCATTATAACATTTCTATCGTATGTTTATATTTGCTCTGTATGTAAAATATTGGCAAAAAATGTTTAAATCGAAAATCGAAATCGAATAAAGACCTAATGTATGGGTGAACACTATTTTCCGAAAATTGGTTCTTCAAACTCAATTTTGCGTGTGTGTTTAATTTCAAAAGAGCCTTCCTGGGGTCCCATGTATGTTTTAATGGAATAGCCCTGATCAAGATTACAACAAAATATAAGAACTGGGATGAAAATTGACATATCATCACTGTCATATAAAGCCCTGATAACAATGACATTTCATGTTTCGCTTGACATATTAACATTTATAATACAATCAGGGTGAAAACAATTGCCATTATGCGTAGACAGAGATATTAATTCATTGTATTTGATCATGTATAATAAGCTTGATTGTAAAATATAATAAGTTCAAGTAATGCTTAATAAATAAATATTAATTTAATGACTTATATATTGATTAATTGTGTGTATATCCCGTTAAAGGTTATTTACTTTCCTTCCTTAGATAATTTTTCTGAAGATAAATGCAAACTCCCAATGGAATGTATTATTTGGCCTGAAATGCTGTGGGAAGAGTTTAGTTTAGAAGAATGTGCAAAGCAAACAAAAATCAAAAACAGAATCTATTTTAAATGATTAGGACATGATTATGAATAAACTCCAACCAAACCATGTGATTAGTATCATCTTAACAGTGTAAGGATGTCCTACAGATAACCTTCAGATCTTGTAAGATTACGTATATTGATCTAGTTAAAGGGACACACGACAATATTGACGTATTTATCAGACATTGAAATAAGTAACTTGTTTCATTATTATTAAAATATTTTTATTGGAAACTTGAAGAAAATATTTACAAAGTGGGAAAACAAAGAGTGGAATTTATATTTTCCTAAAACGCTATTTTTATCAAAGATTACACTAAATTGTTGATGTATATTTTTTTGACTCTTTCTAATAGTTACTAATATACCAAAATAATATGTTGTGAAATAGTTTAGAAATAAATAAATATGATTTGCCAAAAAGTGGAATTTATATTTTCCTAAAATGCTATTTTTATCAAAGATTTTAAATTGTTTTATTTTTAGTTTCTTACTAATAATTACTAATATACAAAAATAATTTGTTGTGAAACAGTAAATAAATATTATTTGTCAATATTCAAGTTGTGTAGAAAAAATTGTCTAATGCTGCTAGTTTTTTAATTAAGATTTTGCCATGTGTCTTTTAAATCTTTTAAACAATCCAACATAAGTTCAAAACCACCATTGGTAAAAAAAATCTAACACAAGAAGTATTTTGATTTTTTTTTAATGATTATAGCACGTACATTGAGGTTTTATGTGACATTATTGTCGTACAAATCTCGAATGACGTGGTGGTTTAATTATCAGTCTGTGGTTCAATTTCTGGCTGAAGACGATGATTTTTGTGTCACAATTATTTGATCTTTAACAATAAAACTTTGGTTGTGACAATACCTCTACTTGTTAGTTACATTTTCGTTAATATAAAAAAAATTTAGATTATTAACTACAAAATCTAATTGCTACTATTAGGACCAGCCCCTTTATAAAAAAACAACCAGATAATGCAAGAATCAATATGGACGGAACAACAATATGGACGGACCTGCCTCAGTGTATAAAACAACACATTTTGATTGGTATTGACAAGAATAAATGCAATTAATTCTCAGCCACTGACAAATCACAATACACAAAATAAATATACACATCTGTCATTTCAAGATTAAAGACTATAATTTAATACACTCTTTACTTTAAAATTACACAATTCTGTTGTTTCAAGAATAGTGAGCTCAACAGTTTCATTTTTATAAGCTCTCTGTAACCATACCAATTATGAACCATTTTATAAAACAAATTTATGAAGATATTGAATAACTGATTTTATAGTTATGTTTCTAAATAAGGACAAATGTTACATATGGAAGTAGCACAGTACATTTTGTAAACATGTAAACATGAAATTAAATATAAAAACGTACAACGAATAAACAGTATAATAAATAATGCTATGTTAAATACCAGAAATGTTATAAATGTATCCAACATAAACATGTAGAATATTGATCACAAAAGGGACGGAATGCTTCCTTCAAATCACAGATAGTTCATACATAGCAAATCAACACAAATCATTGATAAATAATTTGATTAACTTTTCAATAAGCAAGTAGATAATACAAGTATTTACGTAGCGGATTTTCATTTAAATCAGTCTATTTTCATTAAACCTTCCCTTACAGAGACACTGAAATAATATTTCTGATTGTCAACTACTGGCAAATAAACAATAGTCGTCGCGAAGCCATCATTCTGTTAAAACTTTCTTGATGGAACTCTCACAGTATTTTTTATCTAAATTACATAAGCAGTTAATCTCAATACAAAAACAAGAAAAAATGTGCCAAAAACGAAATATTTACCATAAAATTGACCTCACTCATATGTAAACTCAATTTATAAACATTGTCACGTGTGGATGCATGCATATCTATAATTTTTGGAGAACTTGGCGGGTTGTTTATACTTGACTAAGCACTTGCTAAAAAAAAACTATTGAAGGGAGACAACACATACATTTAATTAAAGTATGAAGTGTAACATTGTTACATCCCTTTGAAACAGTGCATGCCTCACAAATCCAGAATTTCAGGATGTTTAAGTCAGTTCTCCAGACATTAAATTAAACAAATATCTATGTTAGTCATAATCTTAAGTACATATATAAGTTAATAAATGACTATTATTGTACAAGACATCATCGGACATGTTTCTTTATGATGTCAAGTATTGCTTCTATGCTGACTTTTCTCGACGTTCGAAACACCCTTGTGGTACCCCATGCAATTTTTACGCTGACATTTAGTTGGACACATGGTAACCATTATGTTATGGAAATTACAATTATTAAGTAAATGTTGTACTGAGCTATCTAAGAATTTTTTATTTTTCATGACAATTATTGCTTCTTTGCCATAACTCAAACATGAATTTATATACCGACTGGTATAGTAATGTGTAATGTCCTTCCTTATTCAGTAGCTGAAGGTAAACCTCTTTCCTTAACAAGTTTTTCCCCCTTCCACATGCTCCTCCTCTGTTTGTTCTCTTCAAGCTCCTCCTCTGTCCTCACTAAGCTCCTCCCCCTTAATCCTCCTCCTCTACTTCTACTTGTTCTCCCTTCTTCAGTTTAGCAATCACCTGTAGGAAAGAGAATATTGTTGTTTACCGCATTATAAAATAATAATTCATAGAAGTGGACAGAACAGTAACTATATTGGACGAAAGCGGATGATTTTTCATTGAAACGCCTTCAATGTTTTTTTCGCATCAAGTTATTCAGACAAGTCGTATCAGATGTAGATCGCCATGCCGATACAGATTCAACAGAATTTTGTCTAATATAGAACACAGCTAAGACATTCTGTTGGGCTGACTCACACTTGCATATCCTTGCTTTACTCTTGGATATTAGATCACTCCTTTAGGTTTAATTACACTAAATCAGCCGGATGTGCTCACCTAGTGTAGTTGAAAGTAGTTCTGTATTAAAGTGCTAATATATTTTTCTTTAAAAACTTTTTTTAGTGCAGTTTCCTGTTATTTTTTGGCTGTAACTGTATTCTGGACATGTTGTTGATATTTGAAAATGCAGCTCATCATGTTTTTGACAGTTTTTGATATAAATTTCAGAAGTGAAAGTAAACAATTTCGGAAAGCCCGTATGAAATTGCAAGGGGTAAAAATAGCATTGACCTTTGACCCGGTGTTAGTATACAGCTCAAGAAATGTTTCTTAGACCATATTATACAACACCCCTATTTCGCTGCTGATGTTTAATAGCAGACATGTTTATTTGCATGATAAAGTAAGTTTTCCAGAATTCTAACCTGGTTTGAGTTTTCAACAGGTTGTCAACATTCTAACTTTTAACTATTTTATATTGTTATAATTTTATTTGTAAAGTTTGCGGTGGGATGGCCCACCCCGACCCACAACACACTCATTCACGGGGAGAATAAATGGGTTACCTATTTGGTAACTGAAAAAAAACAAAAAAAAAACATTCTAACTTTACTATGGAAGGGGCATGGAGACTCATTTACGCTATTATAATCCTTATTTTTTGGAAATTAGATCACTCCTTTATAAAGATCAATAAAAGCATATTTGCCTGTCAGGAAAATACAGGTATGTTTCTATAACCAAGACTTACGTTCTTCAGCCGGTTAATCTCCTTGTTGTCCGCATTCTTGCTGGCATCATTGGTGATCAGCTTGACTCTTGAAGCATACCTGGTCATATAAATGACATAAAAGTAAAACTAACTAGTCATATATAGAGGATCTTACACGAGTACTCAATTCATTATTGAATTTATTAAACGAGTTGGCAAGAGGATATAATGAGAGGACCTTGTCGAGCATTATATCATTTTTGCTAACAACATTTATTGCATTTTGCCTGTCACTTTAACACGCGAAACTGACATAAAATGTGGGAATTGGACCAAAGTCATTATCAATTTTTCTTGACAGCGGATACTAGGTTTATTTTCATTCTTGTATAACTAGTGGTATATCGAAAATCTAGATTGGTGTTATTCCACTCCCACACCGTAAGTTATGTGATAAATATATAAAAGACAACATACCTGGCCATATAACAACAACATAAATAAATTAAATTTGAATGATATAAAGAAAACTCATAAATCTGACTGTATTCTTGCCGACATGACTCGTGATCATGCTCAGGCGATTTTGTAAATGTGATCCATCTGTTCTCCCACCTTTTCTCTGTTACCTGCATCTTACGGTTTCTACCTTACCTCCTTAGCCCAACATCCCCTCTCTCACTGTCGCCTGTCCCAATACCCTTCCCCATATAACCAACGGTTTTATAAAGAAGAAATCTTCAATGTATTATAAAGTTAACAAAAATAGATGAGAAAATTCTGTAGTTTGTTAGAACCTCATTGTCAGTTTCGGGAAGCCCGTAATCACTGATTACAAATTGGTGAAGCAGTTCACCTTATACGTTTGTTTCTATAAATGTTTTATCTAGACTCTATGATACAAAATATTTTGAATTATATTATCGTCAATAATGAAATATTGTACATGCTAACTGTTCAGACATGTTGGTTTACATATTAAGATGTAAAAAAGTCAATATTTATATGTAACAAATTTTATTAAGTAACAACAGCGAGTAAGTACAGGGAGAGACACGGGTTCATAAACACTTTATTGATTTATGTTGTCGCGCTAGAACGCCGCCATTTACTATGTTATCGATACTGTCATACAGGTAAATTGATTGTAAGCACTTTACATTTGAAAAGTTAAATCTCAAAATAGGCAGTTTTTACAGCCTCTTTTTTTACGGCTTTCTGTTATAATCAACATCACGAAATTACCTTCTTGACAAAGATAATTATGTCTACTATTCACTTTTTGTTATTATTTATGCCTAATATAACCCGTACTTTGTATCTCGTTTGCAAAAGCTATATACCATTTTCAATTTGAAAATTTCAGTTGATATCTCAAAAGAGGCATTTTCATCACCCCTTTTTAGGCTTTGTCTTATCATCACCACCACGAAATTACCCCGCTATTTTTAGCTCCTGGCAGAAAAGGTGCTTGTGATGTAATGGTGTTTTCTTAAGATAACCAATCAAATTCATTATTCAAATTAGATTTATGTTAGATGGTACTATGGGTAATATAAAAATATAACATTTGATGGAAAATTTTGATAATTTTTATTTTTAAATCTAGGTCAAAGTTGGTCACCTTTGGAGCTCAGTTCATACACCAATTTATTTTCTTTAATTTGTATCTCTAAGCGCATTTAAGCGCCAGATCAAAAATAAAGCATGTATTTACACATAACTGGTTGAAAATAGTACAGCGTAATACACCGTCAGCTGATGATGCATGTTGTGTATACACAAGTAAATGCACCAAATCTGGCAGATAAAAACCCAACATGTTAAAAGTTCAAAGTGCTATAATGGAAGTAGTCAATTTTTACGCAGTAGTGAAACACACGTTCCACCACAAAAAATGGCAAAACGGTCCGTGTCTCCTCCCTGTATACTTACTCCCTGGTAACAACCACTGGTTTTCCCTGAATACAATATTTGCATAATTTTGTATATCTCTTGAAAAACGTCATATTTGTTGAAAGTTGCAGCTGACAGAATTCTACTGTAACACAAATACAAACAAACCTACAATTCAGGGTCTCTGTAGTTAATGTACTCTTAGTACAGGTTTATATCAACTGAATTAGCAATACCGGGTTTCAGAAATATATATTCTCATTTAATATCTGGTAGGTATTGCTACTTACGTCAGAGATATGACAGTTTCGTCCATGTTGTAGTCTGCGGGAGAGATGTTGACGAACATAAGTGTCTTGGCGTTACCTCCGAGTGAATCCTGCATGAGCATGGTGAGCTTGTTGTTACGGTACGGTATAAACTGCTGCTCACTACTCAGGGCAGAGATGACGTCTCCCAGCGCCGACAGAGACTTGTTGATGGACATGGCTTCCTGAACAGTAAGAAACATTGGTACCATTAAAAGACAAATATCGTGTAAAAACAGAAAGAAGCAGCAAAACCACCCGTCACAAAAAGGTTAAGAATAAACAAAACTGATTTTATTTTTTTTTAATTACAGTCAGTTAACACATATTGGGTTTTATTACTTATAGATGCTCATACAGAGGAGAGAGGACAATGGGTGATCTGCCCAAAGAGAGGATAAAGAGGAACCTGCTATTACACTCTCTTTATGACATTATTGCCCAGTAACATGTCACATGTGTGGACATTGTGTACTAATAGGAAATAAACATTTTGCTTTGCAACTACAGCTGCAAAACATATGTAAAATAGACAAGATGAATTCCAACCCTTGTTACTATCAAATAAATAATTTTGACTGTAAATAAACTAAACTAGACGGGTGTTCCGCAGAATACTTGTTGCCTGTCAGCGCTTTGTCAGCAAAACAAGGTTTTTGGACCCAGATAAATGACCTTGACAAACTGGCCTGGCTAAGTTTTCGTGAAGAAAAAATGAGTATTTAACCCATAAAATACCTTCAGTGTGATCTTGACCTTTATATTTTAGTATGCCCATGTCGATGTTGTCCTGATAAGTATATATTGAACGTTTGATGAAAAAATATCAAGAAATGAGCAAGTTATGGCCAACATTAGGTTTTTGTGAAGAAAATGAGTATATAACCCATATAATGACCTTCAGAGTGACCTTGACCGATATATTTTAGTATGCATGTGGATGTTGTCATGATGAGTATATATTGAAAGTTTGATGAAGAAATATCAAGAAATAAAAAGTTATAGCCAACGTTAAGTTTTCGTGAAGAAAAAAATGATGAGTATATATTGAAAGTTTGATGAAGAAATATCAAGAAATAAAAAGTTATAGCCAACGTTAAGTTTTCGTGAAGAAAAAAATGAGTATTTAACCCATATAATGACCTTCAGTGTGACCTTGACCTTTATGTTTTAGTATGTATATTGAAAGTTTGATGAAGAAATATCAAGAAATGAGAAAGTTATAGCCAACATTAAGTTTTCGTGACGGACGGACGACATAGTGATCCCTATGTATCGCATTTTCTTCGAAAAGTTAATAAAGAAGAGGAAATGAACACTTGTTTACTGATCACCCTTAACGGGAAGCGAAAAGCAAAGCATACTAGATCCTTGGGTACTCTATTACTCATTGAAGGCCAACTACTTTAAATTTATTTTCAAATGAATTGTTTTTGTTTTTTTAACATTGTCGAGTTACAGAAGAGTAGATGACCACTCCAGCTCTGTAATGATCTCCCATTCAGACCGACTGCCACACAGTGGTAAGAAACCAAAATCAATGATGGAGAATTTGGATGAAACAATGTGTCATGTAAGGTTATATCCGTACAATGTGTCATGTAAGGTTATATCCGTACAATGTGTCATGTAAGGTTATATCCGTACAATGTGTCATGTAAGGTTATATCCGTACAATGTGTCATGTAAGGTTATATCCGTACAATGTGTCATGTAAGGTTATATCCGTACAATGTGTCATGTAAGGTTATATCCGTACAATGTGTCATGTAAGGTTATATCCGTACAATGTGTCATGTAAGGTTATATCCGTACAATGTGTCATGTAAGGTTATATCCGTACAATGTGTCATGTAAGGTTATATCCGTACAGATAACAGATCATGACATGCCACAAGGACATCAGGACTGCAGATTATTGACATCTAAGAATTCATCTCTATATCAGTTTTTTGTTAACACATAATTATGTGAAATAAAATTATATACTATAAATTCACTTGTTTGCCTTCAGGGCTATTCCATTAAAATATACATGGGACCCCAGGAAGTCACTTTTGAAATTGAATACCCACCCATAGATGCAAAATTGAGATTAAAAACCAAATTTTGGAAAATAGGGTTCACCCATAAGTCTTTATTAAATTGCCTTCCTGGGGTCCCGGGTATGCTTTAATGGAATAGTCCTCGACTATATACCGCTGAATCTTTTCCTATTAAACAAGTTATAGCACATGGAGTGCTTTGTAGATCTTGAATTGGACAATGTTGGATTCCCAGAGTGGACTGCCTCTCGTACAATATCAAGATAATTGACAGTACTTGCCTTCAGCTGTTCAGCTCCTGCTCCTGTTTTACCCACTCTCTCACTACCCGCCAAGTCCACCAAGCTAAGCTGTTAAGGAACGGAGAGCATTATTGTATGTCATATAGATGATGATGATGATGATACTAGTAACGATGATAAAAACAATGATTGATGATGACTGATAATGAATATATGGTGATTGATGATGAATCTGCTGACTGATGATGAAGATGATTGATGATGAATCTGCTGACTGATGATGAATATGGTGATTGATGATGACTATGGTGATTGATGATGAATATGGTGATTGATGATGACTATGGTGATTGACGATGAATATGGTGATTGATGATGAATATGGTGATTGATGATGACTATGGTGATTGATGATGAATATGGTGATTGATGATGAATATGGTGATTGATGATGACTATGGTGATTGATGATGAATCTGCTGACTGATGATGAAGATGATTGATGATGAATCTGCTGACTGATGATGAATCTGCTGACTGATGATGAATATGGCAATTGATGATGACTATGGTGATTGATGATGAATATGGTGATTGATGATGACTATGGTGATTGATGATGACTATGGTGATTGATGATGAATATGGTGATTGATGATGACTATGGTGATTGATGATGAATATGGTGATTGATGATGAATATGGCAATTGATGATGAATATGGTGATTGATGATGACTATGGTGATTGACGATGAATATGGTGATTGATGATGAATATGGTGATTGATGATGACTATGGTGATTGATGATGAATATGGTGATTGATGATGAATATGGTGATTGATGATGAATACGGCAACTGATGATGAATATGATATTTAGTGATGAATATGGTGATTGATGATGAATATGGTGATTGATGATGAATATGGTGATTGATGATGAATATGGTGATTGATGATGATTATGGTGATTGATGATGAATATGGTGATTGATGATGAATATGGTGATTGATGATGAATGAGTCTGGATCTGCACCTGTATTGTATACTAGTATTAACAATCCAACAGAGAATATTAAAAGAAAGATGACTGTAGAGTAATATTATTCATGTCTAGCATTAAACTTAGATGATGAAAGAACTAGGGCCTGTATCTTACCTTGCCCTTAGTAATGTTTCCTGTGCTCCTATTGGTTGCCTCCAGGGTTATGCCAAGTACAAGATGGGACCTCGAACTCTCAGCATTCATTTCTGTGAAGTAAAATTGTAATTTAATTGATGTATTTGGGCCCTGGTATTGCATTAATGTGGTATTTAAGCCCTGTTATTGCACTAAAGTTGTATTTAGGCCCTGGTAGTGCAATGAAGTGGTATTTATCCCTGGTATTGCATTGAAGAGGTATATAGGCCTAGTACTGTATTGCACTGGTCATATTTAGGCCCCGGTAATACATTGGATTTTAATTAGGCCTGGAATTGTATTGGATTGTAGTTAGGTTTGGTATTGTATTAAGGTGGTATTTAGGCCCTGACATTGCACTGATGTGGTATTCAGGCCTGGTATTGCATTGACAAGGTACTCAGGCCTGGTATTGCAATGAACTGGTATTTAGGCCCTGGTATTGTACTGAAATAATATACATAGGCTCCAGTATTTCAATGAGGTGATATTTAGGCTTGGTATTGCATTAGAGTGGTATTTAAGTGCTGGTATTGCACTGATGTGGTATTTTAATTTAGGCCCTGGTATTGCACTGAAGTGCAAAATATCCAGTTGTGTGCAAGTGTGGTCACTTCATTTATATTACTACATCTTTCCTTCTCGCCTTTCTATTCTAGCACATTAACTTGGACTCTCTTCTGGAAAATGTCAAGGGAGTAGCATTTTCTTTATGATACTGCGTTAGTCATTCGTAATAATATTTAGTTCTACAAATACAGACTAAGATACCGGTACTTGATAATCATGTATCAAGCTAGCTTTTAACTCGCCATTGCCTGGTAAAATATTGGTTTAATATTTTTTATTGTGAAATGTGAATTTGAATTTGTCATTTGAAATTACTTAGTAGAACATGTTGTCATTACTTTTTCCTAATACAAATTTACTTTTAATTCTGGCTGTTTTCTCAACCATATTAAAGGTACTGAACCCGTACTCTTCATGGTTTATAAATACGGCCATGTAAGCACCTTCAACATATAGATATACGGCCATGTAAGAACCTTCAACATATAGATATACAGCCATGTAAGAACCTTCAACATATAGATAATACATGATCCTCATTGTAGTTGACGACCTAAAGTCATTTTATTTTCAACAAAATGTTAATATGTGTAACATTACTTAGTCCGGTTTAAAGGGTCATTAAAGCTTGCGTTACTTTTGTTAAAAAAAAAGCTAGTAAATAGAGGATCTTACATGAGTGCCTGTTTAATAGAAATTGTATTAAACAAGTTGAATAAAATTACACGATGCAAGGCTGTGCCAAGCATCGTTTGAATTTTATCCAACGAGTATAATAAATTCAGTATTAAATAGGCACGAATGTGAGATTCTATTTATCACATAACTCCAACTAGAAATGTGTCCATGGGACACGGATGTCCCCACTGAAAACAATCAGTGTAAAACATAAGTTTTATGAAAAAGGGGCCATAACTCTGGTAATACTGGGTCGATTTAGACGCCGAAACAATATGCATATCTTGACAGCATAGGTAAGCATCCTGTAAATTTTCGAAGCAGCGTATTATCCAGCCATTATCTGCAGCCGTCTTTTACACGGCCTTTTTTGAAAAATTGCAGCCAATATTTGGTGGAGTGGGTGGGGTAAAAGAAAAAAAACTTGCTAAACAACACTTCCAAACTCTTACTATCTCAATATTGTTATTTTTTGTATACGTTTATAGAAGAAAGCTGATCTAAAATATACCTTTTTCACATTTATCTGTAAAAATAAATTGCTCCAGAGACACACACTTGGTGTGATTGGCTCTTATCGTGTGTAAGCAAGTTATTTTACACACCCTGTTTGCAGATTTGCACACCCAAGTCTTGAAGTTCTGCCTAATACACTGTTTCGAAGCAATCGGCTGAAAAGTGTGGGAGGAGATAGACACACAAGACATTTTCACGTAAAATTTGATGAAAAAGGGGGCATAACTCCGGTAAAACTGGGTCGATTTTGACATCGAAACGAAACGCACATCTTGACATCATAGGTAAGCATCCTGTAAAGTTTCAAAGCGATCGGCTGAAAAGTGTGAGAGGAGATAGACACACAAAACTTTCGGGACAGACGGAAAGACGGACGGACGGATGGACATGGCTAACGCTACATGTATATGCCCCCTCACCATTCGGTGGTGTGGGGCATAAAAAAGCTTTATAAGCAAAATATATTAGTGTAGCTGCCTATACATAACATTGTCGTATGACGATGGTGTATGTTTGTACGACGACGTTGTATGTTTGCACGATGACGTTGTATGTTTGTACGACGACATCGTATGTCCGTACGATGACATCGTTCGTTGACTCAGTTCTTCTCTGTACAACACTGAACAATGGAACTACCTCGTATTTCTGTAATCTGGTATTTTAAATGGTTAAAGAAACTGACGTGAAAATTCCGTTGTACTTCGAGCTGAATGGAAAACATGCTTCGGTCTTCATTCACTTTGATATGATGGAAACTCATTAAAGGATATTTCAATTTGACAAGAAATGCACATGAAAATGGAATTCATTTAAGATACTTAAAACCGACGCTCATTTAAATGGGCATACAGCAATCTTGAATGTATTTATCAAGTATAAAAATGGTGGTACTTTTCAATATGTCTTGGTTATTCTGTCATGTTCAACCCTGGAAAAATGGAGTGGTCTGCCTCGACCACAAAAAAAATTGACTAAATATGGCATTACATGTGCTAAAAATGACGTAAAACACCATTCAAACAACCAATCAACCACCGACTCACTTGTGGAGGCTGTGTGCCTGTTTGCGCTTCCTTCCTCAAACAGGGCCATCAGCTCCTTCGCATTTCTCGCATGTTTTACCATCGCTCCCTGGACAAACACCATACCCTTCTTGTCTTTTTTGATCTCAAGCTTTTCCTGATAATGATTGAAATAATAAAGAGTTATGTTAAGCTTCTAATGAAAATGATTGGAAATTATTCATATTTGGATTCTGCAGTTGATGGTCATAACTGACAATAAGTGCAGAACATGATAAGTGAATTAGGAAGAACTATATGCCAGCTATTAAAGTGCACATTTAGATGGTATAATATGATATGACATGATATGACATGACATGACATAATATGACATGACATGACATGACATAATATGACATGATGTGCTTAAAGAAATACGAAGAAACTAAAATAGGATTTTAACTATTAGCATGGTTTTATTAGAAAAAATATATCAAATATTTTTTTTAAACAAAAACATTTTTACACAGTTTGTTCAATATATTGAGACTATCCATTTTAAACTTTGTAAAATTATAAATAAATAATAACAAGAGGCCCAAGAGGGCCTGTGGACGCTCTACTGGCTAAAACAGCTCTTATAGATTTAGATAGATATAGCTAGATATAGCTCTCTTCTCCTATAGATTTAACAAAGAAAAATACAATATAGCATTTTTCAACAAATCAAGGGCCATAACTCTGTTATTACTAACAAGATCTAGCTAGTTTTTGAAATTGTCCAGGATTTCATTGATATACCGCGCTTTGCACAACTAGACATCATACTGCAGCTTCCTGCCAAATTTCGTAGAAATGCAACAAGCCATTTAAGGAGTAGCGCCGACAAGAAATTTAAAATAAAAATGTCAAAGGGCCATAACTCCGTCAAAAATCAGCGAACTGGAACAAAAGCGTGATATGCACAACTAGACATCTTACCGATGCTTCCTGCCAAGTTTCGTCGAAATTCAACAAGGCATTTAGGATGAGTAGCGCCGACAAGAAATTTTAAAGTAAGTGTCAAGTAATTAAATAGATAATGAAAAAATTTAAAAAAAAAAAAAAAATTGAAATCAATCAAAAAAAAAAAAAAAAAAAAAAAAAAAAGGAAAAAAAAAAAATTAGAAAAATAAAAAAAAAATAAAAAAAAAAAAAAAATCAATAAAAAAAAAAAAAAAAAAAAAAAAAATTGAAATAATTAAAAAAAAAAAAATAAAATAAAAATAAAAAAAAAAAAAAAAAATTGCAATTGAAAAAAAAAAAAAAAAAAATCTAATTAAAAACTAAAAAATAAATATAAACATCTTCTGCCTACTGCCTATACAAGCCTTAGTAAAACTGACCCCCAGGGTGGGGCCAAATATGACCAATAGGCCACCATTTGAACAAACTTGGTAGAAGACCATAAGCTTATAGCAAATGCAAAATATTAAACCTCTGGCTCTTGCAGTTTCAGAGAAGACGTTTTTTTAAGTTTTTCCCTATACATGTCTATGTAAAACATCTGACCCTTGGGGCGGGGTCAAATGTGACCCGAGGGTCACAATTTGAACAAACTTGGTAAAGGACCATAAGCTTATAGCAAATGCAAGATATTAAACCTTAAGCTGTTGCAGTTCCAGAGAAGATTTTTTTCAGTTTTTCCCTAAACAAGCATTTATGTAAAACTGTGACCCCGGGGCGGGGCAAGATGTGACACCAGGGTCACCATTTGAACAAACTTGGTAAAGGACCATAAGCTTATAATAAATGTTTAATATCAAACATCTGGCTCTTGTAGTTTCCGAGAAGAAGATTTTTAAAAAAAAATATCCTATATAAGTCTATGTAAAACTGTGACCCTTGGGGCGGGGACAAATTTGACCCCAGGGTCAGCATTTGAACAAACTTAGTAGAGGACCATAAGCTGATGCTACATGTAGTACATGAGAGCTCTGTGCCATGTGGTTCCAGAGAAGACGTTTTTTTTCATTTTTGCCTATACAAGCCTATGTAAAACTGTGACCCCCGGGGTGGGGCCAAATGTGACCCCTGGGTCACCATTTGAACAAACTTGGTAGAGGACCACAAGCTTATAGCAAATGCAAAATATTAAACCTCTGGCTCTTGCAGTTTCAGAGAAGAAGATTTTTTAAGTTTTTCCCTATACATGTCTATGTAAAACGTGACCCTTGGGGCGGGGCCAAATGTGACCCGAGGGTCACCATTTGAACAAACTTGGTAAAGGACCATAAGCTTATAGTAAATGCAAAATATCAAACCTCCGGCTGTTGTAGTTTCCGAGAAGAAGATTTTTTTTTAAAAATCCTATATAAGTCTATGTAAAATTGTGACCCCCGGGGCGGGGACAAATTTGACCCCAGGGTCACCATTTGAACAAACTTAGCAGAGGACCATAAGCTGATGCTACATGTAATACATGAGAGCTCTGTGCCTTGTGGTTACAGAGTAGAAGATTTTTTAAAGTTTTTTCCTATATGTCTATATGAAAAACATGCAAAACCTCAATATACAAACTTTGGACCCCCGGGGCACGGCCATTTTTGACCCCGGGGACTTTATTTGAACAAACTTGATAGTCTAGGCGTTGGCGATCATTTTGAAAGAAAAACTGTTGAAATCTGTCCAGCGGTTCTGGAGAAGAAGATTTTTTAAGGTTTCGACCATATATGGTAATGGCAGCCATCTTGGATGTAGCGCTGACCTAATTTTAACAAATCTAAAAAGCATTCATCTAAGGATCATCCATGTGAAGTTTGGTCAAAATTAGCCAAGCGGTTTCTGAGGAGAAGTCGTTTGAAGAAAAGTTAACGGACGGACGACGGACGACGGAAGACGGACAACACACCATCCCATAAGCTCTGCTGGCCCTTGGCCAGTAGAGCTAAAAACAAAAATCCCACACTGCAGACTGTGTTGATACATTGTGAAGCAAGTTCCTCTATTATATAACCAGGAAACCAAACAATTCCATAATAAACACCTAAAAGTGTTGCTATATATACCAGAAGAAAATCTAAAATCGTACAAAACAAGTGCAATAAAAGTAATAAATCATGTATATCCAGCATAACAGATAATAAGAAAAGATACGATATTATCAATTTATATATGAAAGCTCATTATGCACGTGGCAGCTCATTATGCACGTGGTGTATTTAACTTGAGGCCCCCTTTAAACTTCATACCATGTGCTTTTTTTTTAAAAATGTTGACTTTCATCAAAGTTGTATTTTGGGGAGTGCCAAGTAAGTACTATATTAATTCTTGACAGATATACATGCTATCATAGATGTTCTTGACCAGACAAGGGAGAATGATATAATTAAAGTGATACTAATGTAGCGTGCTTAAATAATTTTTAGCATCTTAAATTACCTTAAACGATATAAAGGCTGTAAACTGCTTTACGTGAAATAAGTATATTAGATTTGGCCTGCCAGACTGTATCATGCATATGTCTTATTTGCAGATATATGTGTCTGGGCAGATTACACCAAATAAAGCGCCCTCTGGCGATATACTGATCTTATTCACTCATTTCTTCATGCACATCAACTCAACATTTGCATGATTTCATGCGGTAAATAAATGTATAACATCATTTGTTGATGCACCAGTTACACTTTTTGAGGTCACTTATCACAAGTTAAAAGTAAGAAATTAACAGTTTTTTTGAAAGTCTTATTGTGAGAATCTCTCACAGTCTCGCAAACACTGCCCCCGATGTGAGGGTCAATTTCAATCATCCAATTTTCCCCAGGCCTTGGTTCTGAATCTGCGTAGCATAGAGTAGTAAAAAATCAGAAGCAGGCCACGTGACCGAGGCTATAAGTATATCAGGGCAATGTCACGTATTCCAACTCATTAGGCAACTCGTCAACAACCAAACAAAGATTCTGTTTGCACAAGCATCAATTGCCTTTAGATTTTTTTTTTTTTTTTTTTTTTTTTTTTTTTACAGTTTTCTCCATTTTTAGATACTGGATTGCGTGCAGGATAAAAGCAGTATAAGTATACAGCAATTATAATACAAGCTGAAAATAATGGGGTCATGTTTATAATGCAGAGGTGCACTCTAATTTATATATACACTACTGTGCCAATCAAAATCCTTTACATCAATATTCTATGTGATAAAACTGTATGCCAATATGTGTATATATGTGTGTGTACATATATATGAATGTGTGTGTATACTATTTGAAGGAAAGCAGTTTGTGCAGCATCAAGCCATCACTCGTGTTGAAAAAATACCGTGTTTACCCCATTAAATGCCCCTACCCCTATAAGGGCCCCCTCCGTGAATTAGCACCTCCATCATTATCAATTTGCCAAAAAGATTCCTTTTCCCTCACTGTATCTAAAATGTCTAACTTATAGGTGTCCAAATGTACCTATGTACATGGAATCCTGGGATACGAGCGCTGTGTCCTAATTAGGCGAACAAGCACTGTGTCATAATTAGGCCATTTGTTTTAAACATCATCTACACAGATATATTTAGTGTCAATCTCATTAAAATCAGACCCTGTATCATGCTACGATACTCTATGCTATTAAGGATCTCACAACACTGCATTTGAGGTCATGTCAGATTGACCTTACCAATCAGATTTTAGCCTACAAAACTGCTCGGTATAGACTGCTTCAATGCGCATGTCCATAACTTTTAGCATATAAAACACAAACTAACTGCGTTGACAAACATAACACACCAACCTTTATTGAATATTTACTGAAAAAAGAAAGATTGTGTGACAAAATTCAATAACAGTACAAATAAAATGTACCTATTCGTGGGATTGAACCCACACTAAAATAACAGTCGCGGGCAAATAGTCGACATCGTTATCAACTGAGCTAAGTGGACCAAATGTACTATCACTTACTATTTGGAACATCTACTGTCGTAATAATTCTGGTAGAATGTATATTTTCAAAACACACGACACAGCGTCCATGATTTTCTTCATGTTTTTGATGTTAAAAACATGCCATTAAGTGCATTTCTTTGAAATTATCAAGCAATCCACAGCAATAACACACAAAGACTTTATCTTTATTCGGATATAGATCTGTGTTTTATGTGGATTTTCATTTATTCAGTTCACTCAAACGAAGTGCATAAGAAACGGCGATTTCATTGGTTGAATTAAGTTGATCTTCTCATGAATATTGATTAGATGAATGGTCGATCTGACGTGACCTCCAAGGCAGTGTTGTCAGATCCTATAGCGGAGAGTATCAAAGCGTACTTACCATATGATTTTAATGAGATTGATTTAGTGTGTAACTCAATCAGACCATGAATTCTGAGATATGAAAGCTTGCAAAATACTGAGGTATAAAAAATCACATTAATTCTAACATATGAAGAAAACACAGAGGCATGAAAAAAAAGCTTCCCATTCTGAAATAAATAAACACCCAGGGCACTTAATCAGGCAAATACGGTATGTAGACTAATTATTCATCCAAGTTACCTCGTCATATTTGACTAAGTGGTCCTTAAAATTACATCAAACATAAATATATATAATAAAACAATTCAATTAAGGTACCATCAGCGAATTCAGATTACAGTCATTTATAATTTTGCAAAATAAATAATACAACTGATAAAATATATTAATTAGTATTAAAAACATTCGCATGGAAATCCAGTAAATGAGGCGTAATCTTCCACTATGGCTGACGTACCTCTGAAGTGTCAACTCATCAAGCTCATTATAATTATTGAATACATTTTAAAGTTACAATATGTAAAACATAATTTATACTAGTAGTAGTTAATTTATAAAAGTGACACATGCGATGTGTAAATACAATTTTGTAATACAACATAAGAATAAAAAGTGACACCAGCCATATAAATATCATATTTCCTGCATAATCCTTTAAATTACATTAAAGGGACACACGGCAATCTTGATGTTCCATTTGTTTTTCTACATAACTTGATTTTTGCAATCATTAGTATGCATTATTAAAATAGTTCAAAGTAAATTGATTTTGCATTTTACTAATTGTTATATATATATTGCACCAATAATATATTTAAACCTATATATAGTGTATAAACAATGAAAAAATGAACTCTAAATGTTATTTAATTACATGCAAGCAGGTTTAATGTCCAAATGATACTGGATAAATTAATCGAGATGCTGAATTTAATGTTCGATAAAAACTTCCAGATTGCCATGTGTCCCTTTAAGTATTAGATACTGCATCACTGGATTTCTATAGCTCCGACACACACAGATATTACACATTTATAATGCCAAGTAACAACATGATGAAAACTACATTTATTTGTAAATAACCGTTATTCATATAAACATAAAACAAACCTGACAAAATGTCTACATTTTTGTTTTATCGTCCTTACCACCATTTTTGATGGACTTACAACTTACTAACTCTAAATTCAACTATTTAATTACAGTCAAACTTTGATTACTCGATTGTTGATTCCTTGGATCGGAATACCATCGGTAACTCGAACACATACTCCAGTCCAGGCACAACTCCTATATAATTCACGTAATTCATCCTCGGTCAATATATTTGAATATTATTTCTCGAATACCACCCCAAGCTCGAAGGCTTTTTATGGTCCGGATATTGTATAAATTGTGATAAATAAACTCGAAGGTGTGATCCGTTGCCAAGCGACGCCGGCCATTGATTTTACACGATGCTTTTAAGTTCAATCGAAGCGTGAAAGAAAACCAATTAAGCCCTCAACCCCGATTTCTCGAAAAATATTCCTACGGTCCCCGTGACTTCGAGTTATCAACGTTCGACTGTACTGGTATTTAAATATGGGTTCACAGTTTTGTGCATTAGGCAAATTATAAAAAGTAAAATAGGTAAATTTAAGTTATTTAGAGCCGCCCAAGAGAGAGGGGAAGGATACATAGAAATGTAGATTCCTCTGGTACTTTAACATTCTCAGAGGATAGGATCGAATTACGAGACTGCCTGGTTTAAGTCCCTATACAGCAGACAAGGCTAAGGGAAAGTGTCTTGCCCAAGAACACACTGACGAAACTCAGTGGCACCGGTGAGGTCTGAACCTCAGTCAGATTTAATAAAGAATTTAAGTTTATAATCTATTAATACTTGAAGGTTAATTAAAAATAGCAAAGCAAATCTGAAAAGAGATGTCATTCAAATAATCACAATAAGAGTTTTTTTATTACATTTAATGTTACAATTCAGTTTCAAGACTAGTATCATTAATGTCAAAATTAGATAAAAAAACACAAAAAAAAATCAAAGCAATTTCAGTTAGTAGCATATCAAGAATTAACGTACGCAGACATTCAATTTAAATCGGTTAAATTCACACTTTTATTATAATATCATATTCTAATGCATGCTTACTACTGCTGTTTAATTAATTCTACCAGACAATCCTTTAACTGGACCAGGGGTAACCTAGCTTCAAGCTGTTGCTGGTACGCCACTACTGAATTACTGCTCAAATCAGAGACGTAATAAACCAGAAATTTGCAACGTATGCTTTCGGACAAAAAATACTCGAAATTTCACATATGCACTTCCATTGGTAATTCTATAGAAACTGTCACTTCTTAAAGCAACAGTCTGCAAATGGTTTCAAATTAAAGACATTTATGTTTAGAATGTACTGGTATTTTCAGAATATTCCTATGTTTGCTAAAAATGTTGACAAATGTTATTTAAAAAGTCCGACTATGGCCTATTTTATGTTACTTCCTGTTGTCGTACCTGTATAGAATTCATCATTTTTCACAGCAGGAGTCTGTGACTGGTCTCAAATTAAAGAGAATATTTATATCCTGTGTGTAGTGATATCATTATATTCTTTCTGCCTTAAATATAAGAACAGAAGCTGAAAAACGAGATTTGGCCGTTTTACCTTTGTCAAATGAGATTATGGCAGATTTGAGTGCCCAATCACTACTTAAATCACTGGTTACATTGAGCAGATATGTTACAACCTGTCAGCAGATATGTTACACCCTGTCAGCAGATATGTTACACCCTGTCAGCAGATATGTTAAACCCTGTCAGGCAGATATGTTACACCCTGTAAGCAGATATGTTACACCCTGTCAGCAGATATGTTACACCCTGTCAGCAGATATTTAACACCCTGTCAGCAGATATGTTACACCCTGTCAGCAGATATGTTACACCCTGTCAGAAGATATGTTACACCCTGTCAGCAGATATGTTACACCCTGTCAGCAGATATGTTACACCCTGTCAGAAGATATGTTACACCCTGTCAGCAGATATGTTACACCCTGTCAGCAGATATGTTACACCCTGTCAGCAGATATGTTACACACTGTCCGCAGATATGTTACACCCAGCAGATATGTTACACCCTGTCAGCAGATATGTTACACCCTGTCAGCAGATATGTTAAACCCTGTCCGCAGATATGTTACACACTGTCAGCAGATATGTTAAACCCTGTCAGCAGATATGTTACACCCTGTCAGCAGATATGTTACACCCTGTCAGCAGATTTTACACCCCGTCAGCAGATATGTTACACCCTGTCAGCAGATATGTTACACCCAGCAGATATGTTACACCCTGTCAGCAGATATGTTACACCCAGCTGTCAGCAGATATGTTACACCCTGTCAGCAGATATTTTACACCCTGTCAGCAGATATTTTACACCCTTTCCAAGGACAGAAAACAAAAATTATTGGCTCTTCATGTGCGAGTGTGCTTGACCTTAAACTACAAGCACCTTGCTAGCATTGTTAATGGCTGTTCTTGCACGTCAGATAAAAAATTGTCAATCATTGTTGAATTTTATGGTAATTTTTTGTGAAATAAAACCTAGATTTGTAACGCGACACTTGCGGTGTACATACATAAATGTTTGTTTTACTGGAGCGGTTCTATATCACATATCACACGCAAGCAGAAAGAAACAACCATTGTTGATACCCTTTAGGAGTAATACATGTGGTCATTGTTGTAATAATGTTAGTGTCTGGTAAGCATCAGAATGGAAATAGCGCATGGGGCTTGTTTTAATGTTTACAATTAAATTCCCTACAGTCATTTTATAAATAATAAATCGCTGTAAACAAAGATCTATTTCTTAAATAAGCATTATGCACAATACAATCAATTAACAATTACAAACTTACAATTACCACCATAAGAAGCATTAGACAACCACTGCTAACTGTTAATTCACAGCTTACTGTCAATTAAATTCAAACGAATTAGGTAAGCCCTATGCATTAAATTGTAAATGAAATGAGTTCATGTGACTATTCACGGTCTGCTTACATCATCTAATAAATCCATCCAGGCGGTAGGTTTGTTCTTTAATAGTTAAACATTGTAGGATTAGGATTATGACATTAGAAGCTTAGATCAAGTGAATCCAACCATTCTGTTTTTAACTTTTACTGTATATTCCATTACTCACTCTAGGTATTTTTTTACTGTATATTCTATTACTAATCTAGGTATTTTTTACTGTTATATTCCATTGTTAATCTAGGTATTCTATTACTATATTCTATTACCATCTAGGTATTTGTCACTGTATATTCTATTACTAATTTAGGTATTTTTTACTGTATATTTCATTACTAATCTAGGTATTTTTTACTGTATATTTCATTGCTAATCTAGGTAATCTAGGTATTTGTCACTGTATATTCTATTACTAATTTAGGTATTTTTTACTGTATATTTCATTACTAATCTAGGTATTTTTTACTGTATATTTCATTACTAATTTAGGTATTTTTTACTGTATATTCCATTACTAATCTAGGTATTTTTTACTGTATATTCCATTGCTAATCTAGGTATTTTTTACTGTATATTCCATTGCTAATTTAGGTATTTTTTACTGTATATTCCATTACTAATCTAGGTATTTTTTACTGTATATTCCATTGCTAATCTAGGTATTTTTTACTGTATATTCCATAACTAATCTAGTTTTTTTTTACTGTATATTCTATTACTAATCTAGGTATTTTTCAATTCAAGATAGTTGTATTACTGATACTAGAAGGGTGTCCATGGAACACTTGTGTCGTCTGCCATGTAATTTTCAAGTTATGACCAGTTATGAGCTTGGTTAGGTTGCAGGTTAAAGTTTTATGGAAGGGGGGCATAACTCTTCCAAAATGAAAGACTGAGTTATTGGACATGAGTAACAACATTCCTTAGGTTAAGATGAAGACGTGTCTGAAGTTTCATGAACACAGAGCACATACTTTTCAAGTTATGGCCTAGGTTAGGTTACAGGTTAAAGTGTGACGGACGGACGACGACAGACGACGGACGACAGACAAAGTGATTCTTCAGTGTCTGCCAAGCTACGCAGGCAAAACCGAGCTTGTGAATAGCAGTCGTAACCTCATACAAAACTACGAAGTTAAAAGAAACATTTTCAATGAATACCAGTTACTATATTCATAATCTGTTTACTATAATATATAGAATATCCGTTTCAATATATAAAATAGCTTATTGATGATTTTAAGGCTATTCTTAAAAAATAAAAAGTTTGCTGTTTCCCAGCACATGATTTTATAAGTTGTTAGGTAGTTGATTTATTTTTATTTTTAAAAATGTAAAAACCTTAAAAAGAAATTACACACAAAAAATAATAATAACATAGAATTGATATAACACATATGAAGTTGGTAGGTAAGTAGGGAAACAGCAAACCAGTATTTTTTACGGTCGGCCTGATAGAGAAACAACGTTAACTTACATCATCAGAATTCCCGGGTTTGGCAAACAGATCTATCAGTTTCTCGTTGTATAACTCCATCATGTATGTCTCCACCCTGATGGAGAACTTCTCCCTGAAATTGTCATGTTACTATATATAGAAAACCAAACATGTTACTGAGCAAAAATAGAAACATTCCCAACTTTACCCATAGATTTAGACACAATGAAATTATATTTTATTAAATCTTATATGCGTTGTAGAATACAGTCCCTGTACTGCTCTAAAACTACCAATGTTAACCAACATCATCAGTTGGGTGTCCATACATCGTAAAGTGTTTCGCCCCTTTCAAAACCCAAGACACTCTAGTATGGCGGGGCCACAGTGCTGATCAGGCACTGCATGTTGGTAGTTAGCACCAGCTCTTGGCCTCTCTGTGGAGCCAAAGCCAACTTGATGCCTTCTCAGCGACACTGCTCACTGCCTGGATGGCCTGCTCCCTAGCCCGGCATGTGATTCCAATAGCAGTGGGCATCTTCTTCGTTAGATACAGCTTCTTTGGTAGCTAGCACCAGCTCTTGGCCTCTCTGCGGAGCCACATACCTTTGTTAAAGGCCAGCACTGTCATGAAAACAATTTTCTTTGAATCAAACTTGTGGGCAAACTTATTCCCCTTGATTTGGTTTAAACAGCATTTCCGGGTCTTGTGGTTAAAACTTTGAGTAAACACAGTTTTGTTATATTGAAATAAACAGAGAATGACCTCATCACCACAAAAACGGAGAAAAGAAGCTGATCTTTTCACTCATTTTTGCGCCATACAGCTTTCAAGAACAAATATTTTCAGATTACCTCCCTTTATAATAAAAATATAGTGATTTCGCAATATGAATAAAACATGTTTTAGCAGCAACAGACGATTATTAATATTGATCAGAATGATTGAGTGATAAGTATAAAATGATTGTATCTAGATCAGTTTACAAAGTGTAACAAAGTCAACCCTATGCAAATGACAGCTTAAAAGAGGGACGTTTCTATTTTTGCTGAGTATATATATAGAATACCAAACATGTTACTATATATAGAATACCAAACATGTTACTATATACAGAATACAAAACATGTTACTGTATATAGAATATCAAACATGTTACTATATATAGAATACCAAACATGTTACTATATATAGAATACCAAACATGGTACTATATATAGAATACCAAACATGTTACTATAATTTATATAAAATACCAAACATGTTACTATATATAAAATACCAAACATGTTACCATATGTAGAATACCAAACATGTTACCATATATAACCAAACATGTTACCATATATAGAATACCAAACATGTTACCATATATAGAATACCAAACATGTTACCAAATATAGAATACCAAACATGATACCCTACACAGAATACAAAACATGTTACTATATATAGAATACCAAACATGTTACCCTATATAGAATACCAAACATGTTACTATATACAGAATACCAAACATGTTACCATATATAGAATACCAAACATGTTACTATATATAGAATACCAACCATTATTGAATATTTACTAAATAAAACCAAGATTGTTTGACGGAATTCAATAGCAGTACAAAAAAAGAAGTACCGCTTCGTTGGGTTGAACTCGTAACCCACAATAAAATTACACTCTGAGTTTTAAATAATAAATCATTTGACAGGCTGTGTATCTCTTTTATAGACACCTATTATACCAATTAATGTGTAAAAGTACGAAAAAATGACACCATAATTTATTTTTTAGTATATTGGATTCCCCTTCCTCCAGGCCCCACCGATGACATAGGAGGAAACAAATGTATACAGTGTAATCTCGTTGTAACATTTCATTTGAGATATAATTATCAAAAACAAATACCCCAAATCCACCCCCATCCACTCCCACACACACACACAACCCCACACCCTGGGCCCCCGGGCAGATGTCCGAGCTCGAAATAATAAAAAAAAATGATATATATAATAACATTCCATGAAAAGTTTTAAAGTGAAAGCCACATGTAGTTCATTATAGAGTGAAACATTCTAAGTCAAATAAAGGGCCATAATTCTGTAATAAATTAGGCATCAACAATGTGTGATGTAGAGGGACATAAGGTAATCAGTTGTTATGTGTACATGAAGTTTGGGAACAATCAATTCAAAAATGTTTGAGAACAAATTGTTTTAACAGGTCATTATATAATATTAGAGTGGAAAATTCTAAGTCAAACAAAGGGCCATAATTCTGTAATAAATTAGACAATCAATGATGGGTGATGTACAGGGACATAAGGTCATCAAATGTTATGTGTACATGAAGTTTGGGAACAATCAATTCAAAAATGTTTGAGAACAAATTGTTTTAACAGGTCATTATATAATATTACAGTGGAAAATTCTAAGTCAAACAAAGGGCCATAATTCTGTAATAAATTAGACAATCAATGATTGGTGATGTACAGGGACATAAGGTCATCAAATGTTATGTGTACATGAATTGAATTGAATTGAATGTTGTTTAACGGCTCATCAACACAGTACAGGTTATTTAGAGCCGCCCCAGAGAGAGGGGAAGGATACATAGGAATCCGGGAACCTGCCCTACTCTTATTTTCGAATAGATTCCTATGGTTCTTTAACGTGCTCGGATGATAGAAGTTTGGGAACAATCAATTCAAAAATGTTTGAGAACAAATTGTTTTAACAGGTCATTATATAATATTACAGTGGAAAATTCTAAGTCAAACAAAGGGCCATAATTCTGTAATAAATTAGACAATCAATGATGGGTGATGTACAGGGACATAAGGTCATCAAATGTTATGTGTACATGAAGTTTGGGAACAATCCATTTGAAAATGTTAGAGAAAAAATGTGTTAACAGGTCATTATACAATATTAGAGTGGAAAATTCTAAGTCAAACAAAGGGCCATAACTCTGCAATAAATTAGGGAATCAAAGATTGGACACTGTGAAATTTACCTGAATTTCATGTGGGACAGATGGAAAATTCCACGAAATGTTGCCCAATTTTAAGCACTTGTATGTTGAAGAGATTTGTAGATACACGTTTCATTTATGCCAAAACCCATCACAAATTTAATTTTCCTTCTAATGATTGAATTTTCTTTACTGTACCATTTTAAACAAAACTAGACGGGTGTTCTGCGGAACACGTGTGTCGCCTGTCAGCACTTTGTAGTATAGCAAGTTTTTTTTGGACCCAGATAAACGACCTTGACAAACTGACCTGACTAAGTTTTCGTGAAGAAAAAAATGAGTATTTAATAATTGACCTACAGTGTGACCTTTATTATTTTAGTATGGCCATGTCGAAGTTGTCATGATAAGTATATATTGAAAGTTTGATGAAAAAATGAGAAAGTTATAGCCAACGTTAAATTTTCGTGAAGAAAAAAATGAGTATTTAACCCATATAATGACCTTCAGTGTGACCCTGACCTTTATATTTTAGTATGTTTATGCTGATGTTGTCATGTTGAGTATATATTGAAAGTTTGATGAAGAAATATCAAGAAATGAGAAGGCTATAGTCAATGTTAAGTTTTCGTGAAGAAATAAATTAGTATTTAACTCATATAATGACCTTCAGTGTGACCTTGATCTTTATATTTTAGTATGGTCATGTCGATGTTGTCATGATGAGTATATATTGAAAATTTGATGAAAAAATATCAAAAAATGATTAAGTTATAGCCAACATTAAGGTTTCGTTATGGACTGACGGAGAGACTGTCGGACTGACAGACAGACGGACGGACGACACAGTGATCCCTATGTATCAAATTTTTCTTCAAAAAGGTGACACAAAAAGGAGTTCAACAGAAACTTTTACTATGTCAATCCTTGATTTAAAACAGCAACAAAAACGATGAGATTTTTATCTTTGAACAGCTTTTTGTGTTAAAAATAAAAAATATTTATTATAATCCCAGTTTGATATTCATTATGAATTGAATTGAATTGGGGTTTTAAGGCGCACCAACACACGAAAAGGTTATATGGCGCCTAATAGGCATGAACATGCCAGGCTCATCTTCCATGTACATCGAGATAAAATATGGAAATTCTCGATCAAAATCAATAAATAAATGGGAGAGAAGATAGAAGAAAAAGTTAAGGTGCCACGTGATATTTTGGCTACTTCATTGGTTTGGATAGAAATTTTCTTACTGTTTTTAATATGTCTCTGCATCCCATGTGATCAATACAGGAATATTCCTACATATATATAATATAATGGACTGTCCTTTTTTTTAAATTTAGACCATTCTATTTATGTTACAAAGTTTTTTTTTGGAGAAATAACTGATGAGCAGCCTAACATTGTAAACCCTGATCATTCCATTTATGTTACAAAGGGGTGTTTTGTAGAAATAACTGATGAGCAGCTGGACATTGTAAACCCTGATCAGCCTACTCGCAGGCTGATCAGGGTTTACAACCGACGCAAAGGCTATTGTAGTCGCCCTTAACAGGTTAAGGGTTAAATAACTTACTTAAGTTCGTTAACCATCTCAAATACTCTATCAAAGGCCCTGGGAGCGATGCCTGGGTACTTCTGCTCTCTGTCTCCAATCATGGTGAAAGTCTTACCGGAGCCCGTCTGTCCGTACGCAAAGATACAAACATTGTATCCATCAACAGCCGACTGTATCAAGTTCTGTAGAAATAAAATGTTATACATAATTATAATTAATTAATGTAGTCTGTGATGTAGCTGTGAGAATCATAGACAGGGGGTGTAATCCTTCATGAATTATGGTGCAGATTTTATTTTAAATTGTTATTTTTTTATGAAAGAGGTACTACTCTGCAATGAATAAATGAAAAGAAAGAACATTCTTCACCACAGGTCAGTATGTTGACAAGTTATGAGCTAGGTTAGATTGCAGATTAAAGTTTAACCGAAAAGGGCATAAATCTGCTGAAATGGAATTTAAAGTTATTGAACATGGCAAAAGCATTTGAATTGATAAGGATGAAATGTATTATATAACATTTCATGACCATAGGTCAACATTTGTATAACATTTCATGACCACAGGTCAACATTTTGCCAAGTTATGAGCTTGTGTTGGTTGCAGGTTAAAAGTTTTATGAAAAGGGACACAACTCTTCTGAAATGAAAGTCAGTTATTGGACATGTAAAAACATTCCTTGAGGTAAGATGAAGATGTGTGTGAAGTTTCATGAACATCTGTCAAATACTTTTCTAGTTATGGCCAAGGTAATATTTCACGTTTAGGTGTGACGACTGACAAAATGATCCCTAAGTGCCTGCCACGCTATGCAGGCAACGCAAGACAGGCGACACAAAACCATAAGAGCTATGATTCTCACAACTAGTCTTAATGGAAAAGGAAAGCAAGAAAAAAACAACCACAGATACATACACTTGGGCAATGTCTGTATTCTCTCACAGGTTATTATACCAAGTTGATTAATACAACCAGTGGTGATAAAACCTTTAGCCACTGGGACAACCTCATCCTCGAGTTAATATCATTTACTAAAAACAAGGATGTTTTATTTATATATTCTGACAGTTAGTTAAAAATAACAATTTACATGCGCTTGCAGTGAATATATAATCTTCAGAGGTGTAAGAGTAAACAAAAACTTACATTGCTGTCTTCAAAGATCTTTTCTTGAGTAGAATTCTCCATAAACACCTGATCATACTGAAACTCCTTCAAGCCTCGTGTCGCCTCCACAGAAATACTGTACTCATCCACTGATTTACACACAGACTTGTTGCCCTGAAAAAGTAGATATTTATGTAGAAGCCATTATTATATTAGCAGTAATTGTATTTAAAGGACCAGTAATAATATATACAGAAGCATTAATATATACAGAAGCAGTAAAAATTGTTAGAGTACCGGTAGCAAAAACTAATATTTACAGTAGCAGTAATTATATATATTAGGGGGGATCAAAAAGTAACAGAAAGTCTTAATAATTTTTTAAATAATGTAGGAATTTTCATAAAACTTTGGTGAGCTAAATGTCAATATACTAGTAGTTGGACTCCGAGGTAACAAAAATTAACAAGTCAACGAGTCAATATGACAGTGTTCCCAAGGCAACATGGGTAACGTATCATAATTATGTGCACTTTTTTTTAACACATTTGAAATCTTGGGAAAACCCAACATATTTTTATGCAATTAGTATAAATTTAACCAGTTAATCTTAACTGATAGTCAATACATACTAAACAAATTGCTTATGGATGGTGTCCTACAGATTAAAGACATACTGCCCTTCATGGTAGGGAAGGGGGAAAGCAAATATACTACTTACTTGCTCATGGGCTGCACAAAGGAAGTGGGTTGGATTGGAGGAAGTGGGGTGGCAAAGAAAGCAAGGGCAGGGAGAGTGGGGCAATCACACGCTACTTACCCTGTCAATCTGACTCTTGCTCAGTGGCCATGCCCTGCAGTATACACGGATCTTGCCCTTCATGTCAAGGAAGCAGGTAGGAGCAATGGCAGGGAGTGTGGGGCAATCACACAATACTTACCCTGTCAATCTCACTCTTGCTCAGTGGCCATGCCCTGCAGTATACACGGATCTTGCCCTTCATGTCAAGGAAGCAGGTAGGAGCAAGGGCTGGGATAGCGGGGAAATCACACACTACTTACCCTGTCAACCTCACTCTTGCTCAGCGGCCGTGCCCTGCAGTATACACGGATCTTGCCCTTCATGTCTTCAACCATGTTGTAGTACTTCTTGCGTAGAACCTACATGTAAATTTATATTATTATAATTTGTTCAAGTGGAACCTACACTCATAGCATTAGGATAATCTTCTGTTTACCGGACACACCTGACAGCCTTGATTGACACACCTGGAGGCCATGACAACCTCAGACAGAAGTGATTGATTTACTCCTTATTTTTACACAGACAAAGAAAGAAGAGTCCTCCTTTATACAATAGCAGTAGAAACCACTTGATACCATCGAATATCTCTGTATCTCAGCACAAGGGTAATCTCTGTATCTCAGCACAAGGGTAATCTCTGTATCTCAGCACAAGGGTAATCTCTGTATCTCAGCACAAGGGTAATCTCTGTATCTCAGCACAAGGGTAATCTCTGTATCTCAGCACAAGGGTAATCTTTGTATCTCAGCAAAGAATGAATGTGATGATTCATCAACTTACGATATATATAGAGCCAGTCCCAAAACAGATAGCATGAGAATACAGAGAAGTCAACGACACGCTACTCCTATTATCAAATATATACCTCTGGTTCTGATACACACCCAGAGGATATATACCTCTGGTTCTGATACACACCCAGAGGATATATACCTCTGGTTTTGATACACACCCAGAGGATATATACCTCCGGTTTTGATACACACCCAGAGGATATATACCTCCGGTTCTGATACAAACCAAGAGGATATATACCTCTGGTTTTGATACACACCCAGAGGATATATACCTCCGGTTTTGATACACACCCAGAGGATATATACCTCCGGTTCTGATACAAACCAAGAGGATATATACCTCTGGTTTTGATACACACCCAGAGGATATATACCTCCGGTTTTGATACAAGCCCAGAGGATATATACCTCCGGTTCTGATACACGCCCAGAGGATATATACCTCTGGTTCTGATACACGCCCAGAGGATATATACCTCTGGTTTTGATACACACCAGGAAGATATATACCTCCGGTTCTGATACACGCCCAGAGGATATATACCTCTGGTTCTGATACACACCCACAGGATATATACCTCCAGTTTTGATACACACCCACAGGATATATACCTCTGGTTCTGATACACACCCAGAGGATACATACCTCTGGTTCTGATACACACCCGGAGGATATATACCTCTGGTTCTGATACACACCCACAGGATATATACCTCTGGTTCTGATACACGCCCACAGGATATATACCTCCGGTTCTGATACACGCCCAGAGGATATATACCTCCGGTTCTGATACACACCCACAGGATATATTCCTCCGGTTCTGATACACGCCCACAGGATATATACCTCCGGTTCTGATACACGCCCAGAGGATATATACCTTCGGTTCTGATACACGCCCAGAGGATATATACCTCCTGTTCTGATACACGCCCAGAGGATATATACCTCCGGTTCTGATACACACCCGGAGGATATATACCTCTGGTTTTGATACAGGCCCAGAGGATATATACCTCTGGTTCTGATACACACCCACAGGATATATACCTCCAGTTTTGATACACACCCACAGGATATATACCTCTGGTTCTGATACACACCCAGAGGATACATACCTCTGGTTCTGATACACACCCGGAGGATATATACCTCTGGTTCTGATACACACCCACAGGCTATATACCTCTGGTTCTGATACACGCCCACAGGATATATACCTCCGGTTCTGATACACGCCCAGAGGATATATACCTCCGGTTCTGATAATCACCCACAGGATATATTCCTCCGGTTCTGATACACGCCCACAGGATATATACCTCCGGTTCTGATACACGCCCAGAGGATATATACCTTCGGTTCTGATACACGCCCAGAGGATATATACCTCCTGTTCTGATACACGCCCAGAGGATATATACCTCCGGTTCTGATACACACCCGGAGGATATATACCTCTGGTTTTGATACAGGCCCAGAGGATATATACCTCTGGTTTTGATACACACCCGGAGGATATATATCTCTGGTTCTGATACATGCCCAGAGGATAAATGCTAGTACATGGGAACACCCAATTTAGTGTCACCTTCCAATGGACGAAGCATTCAAAAGCCCATATTCCAAGTTCAAAAGCCCATATTCTACAGTGGCATCTAATACTCAAGCTTTTGATAACAAGGCCAGAACATGACCACAAGGTCACAGTGTCCCTCCATATATGCCATGGCTGAAGCCAACAAGGAAACACGTCTGTATGGTATGCAGCATATAGTTTTACAATAATCAACCTAATATGTTATGTCTACAATTTCTATTGAAATTGTCTACTGCTGATGCTGATAGTCATAATACTGTTGGAATCAACAGTTCTTATACACCAATATTGCTGCTCCTCTAATGTTAGTACTAACCACATATACTACTGCTGCTGTTGCTGCTGCTGCTGCTGCTGCTGCTGTGCATAATAATGCCTTGCACGATTTTGTGACAATGTCTCAAAAAGGCTAGCCTTGACATATTGTATATACATGTATTTACAGTTATAAATATATATATATATTAGATATTTCCAGGTTTTACGTGGTGACATCAATAAGATATTTGAAATACCAGAGTTTCAGCTGGGATACAAGAGTTCAGAAACTCGTAAGTCTGTATTATAAAAGATTAGAACAATTGTAAGTCTGTATTATAAAGATTAGAACAGTTAACTTACTCTTTCACTCTCGTAATTCTTCGTCAGCACATTATTTTCCTCAGTAAGTGTTTTGTTTTCCTTTTCCAGGTCCTTAACCTTTGTTGCAGCTTCAACCCCTTCCTTTGCAGCAAACCCGAGGGTCTTCAACTCAGCACTCACTTTGGCAAGGTTCCTGGACTTCTCTTCGAGTTCCTATATTAAATAGAAAATAATAGAAACAATACGAGTTATATTATATAGGTTTGGTCTTAAATTTTTGAGAATTTTGACAGCTTTATTCTTGCTTTTGCAACAAAGTCACACTGGTGCACTCAAGGTCAAAGTCACACTGGTGCACTCAAGGTCAAAGTCACACTGGTGCACTCAAGGTGAATGTCACACTGGTGCACTCAAGGTCAAAGTCACACTGGTGCACTCAAGGTGAATGTCACACTGGTGCATTCAAGGTGAATGTATTTTCTAGATAACAGACACTCATATAAATACGATGAAATATTATATACAATGGAGTACCTCGAAATTTGGATGATGTGATAAAATGGCTTATTTCATTTTGAAATGATGTCTCGTCTGCTCTCACTGAATAAATGAACTATTCTATGGACCAATTTACATCATTTAAAAAAAAAAAAAATGAGTAAAATTGCATCAAACTTTTCGGATATAAAGGGTAAAATTTCTGCCACATAAGTATTCTTCTGATATTATATTCACATATTCAATAGTGTTGAATTACTGTCATGTACCATATGGTTAACAATGCTTATGCCTAAAGTATGCATTTAGTTGAAAATTTCACTTGACCATTTCCCATCCATATGGGACTTTTTTTAAAGATGGTGGACCAATAGTCCTTAACCTTTGTCAGTGCTTTGTTTTCCTCATCAGCAGCTTTAAGTCCCTCTGTCAGTTTTTCTGACTTCTCTATCTGGTAGTTCAACTTCTTCTCCAGCCCCGCCAATATCTTCTCCTGTTTAGTTCCCTTTTGTTTCTGTGAAAAATGTATAAAACATACAATTAATCACTTCATTTTTATTTTACACCAAGTACAAAGCTAAAAATCGGTCTCAACTTCACCTCACCAGATCTTCTCCGATTTTGTACCTTGTGTGTGGGTGGTTACAATTCCTTTCTGACTCTGTATATAGTTTGAGCTCCTGGTTAAGAATGGTTCATATATGTTTGTGTTATACATGGAATTTGTAAATATCTGTTCTTGAATTAAATTAAAATTAATGTAAATTGCTCTTGGTTTGCAATAATATCTAAATAAGTCACCTGTATTTTGTTCAATATATCACAAATCTTCTTCTAATATCAGAATGTTGATGGCCTATCTACCAACATACCATTAAACAGGTGGTATATATGACTTAGTTTGTAATAGTTTGGAATCCCAACTTACATCCCCAGCTGTGGCCCCAGCAGTAGCCCCACCACCGGCCTTCAATTCCTTCTCAAGTTGTTTAATCTGGGCGTCTTTGTCTTTGAGCTCCCTTCTCAACATGTGAGCCTGGGCCCCATCACCTCCCTTCTCCACTCCAGCCACAACTGGCACTACAGCCTGTAAATGGACAAGCATTTAAATGTAAGTGCGACTAACAACAAAACATAATGTACAAGGATTTAAATGTAAGTGCGACAAACAACAAAACGTGATTTACAAGCATTTAAATGTAAATGCGACAAACAACAAAACCTGATTTACAAGCATTTAAATGTAAGTGCGACAAACAACAAAACCTGATTTACAAGCATTTAAATGTAAGTGCGACAAACAACAAAACATGATTTACAAGCATAAACCTGATTTACAAGCATTTAAATGTAAGTGCGACAAACAACAAAACATGATTTACAAGCATTTAAATGTAAGTGAGACAAACAACAAAACGTGATTTACAAGCATTTAAATGTAAGTGCGACAAACAACAAAACGTGATTTACAAGCATTTAAATGTAAGTGCAACAAACAACAAAACCTAATGTACACGCATTTAAATGTAAGTGTGACAAACAACAAAACCTAATGCACATGCATTTAAATGTAAGTGCGACAAACAACAAAACATAATGCACAAGCATTTAAATGTTAGTGCGACAAACAACAAAACCTAATGTACAAGCGTTTAAATGTAAGTGCGACAAACAACAAAACATGATTTAAAAGCATTTAAATGTAAGTGCGACAAACAACAAAACATAATGTACAAGCATTTAAATGTAAGTGTGACAAATAACAAAACATAATGTACAAGCATTTAAATATAAGTGCGACAAACAACAAAACATAATGTACAAGCATTTAAATGTAAGTGTGACAAATAACAAAACATAATGTACAAGCATTTAAATATAAGTGCGACAAACAACAAAACATGATTTACAAGCATTTAAATGTAAGTGCGACAAACAACAAAACCTAATGTACAAGCATTTAAATGTAAGTGCGACAAACAACAGAACATAATGTACAAGCATTTAAATGTAAGTGCGACAAACAACAAAACATAATGTACAAGCATTTAAATGTAAGTGCGACAAACAACAAAACATAATGTACAAGCATTTAAATGTAAGTGCGACAAACAACAAAACATAATGTACAAGCATTTAAATGTAAGTGCGACAAACAACAGAACATAATGTACAAGCATTTAAATGTAAGTGCGACAAACAACAAAACATAATGTACAAGCATTTAAATGTAAGTGCGACAAACAACAGAACATAATGTACAAGCATTTAAATGTAAGTGCGACAAACAACAAAACATAATGTACAAGCATTTAAATGTAAGTGCGACAAACAACAAAACATGATTTACAAGCATTTAAATGTAAGTGCGACAAACAACAAAACGTGATTTACAAGCATTTAAATGTTAAAGCGACAAACAACAAAACGTGATTTACAAGCATTTTACCATTGTCCGAACCCAGGTTTAAATGAAAATGTTATCACTCCCTTATTCAATCAAACATGGATTCCGACCAACCAACATTTACATTTTATGAGCTAAATGCATTAGGAGCTGATAACTGTCTTAATTAACGAGCTAATATCTCTTAAACCTAAGTCCATTAAAGGTTTTTGCCCCTTAAACCTTTTGTATACAAAAACAAAATTTGGACAAAATATGGACATCCAACATTAGGAGCTAATTGTTATACATGTATGTATTATGACTATTTAGCAAATTTACATCATTCTGACAAAGTATTACACCTGCCTTAGGAGATTAAGCTCCCAGAGAAATTAACTCTTAAACCCAATTTGTACGAACTTAAACTCCCAAGTGAAATTAGCTCTTAAACCCAATTTGTACTAACTTAAGCTCCCAAGTGAAATTAGCTCTTAAACCCAATGTGAAATTAGCTCTTAAACCCAATTGGTATGAGCTTAAGCTCTCAATTAAAATTAGCTCTTAAACCCAATTTGTACGAGCTTAAGCTCCCAAGTGAAATTAGCTCTTAAACCCAATGTGTACACACACAGAAAAAAGAGCTGATCAACCTCATTTGTTAGCACAGATGATGCAATTTTATATGAAAGTTAGTCAAAACATGATTTACAAGCATTTAATTACAAGTGAGGCAAAAACCAACAACTTACGGGTCTTTTTCCAGCTGACGACTCTAGCTCCTTCACTCGTTTCACAAGCATGCTGATTCGTTGTTTGTCCTCTGAGCTTGACTTCTGCTGTTTCTCCTCCATGTGCCGGGACACACGCTTCGTCTCCTTATCCTTGTCATTCCTGCTGGCCTTTATCTTGGCCTGGATAATAACAACAATGTTAAATATCTGCCTTGTCATTCCTACTGGCCTTTATCTTGGCCTGGATAATAACAACAATGTTTAATATCTGCCCTGTCATTCCTGCTGGCCTTTATCTCGGTCTGGATAATAACAACAATGTTAAATATCTGCCTTGACATTCCTACTGGCCTTTATCTTGGCCTGGATAATAACAACAATGTTAAATATCTGCCCTGTCATTCCTACTGGCTTTCATCTTGGCCTGGAAATAAAAACACATGTTAAACATCTGCCTTGTCATTCCTACTGGCCTTTATCTTCGCCTGGATTTTGACAGCTTTATTCTTGCTTTTGCAACAAAGTCACACTGGTGCATTCAAGGTCAAAGTCACACTGGTGCACTCAAGGTCAAAGTCACACTGGTGCACTCAAGGTGAATGTCACACTGGTGCACTCAATGTCAAAGTCACACTGGTGCACTCAAGGTGAATGTCACACTGGTGCATTCAGTTTCTGCTGGCCTTTATCTTGGCTTTGATAATAATAACAAATGTTAAATATCTGCCTTGTCATTCCTGCTGGCCTTCATCTTGGCCTAGATACTAACAGCACATGTTTAATATCTGCCTTGTCATTCCTGTTGGCCTTTATCTTGGCCTGGATAATAACAATACATGTTAAATATCTGCCTTGTCATTCCTGCTGGCCTTTATCTTGGCCTGGATAATAACAACAATGTTAAATATCTGCCCTGTCATTCCTGCTGGCCTTTATCTTGGCCTGGATAATAACAACAATGTTAAATATCTGCCTTGTCATTCCTGCTGGCCTTTATCTTGGCCTGAATAATAACAACAATGTTAAATATCTGCCCTGTCATTCCTACTGGCCTTTATCTTGGCCTGGATAATAACAACAATGTTAAATATCTGCCTTGTCATTCCTGCTGGCCTTTATCTTGGCCTGAATAATAACAACAATATTAAATATCTGCCCTGTCATTCCTGCTGGCCTTCATCTTGGCCTAGATACTAACAGCACATGTTTAATATCTGCCTTGTCATTCCTGTTGGCCTTTATCTTGGCCTGGATAATAACAATACATGTTAAATATCTGCCTTGTCATTCCTGCTGGCCTTTATCTTGGCCTGGATAATAACAACAATGTTAAATATCTGCCCTGTCATTCCTGCTGGCCTTTATCTTGGCCTGGATAATAACAACAATGTTAAATATCTGCCTTGTCATACCTGCTGGCCTTTATCTTGGCCTGAATAATAACAACACTATTAAATATCTGCCTTGTCATTCCTACTGGCCTTCATCTTGGCCTAGATACTAACAGCACATGTTAAATATCTGCCTTGTCATTCCTGCTGGCCTTTATCTTGGCCTGGATAATAACAACAATGTTAAATATCTGCCCTGTCATTCCTGCTGGCCTTTATCTTGGCCTGGATAATAACAACAATGTTAAATATCTGCCCTGTCATTCCTGCTGGCCTTTATCTTCGCCTGGATAATAACAACAATATTAAATATCTGCCCTGTCATTCCCGCTGGCCTTTATTTTGGCCTGGATAATAACAACAATGTTAAATATCTGCCCTGTCATTCCCGCTGGCCTTTATCTTGGCCTGGATAATAACAACAATATTAAATATCTGCCCTGTCATTCCTGCTGGCCTTTATTTTGGCCTGGATAATTACAACAATGTTAAATATCTGCCTTGTCTTTCCTACTGGCCTTTATTTTGGCCTAGATAATAACAACAATGTTAAATATCTGCCTTGTCATTCCTACTGGCCTTTATTTTGGCCTAGATAATGACAACAATGTTAAATATCTGCCCTGTCATTCCTACTGGCCTTTATCTTGGCCTAGATAATAACAACAATGTTAAATATCTGCCCTGTCATTCCTACTGGCCTTTATTTTGGCCTAGATAATAACAACAATGTTAAATATCTGCCCTGTCATTCCTGCTGGCCTTTATCTTGGCCTGAATAATAACAACAATGTTAAATATCTGCCCTGTCATTCCTACTGGCCTTTATCTTGGCCTGGATAATAACAACAATATTAAATATCTGCCCTGTCATTCCTGCTGGCCTTCATCTTGGCCTAGATACTAACAGCACATGTTTAATATCTGCCTTGTCATTCCTGTTGGCCTTTATCTTGGCCTGGATAATAACAATACATGTTAAATATCTGCCTTGTCATTCCTGCTGGCCTTTATCTTGGCCTGGATAATAACAACAATGTTAAATATCTGCCCTGTCATTCCTGCTGGCCTTTATCTTGGCCTGGATAATAACAACAATGTTAAATATCTGCCCTGTCATTCCTACTGGCCTTTATCTTCGCCTGGATAATAACAACAATATTAAATATCTGCCCTGTCATTCCTGCTGGCCTTTATTTTGGCCTGGATAATAACAACAATGTTAAATATCTGCCTTGTCATTCCTGCTGGCCTTTATCTTGGCCTGGATAATAACAACAATATTAAATATCTGCCCTGTCATTCCTGCTGGCCTTTATTTTGGCCTGGATAATAACAACAATGTTAAATATCTGCCTTGTCATTCCTACTGGCCTTTATTTTGGCCTAGATAATAACAACAATGTTAAATATCTGCCTTGTCATTCCTACTGGCCTTTATTTTGGCCTAGATAATAACAACAATGTTAAATATCTGCCTTGTCATTCCTACATGTTGCAAAGTCATACTGGGTGTGTAATGTACTTGGAACTATTCTTTTGCATACTCGTTCGGAATTGGTGCAATCCACACAAAAAATGCCATCATGTTACGACAATAATTATGTTACTTTCAAATAAATATTTTTGATGAAAATTAAATGTTAAAACTTCAGTAACTGGAACACTGATTTCCTCGAATATTATTGGCGACTTGGGCACATACCCAGGTCTCAGCACAATTCCTATATAATGAAATGTAATTTACCCTCAGTCATTTGAATATTATTTCTTGAATATATCACCCCGAACTCGCATGCTTTTTTTGGTCCGGATATAAACTGTTTATGTGCGAAAATAGCCACCGAAAGCTTGAAGGTGTGGTTAGTTGCCATGCGACGTCAGTCAATGATTTTACACGACGCGTACGTTCAATCGAAGTGTGAAAGAAAAACGAGAGGTGTGAAAATTATGTTCGATTAGCGATAATAAACAGATGGAATTTTATTTTGAAAACTTATTTTATGAATAATTGTGATCAATTAACCACATTTAATTTTCTAATCAAATACAGTTTGTTGACTTAATTGTGTTCATAAGTAGCATCATTTTCAGACAATTTTCAAGTTCAGATAGATGATTTCTTTTGTTGCCAGCTCGATTTCTCGAACCAACCAATTTCTCGAACATATTCCTATGGTCCCCGCGACTTTGAGTTACTGGAGTAACTGTATTCATTATGCAATAAAAAGGCTATAAGATTCATACTGGTACTGGGTCTTCCGTGGATAAATATTGCGCTCCTAAAGTTGCGCAATATTAATACGCAGAAAAACTTGTGCATATATCCCGAAAACCTTTGTTATATAACTAGAGGGCACTAAAACACTGCTTGACTAACCTCACACATTATGTGAAGGTCCTTTAATTCTAATATTCCAAATTTACAGCATTTTTATTCTACTCACCTCCAGTTCTCTGTTGGTTGCTCTCTGAGCTTCCAGATTCTTATTTGCTACATCAAGTTTGGTTGTCAACTCTGATATCTGGGTTGTCAAGGTAACGGAAGTCGTCTTAGTGCTGTTCTTATCCTTCTCTAGTTGTTTCTAATGAAACAGATGGAACAGGTTGTTAATTGACAGATTCAAGTGCAACTTTCCCTAACAATGCATTGTGTCTACAATGTCGCACCCTTCCCCACATCTCTGCACAAAAAATGCAGAATTTCTCCTGATAACAAAACCCTTTATTTGTATAGAAACTATATATTCAAACTGATCTATCACAGAAATTCATATTTGCATACAATTAAAGTCGGGTTCGGGGTTCTGTTATATGAGATAAAAAAAACAGCACCGAGATAATGGTTTCAATTGTTTCAATTTAGACACACTTGTTTGCAAAACAAGGGAGACAACTGCACAACCCGACACAGGCTAATTGCCACAATCAACCATAAGATTTTAGTTAAATTACTGGTATATAAACCGAATACGGAAGAAAAAAATGATGCTGACGAAAACACCAGGGTGTTGTGTTCTTTCTTTTTAAAACAGATGAACTAAAAATCAGCTAAACTCAAAACATTTTCCAAGCACTAATGCACAGATGGACATTGTGACACATATTTCAAACTAAATCTAACTGACAATCACACTGTTATATACCATGATTAATTGTTAGACAAAACAATTATTCACCAGTTTGTCCTGTAGAAGCTTGATCTCCTGAGCTGTGTCCGGTGGAAGCTTGGAAAGCCTCTCTGCCTCCAGTTCATCATTCCTTGTCTGCAGCGACTTCAGTTCCTGGTAAAAGTTTACTAAAGTTGAGCTTTGTGATCACCCTTTTTCTGGATGACATGTTTTATCTTTAATATATAGAGGTTATTTGTTTGTTTTGAGTAAATATAGGACTTATTTTCATCGAGAAGTGAGAAAACTTATATTTTCACGAGTACTTTAACACAAGTGATAATATGTGTTTTCTCACTTCGAAATGAATATAAATCCTATATTCACGACAAACCAATTAATATTTTATTTATTATATACTCACAACCTGGAAATTTATGCAGAAAAAATATAATGCTCCAAAACAATGACGTCAATAACGTCAGCAACGCAAACAACGTCAACAGTTGCATGATGCCATTTGAGTGAAAATATATTATACATGTGAAATATAAACAATGAAAATATATGGTTTTATTTTAATTATAAAATCCACTATTTCAATGGAAAGTATTTAATAAAAATGTTTCCTGAAAACTACTTCTCTTATTAACCGCCTTTAATTTTAATCATTTTTATATAGAAAACCCCAAGGAAGCCCACCCAACTGGGCGTCAATGTTTGGCTCTCTCTGCCTACTTCCAAACACTTCTCATTCTTTCAATCTTCTGTTTGTGTTTAGTTCTAAGGCTTCTAGTCCCACTACCATTTGAGCCCTGAGAAAAATTCTTCGTTGACTCGGCATTATATGTGGACTTATTCAACAAACCATCATCCTTTCTCCCTTAATGGGCCTCAGTCCTAGACTTGATTCTGTTCACCCTGTCAAGATACCATTAAACTTCTGAGATAAATAATTACATCTATAAAACAATACTATGGACAAACCTCATCCTTTGCCCCCAACTGAGCCACCATGCCAGCATTGACCCCCTGTATGCGGGCGTCTACTCCCTGTTTCTCGTTCTCCAACTCTTGCTTGAGCACGTCAAGCTGTTTACGGAGAGTCTCAAGCTCATCACGTGTGTTCACGTGCGACATGCGCTCCTGCATTAACTCCGCCTCAAAACTGTCGGACTTCTTCTGGAGCTCACCCAGCTGTTCTGTAAGCTCCTGAAATATATACACCCGTATGTGATCTAATACAACCATAAATATAACACATTTACAGGATGAACATAAACGGAAAATGGATATTCTTATACAGTCCCTCTCCTGGCCTGAAATTGACCAACCATTCTTCAAACTATTCTTAGACATGAGCTCAAGTACTCAAATTTCATTCACAAATATTCCCGTAACCTTCAAAGATAAACAATCAAAGTTGCAATTGACTTGTTTTTATCATATAGCAGCTTATGAACATTTATCCCTTAAACTTATAGAAATAGTTGTGGTTGAAAGCATACTTGGTCTTAAGTCTAAGAATATTCTCAAGAATGGTTGGTGAATTCACGGCCAGAAGGCATGATATGTTAACCGTACTAAGTCTGGTAGTTTTGATGGATGTTATCACTGGAACTTATTCCTAAATCACTCTCTAGCATTTTCCGCCAACTGATCGTGAACAGATGTTGTTAGGAGAGTGGTACAAGGGATGGTTCCAAGATTTCATTTAGGGGAGATGGGGTGGAGTGTGGTGGGTGGGGTTGGGGTCTTTATCAGGTTGGCAGAAAAGAGAGTAGTATCAGAGGTTAATCAGTTACGATAACCCTTTTTTAAATATCGTGATACCTGTCCCTACCTACTACCAGTCCCTTTCAATGTTTATGTGTTTTATACTGTTTTGTATATGCCTATAAATAATAAAAGGATGTATTATCATGATTTTTAAGGATCAAATTTTCTACAATCATATGTCAGTTGCACAAATAGTAAATGTTGTGATTATATTACGAGATGAACACTAACAAACAATAGAAATACTTACTGCACTACTTTGTGAGTCTGCCATGAGGGTGGTGCTCATCTCTGCCTGTTGTTTAAGGCTCTCTATCTCACGTTCTAGGTCCTGAAATACACAATATAAGCATGTATACTAAATTAAATGTAGCATATATCCTTTCACTGGTTTTTACGTAATATATTATCCGGTTTATACAACAATTTCAAAAACAACTAAATTAATACAATAAAGTAAATAAAGTTTATCTTTGGAAAAAATACAACAATTACGTACAATGCCAACTTTTAATAATAAATTTAGTCTTTGAAATTTAAAGGGGGTACATCAGGATTTTTCTAGAAACATCTAAAATTATAAAATTGTTCCAGTTCATGTTAAAACATTTATATCAATCAAAATATGATGTTAGAACCATTTTGTTAATGTTTAAACTTTGAAAACACCATAAAGCTAGGACGGAATCGGGCGTAAAATGCTGAATTAACCCTGGTGCGTCAACTAGGATAGCATGTATTACTGTGCAGAATGAATTTCTTTGCAAATAAGGGATCATTTTTAGGCTCATTCATTATGTTTAGGCCATGTAGAATAGAAAATATTAATATTTGTCAATTTTAAGTCGGACCCCTTGACCCTCATGAAAATCCTGATGTACTCCCTTTAACATTAAATTCCATTTTTCTGTAATTTATGTTTTCCATTTCACCGACTATATATTGAAGAACACTCGAAACTCTGACAACCTAACCCAGATAAAATGATCTCTATGTCTCAGCCAGGTTGGTATTTGACACAATCATAATTATGAACCAGACCATGGTTTAATTCTTTTATAAATTATTGAAGACTTGCCTTAAACAAATTTCTAATGCACTTGCCAAAATCCTGCAATCCAGTTGGTTGATGTTCAAACATTTCAAAGCGACTATTATATAGTACATAACACATCACAAATTGGGTCAGGTGATGTTCAACCGTCAAAAACGTGAAGTCGTTACATTTATTTCAATTGTTTTAGGAATAAAACTGTCAAAAACAATGAAATGAATCAGAAACAGGTCAACCAACCAGTATTGAAATATTGACTTTCAACGTTATATTAGACGTTTATTGGTCACAAATTGTGTTTAACGGCTCCGCTAATGCATCGCCATTAAACAAAATTTACAACCATTAAACTTGCAAAATTCAAAATTACAGTAACTGTTAACTGTTACACCAGTAATGATCATACCGCATCTTACACCCAGTAATGATCATACTGTATCTTACGCCCAGTAATGATCATACTGCACCTTACACCCAGAAATGATCATACTGCATCTTACCCCCAGTAATGATCATACTGCACCTAACACCCAGTAATGATCATACTGCACCTTACACCCAGTAATGATCATACTGCATCTTATACCCAGTAATGATCATACTGCATCTTACACCCAGTAATGATCATACTGCATCTTACACCCAGTAATGATCATACTGCCTCTTACATCTTATACCCAGTAATGATCATACTGCATCTTACACCCAGTAATGATCATACTGCCTCTTACATCTTATACCCAGTAATGATCATACTGCATCTTATACCCAGTAATGATCATACTGCATCTTACACCCAGTAATGATCATACTGCATCTTACACCCAGTAATGATCATACTGCATCTTACACCCAGTAATGATCATATTGCATCTTACACCCAGTAATGATCATACTGCATCTTACACCCAGTAATGATCATACTGCATCTTGCACCCAGTAATGATCATACCGCATCTTACACCCAGTAATGATCATACTGCATCTTATACCCAGTAATGATCATACCGCATCTTACACCCAGTAATGATCATACTGCATCTTACACCCAGTAATGATCATACCGCATCTTACACCCAGTAATGATCATACCGTATCTTACACCCAGTAATGATCATACTGTATCTTACACCCAGTAATGATCATACTGCATCTTACACCCAGTAATGATCATACTGTATCTTACACCCAGTAATGATCATACTGCATCTTACACCCAGTAATGATCATACTGCATCTTACACCCAGTAATGATCAAACCGCATCTTACATCCAGTAATGATCATACCGCATCTTACACCCAGTAATGATCATACCGCATCTTACACCCAGTAATGATCATACCGCATCTTACACCCAGTAATGATCATACCGCATCTTACACCCAGTAATGATCATACCGCATCTTACACCCAGTAATGATCATACCGCATCTTACACCCAGTAATGATCATACCGCATCTTACACCCAGTAATGATCATACCGCATCTTACACCCAGTAATGATCATACTGCATCTTACACCCAGTAATGATCATACCGCATCTTACACCCAGTAATGATCATACTGCATCTTACACCCAGTAATGATCATACTGTATCTTACACCCAGTAATGATCATACTGCATCTTACACCCAGTAATGATCATACTGCACCTTACACCCAGTAATGATCATACTGCATCTTACACCCAGTAATGATCATACTGTATCTTACACCCAGTAATGATCATACTGCATCTTACACCCAGTAATGATCACACTGCATCTTACACCCAGTAATGATCATACTGCACCTTACACCCAGTAATGATCATACTGCATCTTACACCCAGTAATGATCACACTGCATCTAACATTCATAAAGCCTTCTGAATAAAGCCTTCTGAATAAAATCTTAATTATCTTAGTTTGAATAATTCTGCATATGGCTTTTAAGAGAAATTTCTCTCACCCACCCACATCCCCAAGCCCGAAATTTCTCTCACCCACCCACATCCCCAAGCCCCTACCACATATTTGCTGGCATTGTGTCACGTTATATTTATATGCCAATACTCACGTCAGCCCTATCCCGATATCTGTCCCTCTCTGCCTTCACGTTCTTGTTGTCAGACTCCAGATCTATGACTTTGTTGTCGGCAGATGTCAGGGCCTTCTCCAAGTTGGATATCTCAACCTCAGCTGGAACATTTATAAGACAGTTTATGAGGTTACCCCAGGTCTACAGTAAAAGCCTTCTTTAGGTGGAGGGAAAACGGAACGCTGTGAGATTTTAAACAAGCGGCCAATGACCTTGAAGCTCTAATGATAAGTTTTGATAGCTAGATCACCATTCCTGTGAATGCTGATGAAATTCTGTTAAGTAGTTTCAGAGGAGTAGTCGTTACAAGTTTTTACTATATAACTCTATGTAAACAAAGATGGCCACTATCAGCCATGTTTAATGTCGAATCAATACGATTTTCAATGAGGATCAACATCATGTCATGCTGATCATTTTAGATAAAGTCCCATATCAATATCACTAATAGTTTTCAAGAAGTAGTCGCTACAAACATTAGCCATGGTGGCCATCTTGAATTTTCAACTGATCTGCAATTTTGCTAGGATCAACTAGACATCAAGAGTAACATTCCTGTCAAGCTTCATGAAAATCTGTCAAGTAGTTTCAGATGAGTAGTCGCTACAAGTTTTTATTATATAACTGTATGTAAACAAAGATGGCCACTCTGGCAGACATGTTGAATGTCGACTCAAAATAATTTTGGATAAGGACAAACATCATGTCATGCTGATCATTTTAGAAAAAGTCCCATATCAATATGACTTATAGCTTTCAAATAGTAGTCGCTACAAACTTGTTTTTTAAAAATTTATTTTTAGCTGTGGTGGCCATCTTGAATTTCTGGCTGACCTGCAATTTTGCTAGGATCAATTATACATCAAGAGCAACATTCCTGTGAAGTTTCATGAAAATCCGTCAAGTAGTTGCAGAGGAGAAGTCGCTACAAGTTTTTACTAGATAACTCTATGTAAACAAAGATGGCCGCTGGTAGCCATATTTAAAGTCAAATCAAAATGATTTTCAATAAGAACCAACATCATGTCATGCTGATCATTTTAGAAAATATCCCATATCATATAAATATCACTTATAGTTTTCAAGAAGTAGTCGCTACAAACTTGTTTTTTAAAAAAATCTATTTTTAGCTTTGGTGGCCATCTTGGATTTCAAATCAACGTGAATTTTTGCTAGGATCAATTATACATCAAGAGCAACATTCCTGTGAAGTTTCCTGAAAATCCATCCAGTAGTTTCAGAGGAGTAGTCGCTACAAAAAAGTTTACGGATGGAACAGACGGACGGACACCGCACCACGGCATAAGCTCTGCTGATCTTTGATCAGTAGAGCTAAAAATCAAGATTGCCATGTGTCCCTTTACATATTATCAGACACTCATGTAATGTGTTGTTCAGTTAAGACAAATCTACCTTATATGGAGGACAGCCAATTATTGCGATCCAGGGGTCAAGCCAGACTCCAAAAATAGGGAGAAGTGACTTCTCCCTCCAGTCAAAACAGGGAGAAGTTTTTCAAAACAGGGAGACTTGAGGTCGGTCGACATGAGACGGACAATTAAATATCGAGTTAACCGATTCTTAACCAATTGCATGTTATTTTATTAATTATTTGTATTGTGATTATTACTGTTATAATAACTAAAATAATGCATAATACTAATAAAGCATGTATTATTATTATCATTTTGTTATTATTATTATTATTTTCCCACGGCCTTACAAACTTCAAAGTGAACAGTGCCAAAAATCCTATCCGTCTTGAACATACCAACTGAAATCGTATAACTTTATTCACCCCCCACCCCTCCCCCACCCAACCCCACCTCCCCACCCCCACATTCGTTTCATTTTTATTGAAAAATACTAATTATTCGATAATTACCCCAAACTTAGTTTTCATTCATACCCGCATTGAGTAACATACGTTATTGATATCTATGTCTAATCGTAGAATACAATACATTTCCGCTGATTTCTCTCGTCAATAAAACAATCACAAACAAACTCTCTTTATACCAAACACATTTCTTTATTTCATAATTAGCCTCAATAAAACACACAATCAAAGTTTTGCTTATTAAAGATTCTTTACAACTGTGCCGATGTCAATCATATAATTTATATACACTGTCTTTTAAATTTATTTATCGTGGGATACTTTTCAAGGTATCTCGTTGTCAATCATAATCATAACCCCGCCCTTGCGCAGTGTTTTGTAGTACGATTTTTAATTATTCATCAAACGAAAAAATACGACAGCTTTGATTGGTTTATTTAAATAGAATGCGCACATGATTCCCCACATGATCTAATCACGTGATCGCCTAACGAGCAAACATGGCGGTTGATATTCTCATCTCGCCTAAGGCAAGCCGATAAAGATCGATAATTAGGCTATTGCCCTGATTAGATAAGAGTGGCGTTGTTATTTAATGGTAATGGGATTAAATAAGGTACGTGTGATACACGCGCTGATTGTGTATTTTAGAGGCTTTTGTTTATTATGAGGTTAATCACATTTGAAATTGTCCAAATTGACCCGAATTTGCCGAAAATGACGGCGACTCAAATTTCGCCCCGCATGAATAAAAAAGCGAAGTCGGCCAAACTAAAGCGAATTTTTTAGCGACTTCGCCTAATCGCGTGACCCCTGGCGATCATGAAACAAAACATAGAGTCCTACCTCTCGCAGCCATGGCGTCTGTCCTCTCCACAGCATTGGAAACATCGCCCGTCTTGATGAGTTGTAGGGCAGACATGTGGAGGTGTTTGTGTTGGTAGTCTCTCTTGGCCACCTCCCACTCTCCATGTGACTTCTCCCCCTCCTTGTCTCTGTATGATATGGAAGGTATTGTATGTAAAAATTGATATACAGTTCTTATTATTTTACTAAAAAGAATTAAACTATCAATGAAGTAACACTTGCAACGTCTCCTTCTTTGGCAAATATTGGTTATATTCGGAAATCAGCTAATGTATCAAATAGGAATTGAATGATGCAGTTTTGTTACAGTTTCTTTTTTAAATATATATCATACCGATTATTGAAGAACTTTAATGGAAAATATAAGTTTAAATGATTTCACAATTGTTGCTTCACTGTAAAACAGTTAAAACCTTACACCGGCCTCAAGTTTAAACTGTTACCTGGCACCTAAATTTCAAAACTTTACTCTTCTGTGCTGAGGTTGACCTGAGTATAACAGAAAACACTTTGCTCTTGTGTGCTGAGGTTAACCCAAGTATAACAGCAAACATTTTTCTCTTCTGTGCTGAGGTTGACACGAGTATAACGGTGAACATTTTGCTCTTCAGTGCTGAGGTTGACCCCAAGTATAACAGCAAAGATTTTACTCTTCTGTGCTGAGGTTGATCCGAGTATAACAGCAAACACTTTGCTCCTCTGTGTTGAGGTTGACATGAGTATAACAGAAAACACTTCGCTCTTGTGTGCTGAGGTTGACCCAACTATAACAGCAAACGTTTTACTCTTCTGTGCTGAGGTTGACCCAAATATAACAGCAAACACTTTGCTCTTGTGTACTGAGGTTGACCCGAGTATAACAAAAACACTTTTCTCTTTTGTGCTGAGGTTGACCCAAATAAAACAGAAAACACTTTGCTCTTCTATGCTGAGGTTGACCTGAGTATAACACTGAACACTTTGCTCTTCTGTGCTGAGGTTGATCTGAGTATAACAGCAAACACTTTGCTCTTGTGTGCTGAGGTTGACCTGTGTATAACAGTGAACACTTTGATCTTTTGTGCTGAGGTTGACCAAAGTATAACAGCAAACACTTTACTCTTCTGTGCTGAGGTTGACCCAAGTATAACATCAAACACTTTGCTCTTCTGTGCTGTTGTTGACCCAAGTATAACAGCAAACACATTGCTCTTCTGTGCTAAGGTTGACCCAACTATAACAGCAAACACGTTGCTCTTCTGTGCTGAAGTTGACCCGTGTATAACAGTGAATACTCTGCTCTTCTGTGCTGAGGTCGATTCGAGTATAACAGCAAACTCTTTGCTTTCCTGTGCTGAGGTTGACCCAAGTTTAACAGCAAATATGTTGCTCTTCTGTACTGAGGTTGACCCAAGTATACCAGCAAATATGTTGCTCTTCTGTGCTGAGGTTGACCCAAGTATAACAGCAAACACATTGCTCTTCTGTGCTGAGGCTGACCCAATATAATAGTGCATCAAGTTATCTAAAACATCGCTATGGGTTACCTTTGGCCAATAGTTTCCACTTTTCCCCAAATAGCAATGAAATAGATGTATACTTAATATGATTTATATATACATTCGCTTAATTGTTTTTATTGGGAAAAAATAGAATTTAATTTCCAATCAACTTCATTTCTCGGGGAGGCAGGGCTACTGTGTACTCATCCAATGTGTCACAATAGAAAATGGGCATGTCACTCTCTTGCACTTTTTTTTATCATTATCAATCTTCCGAGGAACAGTATTGTTGGTATTGTTGGTACTATAGCAACCCGTGAATTAACCTATACTGGCACATATGATCTGCACATATACATTATTACATGATCAGAACAACTGGATTAAGTTCTGATAAACAGTTTTGTAGTGTAATTTTACTGTTATTTGGCAGTAACATTTAGCTAATTTATACCTAATTTTGTGTGTTATACATATTAATAACATAATCACCAAAGCCAACTCATTTTACTCCATTCTACAAAATATTACTTGAAAAAAAGTTATTTGAAAGAACCAAACTGTTAAATAGTTAGCATGCTAAATTAATTCCATTTATTTTGCTATATAAAACACCATTCCCATAATACAGAGCCCATGCTGTTTTGCTCTAGGCTTATGGGTTTATGTGGCTATTTATTTGAACAAAAATAGAACAAGCCATCTTATTCTAACATGTTTAGTTATATTTTATTGGTTTTCCATTAACACATTCTAGAGACCTCTCAAGTACAATAATTACAAACCACTGTTATTTTCCGTTTTATGTTAGTGAATATAATATCATGTTTAATAATATCTAGAGTGAAAAGGTTACATTCCACAAGCGTTCCCCACTAATGTTTGAAAAGTTATGAAAATGCATGGTTTTGCCAAGAAAAATAGCCCTCAAAGATAGGAAAATATATTTCACTATGCTCCCTTTCCATAAATTAGTCTTGCAAAAATGGGAAAATGGGCAGAGGGTTATTATTTTTCACTTTTTCCATTGACAAATGCACAAGTCCCTAATTTTAAATCCATGACAAAACGTCTGATGTATCTTGGTCATGACCACTGATAGCAACAATGTGTCACAAAAGATCCAATGGTTTGTTTTTCTCCTTGAGAATAAACTATGTTAAAATATAATTATGAAAAATAAAACATGCCAGTAATCAGTTTTCAGAAAAAAATAAAAATAAAAACATAAAATATAATTATGAAATATAAAACATGCACATATAAACCATTTTTATAGAGAAAAATAAAATCAATCATGCAACAAATTGATTAGTATGCAAACACATAGTAATAAAGCATGCACAATGTTATACAGGCTCCTCACAGTAAGTTAAAGAAAATGTTACAATCCATATTGAAGTCGCAACCCAATAGTTTAATTCATGAAACATGCAATCCCTTTAGAACTCAAACCAGTTTCCAGTGCTCCAGATAAGCTTTCTTGTCAAAGAGTATTTTGTTTGCTAAATAAATCAGCAATGCTGATTTTTACAGACTGAAGAGTAGTTACTATGGTTTTGATTTTTAATATGCTATTTTTGCACTGAAATGGGACACTTTTAATTAATATCGGAAAATATGGAAATATATAATACAGATTTACAGGCTGATGTTCATTTCACTCCATATTATTGTTTTCATTGCTGATTCCCCAAATGTTAATGATGAAACATACATCTAAAACTGCTTATCTGGAGTACTGAGTTCCAGCCCCTAGATGTTTCATCCCCTAGTCACTGTAGGCTACTGGATATTTTTCAGGGCCCAATATTGAGAATAAATTTAGAAATAATTTTCAGATCTGAGATTAGGCCCGTCTATTAAAATTTGTTTCTAATTGATTATACTAATAATTATAATGATATTTGTATTATTAAATTCTATGACACTCCTTAGTGTAGTATCTTAATCAAGAAATGCTATTATCAGAAGTAAAAAATATGAATAAAAATTGTCTTAAAAGACGGTATTTTCAAAATTTGATTTTAGATTCAATTCATAAATATTTAAACTACAGAAAATAGAAGTCAGACAAATTGTTACTAACAACAGACATGTTTTACTTTAAAAAAAAAAAAAACTCATCAAATGTCTAGGGACTAAAACATCTAAAAGCAAAGTTTTATGTCGCAACATCCAGAAATTCCAAAATAACTTCATGCATCTCGTATAACCAGACAAATCTCGTATAAGCAGACAAACACAGTTTTACCCTTGATACAGTCGACATGTTTCACTTTCTTCCAGTGTCAGTCTAAGTAAAGGAATCAATACAACCTTAAAATGTAAATATATACTGGGAATTTTAAATAAACCAAATTAATATGTTGACGAATCAGCAGTTATTATACAGTCAAACATGAAGAGACTGCTTTTGGGCAAATCCAAACATGTATCTAAATACAGATGATTTTATATCGAGATTTTCTCAGTTTGCTCTTGGGTGCTCTTTAACTGAGTAATTCAGTTTAAAACATTGTGATTCATATGAAGATATGACATAATATTTATGATTTAAAAAACAAAACAAAAGACAGCCAACATGTGGAGAAAACAAATGTTTTTGTTGTACTCACCTATCAGCTTTGCCTGGGGATTTACCATTGGCTGCCTGGTACTTATCCAGCCATTGCTGATAGGCTGCCTGCTTTGTATCTAACAGCTGTTTTGATTGGACAAGGTTGTTCTCGACATCATCCAATCGAATGTTGACCTGACTTGCTGCATCTGGTACTTCTCCATGGATTTGATGCACCTGTGAATAATATCGTGAACTGCATAGCTGTTTAATATTTGACTCCTCTACACAGTAAATATTGTATAATGCTGCTCAGAGAGAGGAGAAGTGATCAAGATGAATTTGGGATTACCCTACTTCTAATAAAACAAGAAGAGGCTTCTCTAATGGGGTGGGGGAGGGTGCGGGATTTGGTAATAATAAAGTATGCTGGTAGTAAAGTAAAGTGGTGTTACCCTTTCCTATTGCCAGGTATTTAAATATTTTATTAAATTTATCATTCACCATATAAATATTTATGAGTAAAATGTGTTTAGTTGATAAAACATAGTATAGAGTAGTAAAGCATATTGAACATTGTAAAGCAGCCCAATGACCTGGGTGCAAATGTAGCAACGTAGGACCATTGTTAGGCGCAAGCATAATGCTATGAGTTTAGAACTTTACTTGAAGTAGTATACCGTGAGATGCACATTGCCCCAATCTCTTGTAACCTTAACATAATATCTAACAAGGCTGCTACAATCTGTCAAAACTGCATCAATCTCTGGTAACCTTCTCCCATTTTCTATCACCATTTATTACAATCTTAAGAAACCTTGCAACAAGCTATTCAAACATTGCCACAATATCTGAAAACCTTGCTATAATATCTTCTTACCTAAATATTTAGAAAACATGCCACTATATATTGCAACCTTGACACTATCTCTTTCAACCTAGCCAAGTGCTATCTTTTGCAAACTTGGCCCAATATCTTGCAACCTTTCCACAATACCTTAAAACCTTTAGCAGCCTTGTTACAATCTCTTGCAACATTGCCAGTATCTCTAGAAATCTTGCAACAACCTCCAGTAACTTTAATTTGCTATCATCTGTTTAATTAGCTCAAGCATGTACATATTGATAAAGTATAATTAAGATTTTTTGTCCCACTTACCAACATTGCCACAACTTCCAGAAGTCTTACAGCCTTCTCTGCAGACTTTAGCTCCTCCAATCTTGCCTTTGACTTGGCATGAGATTTCAACATCTTTTTCATATCTTTTTGCATCTCAGAGTTTTCCTCTCTCAACTTCTCAAGTTCCTGGAATAAAACAAGAAATAGAGGTATTAGCAAACAACAATGATTAATTGCCTAAAAGTGAAACTACATGATCGCAAAATTTAACTGGAATCACTAAATTATTAGGAGTAGAGCAAGTAAGGGATGGTGGCATACCTTTTGTATGATTATGTAGGTGTTTTTTTAACAAAAATAAATAAAAATAATATTAAACTCTAGGTCATCTAAAAATACTGAGATACCTAGGCTTGTCAATGTGCATGTGTACACCAAGACTAGGTACAGATACCTAGGCTTGTTAATGTGCATGTGTACACCTAGACTAGGTACAGATACCTAGGCTTGTCAATGTGCATGTGTACACCTAGACTAGGTACAGATACCTAGGCTTGTCAATGTGCATGTGTACACCTAGACTAGGTACAGATACCTAGGCTTGTCACTAGGTACAGATACCTAGGCTTGTCAATGTGCATGTGTACACCAAGACTAGGTACAGATACCTAGGCTTGTCAATGGAATGTGTACACCAAGACTAGATACAGATACCTAGGCTTGTCCATGTGCATGTGTACACCAAGACCAGGTCAAGATACCTAGGCTTGTCAATGTGCATGTGTACACCAAGACTAGGTCCAGATACCTAGGCTTGTCAATGTGCAGGTGTACACCAAGACTAGGTACAGATACCTAGGCTTGTCAATGTGCATGTGTACACCAAGACTAGGTACAGATACCTAGGCTTGTCAATGTGCATGTGTACACCTAGACTATGTACAGATACCTAGGCTTGTCAATGTGCATGTGTACACCTAGACTAGGTACAGATACCTAGGCTTGTCAATGTGCATGTGTACACCAAGACTAGGTACAGATACCTAGGCTTGTCAATGGAATGTGTACACCAAGACTAGATACAGATACCTAGGCTTGTCCATGTGCATGTGTACACCAAGACCAGGTCCAGATACCTAGGCTTGTCCATGTGCAGGTGTACACCAAGACTAGGTACAGATACCTAGGCTTGTCAATGTGCATGTGTACACCTAGACTAGGTACAGATACCTAGGCTTGTCAATGTGCATGTGTACACCAAGACTAGGTACAGATACCTAGGCTTGTCAATGTGCATGTGTACACCTAGACTAGGTACAGATACCTAGGCTTGTCAATGTGCATGTGTACACCAAGACTAGGTACAGATACCTAGGCTTGTCAATGTGCATGTGTACACCAAGACTAGGTACAGATACCTAGGCTTGTCAATGTGCATGTGTACACCTAGACTAGGTACAGATACCTAGGCTTGTCAATGTGCATGTGTACACCAAGACTAGGTACAGATACCTAGGCTTGTCAATGTGCATGTGTACACCAAGACTAGGTACAGATACCTAGGCTTGTCAATGTGCATGTGTACACCTAGACTAGGTACAGATACCTAGGCTTGTCAATGTGCATGTGTACACCTAGACTAGGTACAGATACCTAGGCTTGTCAATGTGCATGTGTACACCAAGACTAGGTACAGATACCTAGGCTTGTCAATGTGCATGTGTACACCAAGACTAGGTACAGATACCTAGGCTTGTCAATGTGCATGTGTACACCAAGACTAGGTACAGATACCTAGGCTTGTCAATGTGCATGTGTACACCAAGACTAGGTACAGATACCTAGGCTTGTCAATGTGCATGTGTACACCAAGACTAGGTACAGATACCTAGGCTTGTCAATGTGCATGTGTACACCTAGACTAGGTACAGATACCTAGGCTTGTCAATGTGCATGTGTACACCAAGACTAGGTACAGATACCTAGGCTTGTCAATGTGCATGTGTACACCAAGACTAGGTACAGATACCTAGGCTTGTCAATGTGCATGTGTACACCTAGACTAGGTACAGATACCTAGGCTTGTCAATGTGCATGTGTACACCAAGACTAGGTACAGATACCTCTACTTGTCAATGTGCATGTGTACACCAAGACTAGGTCCAGATACCTGGGCTTGTAAATGTGAATGTGTTCGCCAAGACAAATGGCATCTCAGATACGGAGCTAAACACAAATGTGAACCCGAAGAAAACAGGTGTAAATCTTTGGTTAAATGTACAGTGCTTGTTAATTGATTGCCTGCTCTACCAAAAGGTAACTATAATGTAACCCATGATTTTTTTGTGGAGAAGGCAAACCACCACATTTTTCCTGGGTAGAATCAGTACTGCATATCTCCCAGCATCGGTAAAAATCGACACTATGTGACGTAACATAACGTTCTAACAAACGAAGTCATTGGATGATGTCAATAAAATTCCAATTTTGTAATGTAATTTTGGTGTTATTCGGCAGGATAGCTACTTTAAATGAAAAAATAAATAGAACTGAAATAACCATGATAAGATTTTCGGTCTGGAATTATGTCTAAGACCGTATAACCAATGGCATACCATCCCAGATTGAAAATCTTAGCATGGTTATCTTTTAAATCTTATATTATAAACCAGATCAAAAACAACAACTGTTGCATATGTACATATTTTACTTTCTTAGTATGATTATAACCAGCGCAGAGAATGAATTTCATATAATAATTTAGTTATTTTACTGAAATTTGGTGGAAATTTGCACTTTCTAAATACAGACAACTTCTAAATTACCCAACTAGCAAAACAGTTCTTACCTTCAACAATTCATCTATTTTCTTTTCTTTTTCCTCCAGTGATTTCTTGTTATCACCCATATGTGTAATGGTAATCGTCTCCGTTATGGTCTGAAATAGAAGGTCAAAGGTCACTGTCATATCCAAATATTGTATCATTGGAGTCTAATCAATTTTTATTATATAAAGGAGATCCAGTCTATGGTTTATGGAAATGAACTGTGAAATATGCATCTTCCTCACCTTCATTCTCCGTGAGATGGCACAGATGAACATATTCCTCTTCTTCTTTGTTAAGGTATCATAAAGACAATGGTCTAATGTTCAGTCGGTAGTAATTAATTAAGATACATATACAGGGATCATGGTAAGAACCACATGAAACTTTACACACTGATCATTTAAGATCCATGTGCACATGCAATAACTAAGTGAAAACCTTATGCATTGACCATTTAGACACATATTCACATATCAAGTAAGATCCTTATGCAAGAACTAAGTGAAAAACCTTATACATTGACTATATGCACATACCAAGTAAGATCCTTAAGTAAGAATCATGTCAGATCCTTATGCAAGAGCTATGGGAAAACCTTATGCACAGACCATTTAAGACCAAAATGCAGATATAATGAGATCCTTATGCAGGAAGCATGTAAGATCCTTATGCAAGAAGCATGTGAGATCCTTATGCAAGAAGCATGTGAGATCCTTATGCAAGAAGCATGTGAGATCCCTATGCAGGAAGCATGTGAGATCCTTATGCAAGAAGCAAGTGAGAACCTTGTGCAAGAAGCATGTGAGATCCTTATGCAAGAAGCAAGTGAGAACCTTGTGCAAGAAGCATGTGAGATCCTTATGCAAGAAGCATGTGAAATCTTTATGCAAGAAGCATGTGAGATCCTTATGCAAGAAGCATGCGAGATCCTTATGCAAGAAGCATGCGAGATCCTTATGCAAGAAGCATGTGAGATCCTTATGCAAGAAGCATGTGAGATCCTTATGCAAGAAGCATGTGAGATCCTTATGCAAGAATGCATGTGAAATCTTTATGCAAGAAGCATGTGAGATCCTTATGCAAGAAGCATGTGAGATCTTTATACAAGAAGCATGTGAGATCCTTATGCAAGAAGCATGTGAGACCCTTATGCAAGAAGCATGTGAGATCCTTATGCAAGAATGAGATCCTATGCACGTGAGATCCTTATGCAAGAAGCATGTGAGATCCTTATGCAAGAAGCATGTGAGATCCTTATGCAAGAAGCATGTGAGATCCTTATGCAAGAAGCATGTGAGATCCTTATGCAAGAAGCATGTGAGACCCTTATGCAAGAAGCATGTGAGATCCTTATGCAAGAATGAGATCCTATGCACGTGAGATCCTTATGCAAGAAGCATGTGAGATCCTTATGCAAGAAGCATGTGAGATCCCTATGCAGGAAGCATGTGAGATCCTTATGCAAGAAGCAAGTGAGAACCTTATGCAAGAAGCAAGTGAGATCCTTATGCAAGAATGAGATCCTATGCACGTGAGATCCTTATGCAAGAAGCATGTGAGATCCTTATGCAAGAAGCATGTGAGATCCTTATGCAAGAAGCATGTGAGATCCTTATGCAAGAAGCATGTGAGATCCTTATGCAAGAAGCATGTGAGATCCCTATGCAGGAAGCATGTGAGATCCTTATGCAAGAAGCATGTGAGATCCTTATGCAAGAATGCATGTGAAATCTTTATGCAAGAAGCATGTGAGATCCTTATGCAAGAAGCATGTGAGATCTTTATACAAGAAGCATGTGAGATCCTTATGCAAGAAGCATGTGAGACCCTTATGCAAGAAGCATGTGAGATCCTTATGCAAGAATGAGATCCTATGCACGTGAGATCCTTATGCAAGAAGCATGTGAGATCCTTATGCAAGAAGCATGTGAGATCCTTATGCAAGAAGCATGTGAGATCCTTATGCAAGAAGCATGTGAGATCCTTATGCAAGAAGCATGTGAGACCCTTATGCAAGAAGCATGTGAGATCCTTATGCAAGAATGAGATCCTATGCACGTGAGATCCTTATGCAAGAAGCATGTGAGATCCTTATGCAAGAAGCATGTGAGATCCTTATGCAAGAAGCATGTGAGATCCCTATGCAGGAAGCATGTGAGATCCTTATGCAAGAAGCAAGTGAGAACCTTGTGCAAGAAGCATGTGAGATCCTTATGCAAGAAGCAAGTGAGAACCTTGTGCAAGAAGCATGTGAGATCCTTATGCAAGAAGCATGTGAAATCTTTATGCAAGAAGCATGTGAGATCCTTATGCAAGAAGCATGCGAGATCCTTATGCAAGAAGCATGCGAGATCCTTATGCAAGAAGCATGTGAGATCCTTATGCAAGAAGCATGTGAGATCCTTATGCAAGAAGCATGTGAGATCCTTATGCAAGAATGCATGTGAAATCTTTATGCAAGAAGCATGTGAGATCCTTATGCAAGAAGCATGTGAGACCCTTATGCAAGAAGCATGTGAGATCCTTATGCAAGAATGAGATCCTATGCACGTGAGATCCTTATGCAAGAAGCATGTGAGATCCTTATGCAAGAAGCATGTGAGATCCTTATGCAAGAAGCATGTGAGATCCTTATGCAAGAAGCATGTGAGACCCTTATGCAAGAAGCATGTGAGATCCTTATGCAAGAATGAGATCCTATGCACGTGAGATCCTTATGCAAGAAGCATGTGAGATCCTTATGCAAGAAGCATGTGAGACCATTATGCAAGAAGCATGTGAGACCATTATGCAAGAAGCATGTGAGATCCTTATGCAAGAAGCATGTGAGACCATTATGCAAGAAGCATTTGAGATCTTTATGCAAGAAGCATTTAAGATCATTATGCAAGAAGCATGTGAGATCCTCTGCAAGAAGCATGTGAGATCCTTATGCAAGAAGCATGTGAGACCATTATGCAAGAAGCATTTGAGATCTTTATGCAAGAAGCATTTAAGATCATTATGCAAGAAGCATGTGAGATCCTTATGCAAGAAGCATGTGAGATCCTTATGCAAGAAGCATGTGAGACCATTATGCAAGAAGCATGTGAGACCATTATGCAAGAAGCATGTGAGATCCTTATGCAAGAAGCATGTGAGACCATTATGCAAGAAGCATTTGAGATCTTTATGCAAGAAGCATTTAAGATCATTATGCAAGAAGCATGTGAGATCCTCTGCAAGAAGCACGTCAGATCCTTATGCAAGCATAAATTCCTATAAAGACAAAAAAAACTTGTTTTACATTTGAAGCATATACAGGTAGACAACTTACACGGACTCTTTCCTTCAGTATGAGGCGTTCCTCCTTGAGAGACTCATTTTCAGCTTCAATGTCAGCCATCTTGTTGTCAAGGTTACCAAGGGCTTCAGCCATCTCCTTCATCTGTTCAGACTCATCTGTAAAATACATAAATTATTATAATAATATGTTTCAATTTTTTATTACTGAAATTAAAAAAATATATTCAAAAAACATGCTTATCAGAATGTTAGGGGGTTCTTATGAATGCTTGGCCACATTCAACCTAATTGCATCATTGGTTAATATATTCCAAATAAATACTGGCAGTCGAGAATATTTGACGATTTGTACCGTCAGATTTTAGTGAATCTTAAATGCTTTATTGGCAAACTTAACACAGCCATATATTGTAGAAAACATAATTGTAATCCTGATGAAGAATGATGCGGACAATTTAATACACATCCCAAACTACCTCCACCCCCACCCTCCTTTCTCTCGGCCAGTCTGGAATACTGCTTTATCATACACATCCCAAACTACCTCCACCCTCACCCTCCTTTCTCTCGGCCAGTCTGGAATACTGCTTTATCATACACATCCCAACCTACCTCCACCCTCACCCTCCTTTCTCTCGGCCAGTCTGGAATACTGCTTTATCATACACATCCCAACCTACCTCCACCCTCACCCTCCTTTCTCTCGGCCAGTCTGGAATACTGCTTTATCATCTTCTTCATGTCACGACGCAGTTCACGGTTCTCTTTCTTCAGTGCCTCAAGCTCCTGTGCAGGGAACAAGACATATTTACACAAACTATTGTGGAATACAAGCAGATATCTTAATCAAAATTTAAAAAAAAACATACATTTTGTAATTTGCTGTTTCTCCAATCCAGTTATTATTGCCTGTAACATTTTTATAATATGTCATCTTGTTTAAACCAAATTGTACACATTCTATATATGTTCAAGAAATTATTGAACAACCGGCTACTTACCTCTTCTGAAGGTCCGGCTCCAGACAGTGGTATTGCCATGGTAACAGCTCCACCTGCTTTCAGTGTCGCCATCTGGTTCTCCATCTCTGCTATGATTGTCCTCTGTAAGTAAAGAATCGTAGTTGGTCCAGTTATATTTAGTGATGGGCCGATGATCGATTATAATGGGAAGTTAATTTGATTGCCCATAATTGGTGATAACCTATTTTGAACCGATTGCCCATCACTAGTAGGGATGTCTCTAATTTTTGAAACAGGTGGTTACTTTAATTTGACAGGCGGCTACCATTAGTGATCGAGCAAAGCGAGTGAGGTTGTTAGGGGGTCTGGGGGCATTCTCACCCACGGATAAGCATGGGGACTAATTACATACAATCTCCTGTGTTTGGTGCTAATTAAAGTCAGGAATTTTAGTTATTTCATGAGTCTTTCAGATAATAAAATAATTGCTTAATATCTGATACTGATTTAAAACAAAATTTAAAAAAATGTTAAATCAGTATCAAATATTAGAGCTATTAGAGACAGCCCTGACTAGTTATATTACAATGTTTCGTTCATACTTGTTTGGAATCAAGAAATGCATTCCTGAAAACAACAATGAAGGTACAACCTGTCTTCTAATATCATTTGCTCATCATACTTTTAAAATAAACTTGCTATAATGACAAAGTGTGGCTATTTTGCTGTCGCTGTACTTAGGCATGTTAGTAGATAAAACACTGGCTTCTTGTCTTTAATGCAGCCTAAAGCTGTCAGGAGTCATTATTACAAGTTGCTTGGTACTTGATATAAATCCAGTTAAACACTATTTGGCAGCAATGCTGGATCACAAGACTGAGATTAGTAAGACTTCACAGAAGGTTGCCACCGGCAATAATAGACAATGTAAACTACACTCCCTATATGTCAATTATGCTCTTAAGGTCGAGTAATAGCTTTAGGTCACGTCACTGATGTAATATTCTATTTATCATGTAGATTATTCATCTTTTAGGGTTTGGTTTACTGGCCGTATTATCTTTTTAAAGGAGCTAACCCACCAAATTGCAGCAAAATTACAAAACTGTTTATCAAAACTCTATCCAGGTGTTCAGTCTAACAATAATGCATATGTGCAGATTCAAAGCATAGGTTTATTCATGAGTTTTTGAAATACCCGTGATTGAATATGTGTAAAATGAATGAGTTGGTAACTCTTAATTTGTTACTCAATTTTTGGGGTATTGGATTCTCAAACTATGTCATATATACACCTCATCATCAGTAGGTTTAGAAATGGTGTACATAATTATGTTGTAAAATTTGACTGTTGTTGGCGGGATAGCTACTTTAATTGAATGTAACATCAGACAGGTGCACTGCCATATGTTGTTTTTCTTAGTGATGCCTTTTGATGTCACATAGCATTAGTACCATAAACAATGAAATAATCCACTGCATTAGTACCATAAACAATGAAATAATCCACTGCATTAGTACCATAAACAATGAAATAATCCACTGCATTAGTACCACAAACAATGAAGTATACCACTTAACCAAACTGCAAAGAACAATGATGGAATCTGGTAATATTAGCAAAACTATGTATGTTTCAGAACCAAAATCACAATGTCTGAAGCTACAGCTTCATTCCCTTTGAGGTCGCTTGCAGCCTCAGTAGCTCAGTGGCATAGGCTGTGACTTCACAGCCAAAGACCTCTGCTTCATGTTAGTTTGCTCCCTGGTGGAGGCATGTCTGATGGGAAATTTCATCTTTCATCTCATCTCCCTGTGAGGTTGCTGTACATTATATTCTAATATGAGCAACATTTCATTGCTCCATCATAGTCAAACTTACTATTCTCTGTACTAACCTGTTTAGAAAGTTCTTCATTCTGTTTGCCGATTTCTGATCTGAGATTGGAGATTTCTGTCTGCAGAACTGTAATCTCAGTCTTCACGGTGATCACGGTCTGCTGGGAGCTCTCCAGCTCCTTCACTATAATCGGATCTGGAACTTTCACCTGGAAATTTCATGTTAAGACAGTAACAATAATGTTAATGACATCAATTCACATACTTTGGTCTACTGAAAATGGATTTAAAAATGTATAATTGTTGGGTCTCTCCTTCTATATAGGGCACACTTAAGAGTGTGTCTTTGACAACCTCAGATTAAAATCACATTTGAATGACAACTGAGCTAGGATATATTAAAACAATTAATAATCTAAAACTGATCTGCGAAAGGCTCTAACTCAGAAGCCCTGGATCATTAAGACAGCATGCTCTGAGCAATGGTTCGACAAGAAATGGACTTTTTTTATTGAAATACAACAAGTATTATATTTTTGTTTATTTAAATGTTCACTTCATAGTCTTGTAGCCATGAACAGATGTCTCACCTGTACAGTTACAACTTCGGGGTCCTTTGTATCTACGGGTTTGTGGGACACCTCTGGGGGGTCGGGGACGGTTCCTTTCTCGACCTGCTTGTATGTGGCCTCCTTCTGCTCAAGGGAGGTAACCATGAACTCCAGCTCGCCGTGGGTCGTGTACATCTCCTTCTCACTGTCTGATCTGCAATGTTAAGAATGGAACTGTGCCATATTTGGGAAATGATAGACTGACTACCATCACAGATAAGTTGGAAAACAAGCTAGATAGGAACACCAATGTTATCCTCATTAATTTTATTTTTCATCCAATAGCAAGAAAAATAAAATATTGTTATCATCCTTATAAAAATAAAATATTGTTATCATCCTTATAAAAACTTTCCAACCATTGACGTTTGAAGCCAAAAACTCAATTGCGACTTAATTCTGAATGTTCGTTCCATGACAGCTTGAGTTGTCTCAAATAGTATTGACAAATAGAAGGATGGTAGCCAGTCTTGGGAAAGGATTACTGGTAAAACCATCGTACATTACTGTGTTTGAGTTTCAATGATATATATATTTGTTCATTCCGTCTTCATCACTCTGATGTAAGGATATTGTAACAGTAGTATTACAGTATGTAACCAGACATACTACTCTTCTTTTTTTCATGTGATAAAATTCATGTTTTCTGTTATTTTTGGAGTGTAATCTTTGTGTCAGATTCACAATTATTACACTCATAGAAAAGAATTTCATATAATTTAGATATTAAATTGTAACAATTTACGTAATATTTTTATAAGCAAGTGCTGTCAGATGACAGCGCACTCAACTTTTAAGGCCTTGTCTATTTATTGTCCCACCTTGTTTTATATAACGAATGAGAATGGGGAAAATCAATAATAACAAATGTCCAACAAATGGCCATAATTTTGTAATAAATTAGTCAATCAAAAATGTGTGATGTAAAGAGACGTGTCATCCTTCGTCATGTGTATATGAAGTTTGGGAACAATCCATTGGAAACTGTTTTAGAAATGCAAGTAATAAAAATGTGTTACATGACGGAATATGCGATGCAACGCTACAGACAGCGCGATTCCTAAATAGCCCCCACTACACTTTGTGAAGTGGGGTAGCATTATGACATGTTCCTGTAGGAGTTCCTCTTAGGAAAATGAATAAACATGTGTGAAGTTTCATTGAATTCTGTCCACCAGTCTCTGAGATATGATCTCACCAAAAAAAAGGTTAACCAACGTCAACACAGATGCTGAAAAGTGTTAAAAACACATTCTTCAATCAAAATCAACACCTGGCTGTAAAACAGTAAAACCTACTTGTCCTCCTCAGTAGGTTTGCGGCCATGTTTCTTCTCAAATGATTTCTCAAACTTGTGGATATCTTTCTCAATCCCTGTTTTCTCCTCTGTCATCATTTTCTTCTCCTCTGCTGTTTTGTCAAGTTGTTCCTGAAACAATGTGTTTGTTATTGTAATAGTAGTCATGGTAACAGTTGTCATGGTAATATTTTTCATGGCAAAAGTTGTCATGGTAACAGCTGTCATGGTAATAGTTTTCATGGTAACAGTTGTCATGTCAACAGCTGTCATGGTAACATTTGTCTTGGTTATGGCTTTCATGGCAAAAGTTGTCATGTCAAAAGTTGTAACAGTTGTGAAAATATATATGATGGAGTTCTTATTCCCCACTGTCACAATCTTCCCCACCTCAAATTTGTTCTAAAACCGTTTCAACACATCTTTATCCCAGAACACAACCACCCTGTCATCTACATCCACTACCCCTTTTCTAACCATCTCTCTACCCATGTGCACCCAATCTCAAGTAGTCCATACTAGGGGTTTTATAAAACTAATAATTTTCAATATGGCAAAGCTTGCAAAATATAAAATTTCTAATTATGTCTTGAATGCTTTTTGTTATCAAAAGCCACTTAACCAAATATTACTCTTTACAGAAGATGGTTTCTAGTACCTGGAGCATTGCCGATGTATCGGAGTTCTTCACGAGGAGAGCGAGGGCAGCATACTGGTTCTCTAGGGCGTGATATTTATCCTGTATCGTGGCTACCTCCTCCAGTCTGCCCTTCATCACGTCATGCTTCACCTTCCACTCATTACCAGCCTACAGGAAACCAAGGTGGACATTTCTCATAGTGGTTATTACATTAAAGGGACACATGGCAATCTTGATTTTTTAAAAACTAGTGGCGTCCTGTTAGTTTTTCTACATAAATTACATTCGTTAAATCATTAATGTTAATTATAAGAATTGTATTAAGCAACTTCTTTTTGCATATTATTAATTTTTTATATTATTGCACCAGTAATATATTAAAACTTGTAGTATAATAAGACGAAATAGTGAATACTTGAAATTTGATTTATTTAAATGTAACCAGTGTAAAAGTAAAAATAATATTGGATATATAAATCGAGACACCCATTTCAAATACTTCAAGATTGCCGTGTGTCCCTTTAACACACTGAAATACATAATCAAGGGACATAACTCCAAAAAGTCAATTATGCTCATTGTTGAATGTATTCAACATTCTAACAATAGTGTTTGGTGAAAGTCAAGTTATTTTGTGAACATTTGTCTATTTACTTTAAAGTTAATCATGTGTAATAACTCTGTAAAGCATGCATGAAATGACGGGAGGTATACAGTACTGCTTCTACCCAGGAAAAATCGACTGTCATATCTGGCCTAATATGTGCTAAATATGACGTAAAACACCATTCAAACAAATCATTATTGAAATCACTGATTTTTTTTTTTTTAAAAAAAACAATATTTTTTAAGCTATCAAATTTGCAAGATGAAATTCGGTTATATTGCAATGATTAAGGGAAAAAACTCTGTAAAGCAAGGTTTGATATTGCTTACTGTCAAACTGTTCAGAGAAAAAAAATTCCAAATGTTTAAATCAAGTTTGGTGAAAATCCAAAATCATTTACTTAAGTTACCACTTTCACAGCAAGAGGTCAATGACCTTGAAGCTCTAGTGATAGGTTTTGATAGCCAGATCAGTATTCCTGTGAAGTTTCATGAAAATCTGTCAAGTAGTTTCAGAGGAGTAGTCGCTACAAGTTTTTACTATATAACTCTACCTAAAAAAATATGCAGCCATGTTTAACGTTGAATCAAAATAATTTTTAACAGGCACCAACATCAAGTCATGTTGATCATTTTAGAAAAAGTCCCATATCAATATCACTTATAGCTGTCAAAAAGTAGTCGCTACAAATTTGTTCTTTAAAAATCTATTTTCAGCCGTGACCGCCATCTTGAATTTCCGGTTGACCTGAAATTTTGCTAGGATCAATAAGACATCAAGTGCAACGTTCCTGTGAAGTTTCATGAAAATCTGTCAAGCAGAGGAGTAGTCACTACAAGTTTTTACTATATAACTATTGTAAACAAAGATTACTGCTGTTTAATGTTGAATCAAAATCAAAATGATTTTCAACAAGGAACAACATCATGTCATGCTGATCATTTTAGAAAAAGTCCCATATCAGTATCACTTATAGTTTTCAAGAAGAAGTCGCTACAAACTTGTCTTTTAAAAAACTATTTTTAGCTTTGGTGGCCATCTTGCATTTCACATCAACATGAATGTTTGCTAGGATCAACTAGACTTCATGGGCAACATTTCTGTAAAGTTTCAAGAAAATCCATCCAGTAGTTTCAGAGGAGTAGTCGCTACAAAAAAAAGTTTACGGACAGAAGGACGACGGACACCAGACGGATCAGAGCTAAAAATAAGCTAACATATAGACAGATGAAGACAACAGACAATGTGCCATTGCATTTAATAAAACAAGCCAGACATGTCGAATCTTTTTAAAGGTTTACAGTATCTGATTGTTTAATTGAAGATGAGAAGCAACATGCCAGGGGTATTTGTGAGTGAGAAAACAGAGACTTTAATTGAATCATTTATAACCATCCATCAAAAAGTGTTGTTATTCAGAGTCTATCCCTGAAAGTGGACAACTCTTACATCTGAATCATAAATATATAACAGGTTAAAGCAACAGATCAGTGCATTGGACTTCCAGGTTAAACACATTTATGAAACTAACTTTCCACTTTCCACATATTTATTCATAAGGTATGTCTATAGAGTATCCGTGGAAGGGATAGTAAAGACACTGCATCTAAAAAACTCTCACCTCTCATGGCCTTTGGTTCAAATCCCACTGTGAGCTCGACTTGTCACGTGAGTAAGTGTTGATTCTTACAGATGGTGGGAGATATACAGAACTGGATATACCCAGGAAAGATGGGGTGGTTTGCCTCTACCACAAAAAAATTGACTGTCATATATGGCCTAACATGTGCTAAAAATGACGCAAAACACCATTCAAACCAACAAAACCTGTTGGCTACAATTATTTATAATGTGACTTACTTGTAAACAATCACATTCGTTGACACTCATTACAAAAATCAAACCTTCAAGTACTTAGACTTTAGCATGCTTATCTCTTCAATAATTACTGTTAGTTCCTTTCTCTCTTACAAAGTGTTTGTGCCGAAGATTCCCACTTTCTACTGTTACTATGTCGACAACACATAAACAACAAAAACAAAGAATGTGTTCAGAATGGGATTGTATTTGTCCCTGTAAAAAACTTACGACATTTCCGTCTGCCAGCTGTGTCTGGAGATTGCTGATCTCAGCCAACCATTTTCTCCTCTCTTCTCCAAACCCTTCCCGCTCCTCATCCTGCTGTGTTCGTTCTTCTGTCAATCTTGCTCTCTCTTCCTCCATCTCTCGTCTCTCCTTCTCCATCTGCCTATTGTTCTCCTTGGTTACCGCGAGGGCTCCAACAGCAACCAGACTTCCTGCAACACCTGTGGAAGTAGAGGAATTGTTCTCTGTATTTTGTGTAAATATTGATTGATACAAAAACAAATTACATTTCCAGGTCAAGGGAGGATCATGATCTTCTGGCAGAGGTAAATTAGTTTTTCAGTCATGTCATATACAGCATTTATGCCTGGCAGAATATTTGTAGATGTTATATCATGGGAAACATTTATCATTTTTTTGTCCAAATATTTAAATTATATCAGTTGTGTCCCCTACCTGCCCCAGCACCATCCATCATATGTATTAAAGTTGTTTCTCCTACCTGCCCCATCACCATCAATTATGTATAACAGATGTTTCTTCGACCTGCCCCAGCATCATCCATTATACTTAACAGTTGTTCCCCCTACCTGCCCCACCACCATCCATTATATATAACAGTTGTTCCCCCTACCTGCCACAGCATCATCCATTATACTTAACAGTTGTTCCCCCTACCTGCCCCACCACCATCCATTATACATAACAGTTGTTCCCCCTACCTGCCCCACCACCATTCATTATACATAACAGTTGTTCCCCCTACCTGCCCCAGCACCATATATTATGTATAATAGCTGTTTTCCCTACCTGCCCCAGCACCATCCATTATATATAACAGTTGTTTCCCCTACCTGCCCCAGCACCATATATTATGTATAATAGCTGTTTTCCCTACCTGCCCCAGCACCATCCATTATATATAACAGTTGTTTCCCCTACCTGCCCCAGCACCATATATTATGTATAATAGCTGTTTTCCCTACCTGCCCCAGCGCCATCTATTATTTATAACAGTTGTTTCCCTACCTGCCCCAGCACCATTCATTATATACAACAGTTGTTCTCACTACCTGCCCCAGCACCATTCATTATATATAACAGTTGTTTCCCCTACCTGCCCCTGCACCATTCATTATATACAACAGTTGTTCTCACTACCTGCCCCAGCACCATTCCTTATAAATAACAGTTGTTTTCCCTACCTGCCCCTGCACCATTCATTATATAGAACAGTTGTTTCCCCTACCTGCCCCAGCACCATTCATTATATACGACAGTTGTTTCTCCTACCTGCCCCAGCACCATTCCTAATAAATAACAGTTGTTTTCCCTACCTGCCCCTGCACCATTCATTATATATAAGTTAACAGGTGTTTCCGCTACCTGCCCCAGCATCATCCATTATATAGAACAGTTGTTTCCCCTACCTGTCCCAGCATCATCCATTATATAGAACAGTTGTTTCCCCTACCTGTCCCAGCACCATTCATTATATATAACAGTTGTTTCCCCTACCTGTCCCAGCACCATCCATTATATAGAACAGTTGTTTCCCCTACCTGCCCAAGCACCATCCATTATATAGAACAGTTGTTTTCCCTACCTGCCCCAGCACCATCCATTATATATAACAGATGTTCCCCTACCTGCCCCCGCACCATTCATTATATATAACAGATGTTTCCCCTACCTGCCCCAGCACCATCCATTATATATAACAGTTGTTTCCCCTACCTGCCCCAGCACCATCCATTATATATAACAGATGTTTCCCCTACCTGCCCCAGCACCATCCATTATATATAACAGTTGTTTCCCCTACCTGCCCCAGCACCATCCATTATATATAACAGATGTTTCCCCTACCTGTTCCAGCCCCAGCAGCTGCCATTTCCCTCGTCTCCATGGTAGCAGTCTCCAACTTGGACTCCGTAGGTGACACAGTGAAACCCTTGGCCAGCTGGCCCTGCAGGTGGGAAACTGTAGCCTTCTCACTCTCTAACTGGTCTGTCAGAATCTGGATATAGCATGGAACCAACAATGAAACTATATCAGGTAAATGTAGGGATATCAAGATAAGGGAATATTGTATTGCGGCTTAGAAATATATTAGCAAGATATAGGAATACTGTATTGAGACTTCGGAATATATTATCAAGATATAGGAATATTGTATTGAGACTTTGGAATATATTATAAAGATATAAGAATATTGTATTGGGACTTAGGAATATATTATGAAGATATAGTAATATTGTATTAATATTGGAATTGTATATCTGGGATTATAGAATATTGTATTAATACTGTTTGAAGGGTTAGGAATAATGAATCAAGATTTAGAAATATTATATCACCTGTTTTACAAAAATCCCGTTCAAATTGTTTCAATATGACAACATATTTCACACCTGTTTTCTATCTATAACACCATCATTCATGCTTATAACATCTATAAGGTGATAAGAAAATAAGAGTAGCCCAGATACACTACACACCAAACCAATTATAACATGAATACCTTCTTTTCTTCTTCCCATTGACTCGTATCCACCGGGACTGCAATCATACAAGGTAAATTTTATCAAAATGTCAGTACTGTACTTTTATATCAAATCAGCCATAAACAGCATGTTTGAGATACTCTATCCAGGTGTTCAGGTCATATAATATATGTATATTTGCCAATTAAAAGTATAAGTTTATATTCACGCGTTCTTAAAATACCTGCAACTGAATATGTGCAAAATGAATTATGAGTTGGTAACTCTTAATTCGACGTTTCAGTTTTCAGGTTTGGCCTGGCTGGTTGAATCAATTTTTAGCCATGGCGGCCATCTTGAATTTCAGGCCGATCTGAAATTTTGCTAGGATCAACTAGACATCCTGGGCAATAATCCTAGTAAAGTTTCATGAAAATCCATCCAGTAGTTTCAGAGGATTACTTGCCGCAAAAAGCAGTTGTTAAAAATGGATGAACTAGTTAGTAATACCTGGAATTGGTGCTGCAGACAGTTTGTCAATCTTTTCAGTGAACTCCTTGGTCACCATTTCCTGAAACAAATTAGAAAAGAGATGAAAGCAGGTCTAAACAAGAAAAGTGACAAATGCCCCCGAAGTGACCTGTAAGTGTGACCTTGACCTTGGAGCATTATGAAACCAACAGATATATTTAAAAATTATTAAAAATAAATCAAAACAAAATATTCAAAAAAAAAAAAAATTCAAAAAAATATTAAAAAAAAAAAAATCAAAAAAAAAAATCAAAAAAAAAAATCAATTAAAAATTAATTCTAACACGACCTCCGCAGTTTTTCATATACACAAAGAAGACAGACAGCTGTATGTTATTCTACGATAAAATACAGCTTTTCCATTAATTCCCCGCGTATATTTCATCCGTTGAAGCGCCGTGTTACATGACGTCACTTGTTAAATATACGTCACGAAGACAAACTCAACAGTAATTTTAATGAAATGTTAATTACAACAAACGTGCCAAGCTCCCAAACCGTGCACCCCCCACCCCCCCGGTATAAACCCATAATATGCATCAGTACATATAACATTAATAAGCATCTTAATAAACAAGTTGAGAACGTTTGACCTCATACAGCGCAAGCTATATGACGTAAGTAATGTCTTAATTGTTTTTCAAGTGACTATTAGTGTATTGAAACGCAGAGCTTTGCATACGGGGGCGCCCAATGGAACAGCCTGCAAACATAGCAGCCTGATTACCTTGAACTCCAAGATAACATATAGTGCCCCAACAAAAGCGTAAACAATGGGGTTATTGTTGTGTTAGAATCAAAATAATAAATACGTACCTGTATTTTATCGGTGAATAAAATACAGTTAGTCGTTCGGATGCGAGTAATTAAATCACTCGTGCTAACGCACTCGAGATTTAATTACTACGCATCCGAACTCCTAACTGTATTTTATTCACCGATAAAACACAGGTACTCATTTATTATTTCTTAATTAAAACAAAAAAATCCAAAAATAAAATTAAATTTAAAAAAAAAAAAAAAAACAATCAATCAAATTTACAAAAAAATAAAACAATTAAAAAATCAAAATCAAAAAAAAAAATTAAAAAAAAAAAGTTAAATCAATTTAACTTTTTTTTTTTTAATTTTTTTTTTTGATTTTGATTTTAAAAAAATTTTGATTTTGATTATTAAAAAATAAAACAATTAAAAAATCAAAATCAAAAAAAAAAAATTAAAAAAAAAAAGTTAAATCAATTTTTAAAAAAAAAATCTGGATTTGTGTTCGACACATCGTCTTATTGTGGTGAGCACTTGTGCCAAGTTATTTGAAAATCCGTCCAGGAATGCCAGAGTTATTGACCGGACATGATTTGACCTTTGACCTATGTGTGACCTTGAAGCCTTGGACCTGGATTTTGTGCGCGACACATCATGTTGTTGTGGTGAGCACTTGTGCCAAGTTAATTCAAAATCCGTTAAGAAATGCCAGTTATTGACCGGACATGATTTGACCTTTGACCTCTAAGTGTGACCTTGACCTTAGAGTGACGGACCTGGATTTTGTGCGCGACATGTCGTCTGGTTGTGCTGAGCACCTATGCCAAGTTATTTGAATATTCGTCCAGGAATGCCAGAGTTACTGACTGGACACAATTTGACCTCTGTGACCTTGACCTTGGAGCCACGGACCTGGGTTTTGTGCACGACACGTCGTATAGTTGTGGTGAGCAATTGTGCAAAGTTATTTGAAAATCTGTCCATGAATGTCAGAGTAATTAACCGGACACGAAAGCACTTTGTTTTGACCTTTGACCTCTAAGTGTGACCTTGACCTTGGAGCCACAGACCTAGATTTTGTGCGCGACACATCCATCCATTATTGTCAGAGTTATGAAGCGGACACGATTGTACAGACGAACGGACAACCTTTGACCTCTAAGTGTGACCTTGACCTTGGAGCCACGGACCTGGATTTTGTGCGCGACACGTCATCTTGTTGTGGTGAGCAATTGTGCGAAGTTATTTGAAAATCCGTCCAATATTGTCAGAGTTATGAAGCGGACACGATTGTACAGACGAACAGCGACGAACGGGTCGAACAGTCACGAACGGACAGACAGTGCGACTACTATATGCCACCATTTCGGGAGCATAATGGGTCTAAATAACAGATAAAAGCAGACCTAAATAAGAGATAAATGTAGGTCTAAATAACAGATAAAAGCAGGCCTAAATAAGAGATAAATGTAGGTCTAAATAACAGATAAAAGCAGGCCTAAATAACAGATAAATGTAGGTCTAAAAAACAGATAAAAGCAGACCTAAATAAGAGATAAACGTAGGTCTAAATAACAGATAAAAGCAGGCCTAAATAAGAGATAAATGTAGGTCTAAATAACTAATAAAGGCAGGCCTAAATAAGAGATAAATGTAGGTCTAAATAAAATAAAAGCAGTCCTAAATAAGAGATAAATGTAGGTCTAAATAACAGATAAAAGCAGGACCTAAATAAGAGATAAATATAGGTCTAAATAACTGATAAAAGCAGGCCTAACTAAGGAAGAGATAAATGTAGTTTTAAATAATAAATAAAAGCAGGCCAAAATAACAGATAAATGTAAGCCGCAATAACAGATCAAATGAGGTCTAAATAACACATAAAAGCACACCAAAATAACAGATAAATAAAGGCCTAAATAACAGATAAAATCAGTCCTAAATAACAAATAAATGACACGTCTTGTTCAGCATTTTGATTTTTCACACCAATATTTGCCAAACTTTTGTACTGTTCATTACTAGTACGAGATTATAAGAATATTTCATGGGTATCCGTGGGAGATTGGGAATTCCAACACGAGGTAAGTGATTTATCGATACGGAGGTTCTGTCGAGGTTCCGATTAAAATGGTTATACCAACGGTAGGAATTTCACTATCTGAACCGGATATCCACTATTGATTCTTTTATTTTGCAAACCACTGACATTTTTGTGCATTGGCAACTACTAACATGTTGCATGTTAGTTTATACAATGACATCATACAACTGTTGATAGTATCAACGTCATTGTTGATACGCATGACTTCTACGTGTAAGATCACTAATGCAAATTGTAAATAACACTTTCTCAGACGACTCTAACGGCTCAATGGCTATCTATTCATGATGAGCAACAACTCTTCACCCACATGTTCCTTCTCCAATCTCTCCATCTCTGTTCTATTCATTGCCAACAACGTCTTCTTCTCACCTACTTTTTTCAAGCACCACCTTGTTCTGACCTACTTCAAGAATCACTTCTTCTCACCTACTTTTTCAAGATTCACTTCTTCTGACCTACTTTTTCAAGAATCACTTCTTCTGACCTACTTTTTTTCTGACCTACTTTTTCAAGTATCACTTCTTCTGACCTACTTTTCAAGACCACCTTCTTCTGACCTACCTTTTCCTTTTCCAGTCTCTCTATTTCGGTTCTATTCATGACCAACAACGTCTTTTTCTCCTTTAACAAACGATTGTTACGCTCAGCCAGACTCTGGTGGAGAAATATAACAAAAATGAAATGATGGTGATTTTATTTAGTCACCCAAAATAACAATTTCAAGAAAACTACTAATCTATTTTTAGTAACACTAGAAGGGTGTTCCACTGAACACTTGTGTTGCCTGCCATGTGCTTATTTCATCAAGTACAATCCAACTATATATTCTGAAGACAGGGAATGCAATCCTTCATGAATTATGGAGCCGATGTTTTTTAATTGTTAAAATTTATGAAAAGGTGCATAACTCTGCATTGGAAATGGATAAGAAGGAACCGTATAACGTTGCATGACCACAGTTCAATGTTTTGCCAAGTCATGAGTTAGGTTAGGTTGCAGGTTAGTTTTATGAAAAGGGCCATAACTCTGTCAAAATGAAAGGGTTATTGGACATGTCAATGGCATTGAATAAACTGTATAAAGTTCTATGACCATAGGTCAATATTTTGCCAAGTTATAAGCCAGGTTAGGTTGCAGATTAAAGTTTTATTCTCTGCCAAAATGAAGATCAGAGTTATTGAACATGTGTAACGACATTTCTTTGGGTAAGATGAAGATGTGTGTAAGGTTTCATGAACACAGGTCTAATATTTTTAAGGTCAGTTATGAGCTTGGTTGGTTGCAGGTTAAAGGGGTACAACTATGTCAAAATGAAAGTCGGGTTACTGGACATGCTTAATGACATTCCTTGAGGTAAGACGGAGACCTGTGAAGTTTCACGAACATAGGTCAAATACTTTTCAAGTTATGGCCAGGGTTAGGTTGCAGGTTAAAGTTTGACGGACGACGAACGACGACAGATGATGACAACGACAAAGTGATCACTAAGTGCCTGCCATGCTACGCAGATGACACACAAATGTCTATATTTAGTATCTATGTGTTCATTTGACACAGAGTCTTCTTTAGCCAATTCATTGAAAGAATAGTGATACTGCAGTAGAATAACTAGAACTTTTTTTTTGTTTAGAAAGAATCAAAAATAATCCTATGCTTTATCATTAAACTGTTTAAAGGAACACAAAGCAATCTTGATTTTTTTTTTAAACTTGTGGCGTCCCATTAATTTTTTTACATATCTTTTTAATTTGTTAATCATTAATATTAATTATCAGAATAGTATACAGAAAACTGTTTTTGCATATTACTACTGGGGATTATATTGCACCAATAATATATTTAAACCTATGGTAGAATAAGAAAAAGAAATAGAAACTCAAAATTTTATTTAATTATATGCAAGCAGGTTTAAATACGCTATTGGTTTAATAAATTCAGACGTTAATTTTAATGATTGATAAAAAATTCAAAATTGCCATTTGTCCCTTTAAAAGATACACAAATTTCATCCTAAAGGAACAGATGGAACACCCCCTATATGTTTTATAGTTGGGTTTATGAGAGGGATAAAGGAATAGCAGTAAATACCATAAGCATCTCATTATGAAACAGATGGAACACCCCCTGTATGTTCTATAGTTGGGTTTATGAGAGGGATCAAGGAATGGTGGTAAAAATACCATTAGCATCTCATTATGAAACAGATGGAACACCCCCTGTATGTTCTTAGTTGGGTTTTTGACAGAGATAAAGGAATGGTGATAACTACCATTAGCATCTCATTATGAAACAGATGGAACACCCCCTGTATGTTCTATAGTTGGGTTTATGAGAGAGATAAAGGTATGGTGGTAACTACCATTGGCATCTCATTATGAAACAGATGGAACACCCCCTGTATGTTCTATAGTTGAATTTATGAGAGGGATAAAGGAATGGCAGTAAATACCATTAGCAACTCATTATGAAACAGATGGAACACCCCCTATAGTTGGGTTTATATGAGGGATGAACTAAGAGATAACCACGCTAAGATTTTTAATCTGGGAAAGTATGTGAGTGGTTTTATGGTCTGAGAATTTCGGTTTACGGCGACCACATACCGTCCCAGATTTTGAAAATCTTTGCATGGTTATCTCAATTCTAATGCTTTTTCATTTAAATGCCAGAAATTTAAAACTAAATCACACACAAACCCTTGTTTTTTTCTATGAAAAGTCAAATTCATCTGTACCAAAATTTTGTCGATGTCATCAAATGATGTTGTTTGTTAGAACGTTATGTGATATCACATACTGTTCAGATCGGGCATTTTACGATCACAAATTTGAGACATTAGCCAATGGAGTAACACGTTACATTATAGTTACATTGATATGAATGGCGGTAACCAGAAGGATAAAAGAATGATGGTAACTAGTGCTGCGCGAGATTATCGGTGTATTGTGATACGGACCTCAAAATAATACGTACTGTGATATTTTTTTAGCATACCGGTTTGTACCGGTTTTCTCTACACACGTGTTTTGATTATGAAAGTAAATCGTAATCTGTGATTAAGATCTATTTTTAACTTCATATGGTTCCCATGTCTGTAATACAATTGTTAATACACATATTGGGAAGTGGGTACCATCATAGCTAAAAACAGATGCACTTCCAATAATATCTGGTGTTCGCTTATCATACTGTGTGCATATGTAGTGCTGGGAACCATGCACTCTGACTAGCATGGCCGACTCATGTGATTGAAAAATGTTAAAAACAAAAGAGCAATATTGTGTGTTTGTGATCACTTTGGGCTTAAAAAGTTTTAAAAGGGTGCTACAATAGTAGTCTGGTCTAGATCTAGGCAATGTTGCATTTTGCAAAATATGCAAGGTTACGGTCAAGTGCTCCGGCAGCACAACACATTTGGTAACATTACTCGACTTTGAATACAGAAACCAGAGGTATAAAGATATGGTGGTAACCACAGGGATAAGATATGTCGGTAACCACAGGGATAAGATATGGCTGTAACCAGAGCGATAAAGATATGACGGTAACCACAGGGATAAGATATGGCGGTTACCAGAGAGATAAAAATATGGCGGTAACCACAGGGATAAAGATATGGTGGTTACCAGAGGGATAAAGATAAGGTGGTTACCAGAGGGATAAAGATATAGTGGTTACCAGAGGGATAAAGATATAGTGGTTACCAGAGGGATCAAGATATGGCAGTAACCAGAGGGATAAAGATATGACGGTAACCAGAGGGATAAAGATACGGTGGTAACCAGAGGGATAAGATATGGTGGTAGCCAGAGGGATAAAGCTACAGTGGTAGCCAGAGGGATAAAGATATGGTGGTAACTACCATGAGCATCTCGTTCCAGTATTTCTCCTTCTTCTCCACCTCCACACGATGGACGTCGATCACTTGACGGAACGTTTTACGTTTGTTGGTATACTCTTCCTTCATACAGATCACAAACATGTTGAATTGCTCCTGTAATAGAGTGGATGAACAATATATATAGGCAGAATATATGCTAATTAAAAACATCAAATGATACAGCTGACGAGGTTCAGAAGCCTTATAACTTAGGGAACTACCCACTCCGATCAATGGAGTAGAAATAAACTTGGTAAACTATGAAAAATAAATAGTTTCAATACCTCAAGTGTAAACTGATGTACTAGTATATTGTATCCCATTAACTCTGGGCTTAGCATAAAAACAGGTATGTATACAAAGATTAAAAAGGTCAGTTTCTCGTTAGTTGTTCCAAGTAACACCTGTGGACATTGGGGGATTTAATGTACATTTGACAATAATATTATACACTTATACTGGACACTAAGTCTGCATCATCTCTGTTAAGGTTGAAAATAATATTACCTGTCTTGTAGGATCTACACAGAGTTGTGGAACTAGATTGGTGAATGTAAAATATGATTACACCACATGTATACCTTTGTCTATTTGTTCAGCATGAATTGAATGTTGTTTAACGGCTCATCCACACAGAAAAGGTTATTTAGAGCCGCCCCGGAGAGAATGGAAGGATACATAGGAATCCGGGAACCGTGCTCTACTCTTATTATTGAATAGATTCCTAGGGTTCTTTAACATGCTCGGAGGATAGACCGATACACGGGACTACCAGATTTACGTCCCCATCCGACGGACGAGGCTAAGGGAAAGTGTCTTGCCCAAGAATACACCGACGAAACTCAGTGGCACCACGGATGATTGAACCCCGGGCCTCCGGTTACAAATCCGCCGTGCTACCGACTGCGCCATGCCATGACATACGTTATAGTAAGTCAAACTTGCTCATGTCAAACTTGCTCATGCAACCATGTGCATTCAGCGACCAATTGTCTTAGGCAACCACTTTTGAGACCCTCGATCAGTTTCCTTCTATATTTTAAGCGCATTAAGTGACTTTTGCCTAACGCAACCAATGACCGTTGGTTTTCACACCAAATATCAATAACTTTGATCATTAAGCAATCGCTAATGAGATAAGAGGACTATCAAATCGTAAAATATCGGCTTATTGCATCCAAATTAAATAATCACGCCCTTACTTGTTGTTAACAACTGAAGTCAGAAAGGTGCAAACAACAATTTTTGTCGTAATTTTGATCATCTTCGATGCTTGATGTAAATACAAACGTCTTGACCCTTTGTGCAGAAAAAAATTTGAAACCGAAAACACGCGTCTGTACTTATTTGATTTTTTTATTATAGCATTTAGTTTGTCGATATATCAATGAAGTTTCCCTCTTTGTTTATTTATTAATTTAGGGTCTTTCTGCCGTTCTGTATATCTTCGATAGAAGATGCATCTGTATCAGACAATCAGAAACGATACCAGAATCTTGGCAAACTTCAAACTTTTTTTAGAAGAACTGTTCTAGATGTCTGTCTTGAAATCAAGCAAGCATCACAGAGGATCTGGACTATTTTGTCACAAAACAATCGTATCAATTACAACATTCTCGGTCATTTCTGATTAAAGGATTATTATTTAAGGATATTAGCCGAATGTTCCTGTTGATCGGTCTCGCGATATTCGAGATAGTAATTGACCTTGAAAACATTCATTTTCTTCACTCAGGCAAAATTACCGAAAAGTAGTCAAAAGATGACCATTCAATTAGACAAGACATACACAATCTGGCAAGAAATAAATGTTTAAAACGTAACTGATTTTCCCCCGACAACTGTATCATAAAACATGCGTTTACGATGTTATTTACAGTTGAATATTTTACTTTTGCTTGTGTCACGGAACTGTATTAGTAGGCTCAAATTCGAAAAGCACTGTTTTTTGGATACAGTTTTGTATTCATTCTATTCAACAACAGTTTTATTAAGCTACCGTTTTTAGACACTCCCTAGAGTGGTCGCTCAATACAAGTCTGGCTGTAAGTCATCCTCTTCTCTATGCATTGCTTTACATCTCCTTATAGTACACAACCGTGCGATAGTCTATGACCATACCTGTGTTTCAGTTTCTATACTGCTGTATTGTTGTTGTATCTTCTCTACGATCACCACATGGTTACCCTTCATGGTGCGCATATCTTCCATAATCTTGGCGATACAATTGCGTGCATACAAGTAGGGGATGTAGGCATGCTTCTCCGGACTGTCCTCTTCTACGTCCACTGTTGGCACAGAAGTCAGTGTTACAATTCTACATTCATACATTTTCTTTATTCACTATATGTTTTTATACACTATGTTTTTGAAAGATTTTGGTGATGAACAGTGTAAACATAAGCATTGGCAAAGCGAAGTTTAACGCGATACTATACTCAGTTGCAACTATAAAAGCATTGCCTGAATGATTCACTTCTATACAATTTTACTGATGCTTCCTTCTTAGAAAATGTCTGACTATATAATTATATACATAATGTCATCAAATATATAGAGAATATATAGAGAATATCATGTTAGTGCCTGATCTCATCCAGTTTATCAGGTGAGGCTGAGAAAAAAAAAAAATTCATTTTGTATATTTTTTGTCGTGTTTATTAATATACCTCAGGCTCACAAATAGTTGGTTTGCAGATGTTAAAATTATGGCTTGTGTGGTAACAGAGTGTAGAATAGGACCACTGCAAATCTCACTAGAGACAGAGGGCTATGAAAGCCCCCACCAACCCCACCGTATTCATTTTGTTATTTTTTGTCGTGTTCATTAAAGGCTTTCATCATGACTCTGCATGGGTAAACTTAGGAACGTAAATAGAGTGTCTACTGAAAAAAGGATCCAGACCCATTCTCCATATTTTATTTTGATGTAATGGAGGATGAGCTATTATGCTCATTCCTGTTTGGCGCCGTATAACCTATCTTGTGTTGGTGTTCCGTAAAACACGATTAAATGTAAACAACTTCAGCAACAAGCATTATCTGGCAGTTTGTGGCCTTTAATCTAACAAACATTACCTTTAATCTAACAAACATTACCTTTAATCTAACAAACATTACCTTTAATCTAACAAACATTACCTTTAATCTAACAAACATTACCTTTAATCTAACAAACATTACCTTTAATCTAACAAACATTACCTTTAATCTAACAAACATTACCTTTAATCTAACAAACATTACCTTTAATCTAACAAACATTACCTTTAATCTAACAAACATTACCTTTAACACCCTGGAAACCATCTTGAAGTTGGGCGTTTTCTCGTGCCGCCTCCTGTACACTAACTACACTAGTAGATAGGTTGGAGTGTTCCTTAGTTGCTTTGTTAGAGGAAGATGTGCTAGTAGGTACTACAAATGGCAGAGAATACAGTAAAATAAGAAACAAAATATGAAGAAAAACTTATACTTTTGGAAGCAGTCTTGTAAGAAAAGTTATATACATTAGTACAAAGAAGTCAGGAATGTTATCAGTTACCAGTTGTTAAAGTTACATATCAGTTACCAGTTGTTAATGTTACATATCAGTTACCAGTTGGTAATGTTACATATCAGTTACCAGTTGGTAATGTTACATATCAAATGTAGCTAAGACTATGGTATGTAAGGTATATAACAAAATATTTAGTTGAAGTAAAATATGTAATACAAAAGCAGAATAAACAACCAAAGAAGTATATATATGGTTAAAGGAATAAAAAGACTCTTTACCAACATATAAAGTTTTTAAGTAGCCATCTTCACACTATGCTAACAAGATCCAAATAATAAATAACTATTTATTGCATATGCATTTACAAACTGGAAACATCAATATTTGCCGATATGCGATGTGTTGTAAAGTCATATTGGGTGTGTAGTGTACTTGGAACTACATATGTAGACTCGTTTCATGAGATCGATGCAATGTACAGGTTCCTGTACATTTCATATATTATGTCACATGGTGGTAAAAATAACGCAAGCATCAAGTGTAGTTATCGCCAAGTTGCTATGTGTGACAAAAATGAATATATATGAGATTTCTCTATGGCCTGATACAAATGTTGTAATTTGTAACTATGAATCATTGCACGTGTTATAGGAAACTGTTAATGTTCCATCTATAGCTCTGAACCATTTTAGGTATGTCATGTGATAAAACAAATCATAGAATGCTGTTTTCATTGTGAAAAATACCCACAATGTTAGGAACATGTTTGTTTCAGATAAATCTTTTTGATACAAATAAAAGTTAAAACCTTTTTATTTTGTTCTAGTTATTTCTCTTATATTTTTATTAAAAACTGTTTTTTCGCCAAGTATGTACTACAGTTTAATATTAAACTGATAAAAAAAACATGAACACATATACATGGGAAAGATGGACAATGTCAAGTAACTTGAAAATTGCCAAGCTCAAAGAACAAGATAAATCTACAGACTTGGTTGAGTAAGTAAGGTAGAATACATTTTATAGGGCAATAGTAACTATTCCACCTAACAGTGGTTCGAGCAGGAACAATGTTATATGGATTAATGAAAACAAGGTCAAATTGATATTTGCACTGCTGTCACAACGATAATGCACAGCACTGAGCAGGCAATAGGGGAAAAGCTTGCAATTTATATAGGTATAGAGAGAATATTACATGCAAATAAGAGGCAAGCTACATACAGAAGGCTGTTATAAGGTCGCACCATAGTGTGCTGGCTAGCATGTTGGATCAGTGATTGAGGAGTTGGGACATCTAGCCCAGCCCAGACAGTTTGTGGATCGATTTCCAGCAAGCCCAGCTCAAATATTGTTTGGATCAAATTCCAGGAAGCCCAGACCTGACAGTTTGTGGATCAAATTCCAGCAAGCCCAGCCCGGACATTTGGGGATTAAATTCCACTGAGTCCAGCCCAGACAGCTTGTGATCAAATTCCAGCAAGCCCAGCCCAGACAGTTTGTGGATCAAATGCCAGCAAGCACAGCCCAGACAGTTTGTGGATCAAATGCCAGCAAGCCCAGCCCGGACAGTTTGTGGTTCAAATTCCAGAGACTTGAAAATATGTCTCATCTAACTAGCCAGATGAGACAATCAAATGCACCCTCAACCACGCACTCATCTGAGTCGCCCAAATACATTGTGATTCCCCGTGAATTCCTCACAATTAATGGAACCTATAAGACAGGTTGATGAGTCCCAATCAGATTAGTTTTGCCATGCGAATGTCTATGATTAGTTTTGCCATGCGAATGTCTATGATTAGTTTTGCCATGCGAATGTCTATGATTAGTTTTGCCATGCGAATGTCTATGCTACTTTGCCATGCGAATGTCTATGCTACTTTGCCATGCGAATGTCTATGCTACTTTGCCATGCGAATGTCTATGCTACTTTGCCATGCGAATGTCTATGCTACTTTGCCATGCGAATGTCTATGCTACTTTGCCATGCGAATGTCTATGCTACTTTGCCATGCGAATGTCTATGCTACTTTGCCATGCGAATGTCTATGCTACTTTGCCATGCGAATGTCTATGATACTTTGCCATGCGAATGTCTATGCTACTTTGCCATGCGAATGTCTATGCTACTTTGCCATGCGAATGTCTATGATACTTTGCCATGCGAATGTCTATGCTACTTTGCCATGCGAATGTCTATGCTACTTTGCCATGCGAATGTCTATGCTACTTTGCCATGCGAATGTCTATGCTACTTTGCCATGCGAATGTCTATGCTACTTTGCCATGCGAATGTCTATGCTACTTTGCCATGCGAATGTCTATGCTACTTTGCCATGCGAATGTCTATGCTACTTTGCCATGCGAATGTCTATGATACTTTGCCATGCGAATGTCTATGCTACTTTGCCATGCGAATGTCTATGCTACTTTGCCATGCGAATGTCTATGCTACTTTGCCATGCGAATGTCTATGATACTTTGCCATGCGAATGTCTATGCTACTTTGCCATGCGAATGTCTATGCTACTTTGCCATGCGAATGTCTATGCTACTTTGCCATGCGAATGTCTATGCTACTTTGCCATGCGAATGTCTATGCTACTTTGCCATGCGAATGTCTGCTACAATGTTATGCTACAATGTTATGCTACAATGTTATGCTCAAAAGAAACCAACATGTTTCTTGCACGATTTTTATTTAAAATACTGAATGAAAATAGAAACTTAAAAGACAGGTTGACGTCACGTCGCAGTAAATTATACAGAGGACAGTACAGTTTTTGTCATGCATATGTCTATGCTGCAATGTTATGCTCAAAAGAGGTCAACATGTTTCTTGCATGATCGTACAGGTCAGCGATTACTATGTGTACATAATTAACATGTATAATCTGACTTTACCTTCAGGGGTCACCTTGTTGTCTTTAGACAAGGGTAATCTAGAGGGGGCGGGGCCTTTCTTCTTCAAGGTAACTTTCTTCGTGTTATCCGTGTTAGTTTGAACTACAGGCAGAGACACTGACAAAACAATGTTAGTACAACAATGAACACATTATATATAAACTACAGTTCAACCTGTGCTTTGAGGTCAGCTTATGGAAAATGTTACCATGTCTATAATTTGAGTTGGTAGGGCAATACTGGCCTTTAAACACACCGTAGTACCCCTAATAGAAGTGCCCGGGCAGTTCCCCTTCTAGTAGTGCCCGGGCACTATGCAAAATACCCGGGGGGTAGTCTTATAAAATGATTTTTTTTTTATTGAATTGTTATGGGGAAATATTTGGATACAAAAAATCGAAAATATATTGAATTGTGAAGATTTTTTAATTATTATCGTCTATATATTATTTTATTTTTTTTGAAAAGGTTGGGGGCGCTACTATTAGGTGAGATGCTCTAATCAAGGGAGGTACGGATGTTACACCCATATTAGACGGTGAAAACTTGTATTTTAAGACATGTCAGCTTTCAACTGAAAGCAGTATTAACCCTTAACCCGCTAAGCACGACAGTCACTATAATAGCATTTGCATCCATTGCAAGTAACTCCCAGTCTGATCAGGGTTAACAATGTCCGACTGCTGATCAGTCATTTCCCCAAAAACACCCCTTTTTCACATGAATGGAATGGTCTTAATTCAAAGAAAGAACAATCCATTATATATATGTAACGGTTTATTGCCTTCTATACAGTTTTTATACTACATTTATTGGCATTAAGTTTCTAACTTAATAGGTGAACGTGAAACTATTGTAACTATATATAACTAAGGAACAAGATACAACAGTGTCACGCTGACCCCGCGATTAATAATGACCTCTAAATACAGGCGACTGCTGAAGCAACTAACACTCAAGCTTCACTATATTAACGTAAATAACTTGCAATTACTGTGGGTTAATCAATATGTCGACAAGACATAAAAAGGAAGTTATGAAAGTGTTTGGGTGTGTCCCCACACCTCATCCCCTCTCTAAATGTGTTAAAATTGGTAAAAATTGGACGATCAAAACAAAGTTGTATTTTTTATTTGTGTTTTGTCAAAAAAAAAATATGAAGTTGCGTACCCTCTCCCACAAACCCCACGGTAAACCTTAATCCTTATTCCTGTCACAATTGCAGCGAGATGTTTTCTAACCCACACTGATTTTAAAGGGATTACATCAGGATTTTCATGGGGGTCTAGGTGTCCGACTAAAAATTGACAAATATTAATATTTTCTATTCTTAATGTCCTAAACATAAAGAATGAGCCTAAAAATGATCCATTATTTGCAAAGAAATTCATTCTGCACAGTAAAACATGCCATCCTAGGTGACGCACCAGGGTTAATTTCAGCATTTTACGTCCGATTCCGTCCTAGCTATATGTTTTTTTTCAAAGTTTAGACATTAACAAAATGGCTCTAACATCATATTTTGATTGATATAAGTGCTTTATCATGAACTGTAACAATTTTATAATTTAAGATGTTTCTAGAAAAATCCTGATGTTCTCCCTTTAAATAACCCACAATAATTGTAACTACAACAGTTAATATGTGAAATTGTTAGTATTTCTGATTATCTAAGAAGTGTTAACTGTAATTGGAAAAAACACAAGGCCAAAAAACTTATATGTGTGGTTCCTATAACATGCTAGAAAAGATAGGGCAGGTTGGTAGGGAAGATATTTTGTTCCATTTATTTTCTAAAAATATTGTATTTTATATAAAAAAAACAAAAGTTCACTCAATACTTTTACAGGGACACATGGCAATCTTGATTTTTTGAAAACTCGCGGTTAGTTTTTCTATATAACATGCATTATTTCAATCATTAATAATTATTAAAAGAATAATATAAGCCAAACTGTTTTTGTATATTACTGACTTTTGATAATACTGCACCAATAATATATTTCAACATTTGGTAAAATAACATAGAAAATTGAAAAATCTAAATTTTATTTAATGACAAGCAAGCAGTTTTCAGTTTTAAAGTCAAAATGTTTGTTGATAAATAAGTAGAGACGCTAATATTGATGCTTTACAAAAACTTCAAGATTGCGGTGCGTCTCTTTAAAACCTAAAAAACTAACTTAAATATATATTTGTTGTCATCAGGGTCAGAATTGATAGAAAACATCATTCAATTTGAAAGGAATTTATTTTTTCAAACTTATTTTTTAAATAAAACGGGGTCGGTCAAGAAACTGGAACCACATATAATTTATTTGGCCTAGTCATACTAAAGCACCTATGTAAGTAAAACAAAGGGGATAAGTCTTTCTGTAATTAGTTATTTCTTGCAAAATAAGTGGCTGAATGTATGTTTACAAGTTTCTTTTTAAATATTAACCTAGAAGAGAAGGATACTGATGCAATGATGGTTGATAATATATCACACACCTACAACGTTCATGTTAAAAGCAACAAAGGTAGAGAGTCTAGACTAAGCAACTTGGGATATAAGTTTAATTTAGAGCATTTCAAAATAAGATAAAACAACAACTAAAGAAAATCTGAACATATCTATTCAGAACATTTAATATGTATAATATATAACATTTTACCTTTTCCGTCCTCATTTTCTTTCTGTTCCACCCAAGCCTCTGTAAAACAAAAAAGGAATGTTTTCTATTGACATCACACAATATCTGGGTTTACAGTTATGTCATTCGACTTCGGTTTACTTTTGAGACTAAATCCCTTTTATTACAGATTGTTACTGTAGTGTTTTTTCCTTTCCAAAAAATGTACTGTTTGTAGCTGTATCATAATCAATTTCGTAAAGTTAATGGACAGTGGCAAGAATTTAAGGAGTAGTGGCAAGCATCTGTTTACAATTACGGTAAGGAGTAGTGGCAAGCATCTGTTTACATTACGGTAAGGAGTAGTGGCAAGCATCTGTTTACAATTACGGTAAGGAGTAGTGGTGCCACTATGCCTTAATGGCCTGGGGAAGACCCTGAAACCAGACTGTGTTTCAGTTGCATATTTAACGTACATGTACACTAGAATAGGCCCCATAAAAAAATTAGTTTAGTCTGTAAAACTCAAAATTATATTTAATTGCATGCAATCAGTTTGAACGTCAAAATGATACTGGATTAATAAATCGAGCTGTTAATTTTAATGTTTGATAAAAACTTCAAGATTGCCATGCGTCCCTTTAACATACCTCTTGATGTTCTGGACACATTTGATCTGAGTGAAACAGCGCTGCCCATCGGGTACGCAGTCTCGTTTAACGGCGTCACATTGTTCTTCCTCAGCAATGGCGATGGCGATCGATTCTTTTTTTCACCTGGTGACAGAGTTTGAGATGGACTCGGAGTTCTCTCCCTTCCAAGCTTCTGGTCGACATGATCCTTTTTCTTCTTTTTGGTATCGGAGCTGCTTGGTCTTGGAGATGCACTGCTCTGTTTTGGAACCATCGTCTGGTTCTCAATTTCATCGTTGATAATATTGTCAGGATCCTAAGAAATTACAATGGTTTTTTTGGTTGGCAATAGACACTCAAGTTGGGAGAACATTTCAATAGTGAAAGGCATGTCATGTAGGAGAAATAATATAAGGGTTATATTATATGAGTGGTTAATTTATTTTTTCTTTCTCTGTAATTGGTTCAATTTTGATTTCATGTCCACTAACAAAATACAATTCGGTCTGTGGAAAGTGACATCTACTGAGGTTCAATGGTTTTTACATCTGTTTATAATTGGACACATTATAGACAAAAAAATATTTTTGTACTGTTATAAATATTTATACAAGGCTGACAAGAGACAACTATGAACGTGTGAGTAAAGGTATGATAAATGATCAGTTTTGCTATGCATTATTTTGGATTTATTGTTCTAATTATTTGAATAAAGTGATCTAATTTATTGGTGTATTATTTATTGGTGTATTATAATTGATACAGATAGTTATTTTTATATATACCATATACCACAATGATTATGGACTTTAAATATGGACCTGGTATTAATCTCATCAAAAGAATTTGTTTGTTTGTATGTGTTTTACGTCATTTTCAACACATAATAACTGATAAGGTTATATATGATGGTCGATTTCTTGTGGTGGAGGCAGACCACCCACATTTCCTGGGTAGAACCAGTATGGTACTACACCTCCGAACATCCATAAGAATCGACACTTCCTCACTTACAAGTCGAACTCCCGGTGGGATTCGAACCCGCAGTGGTGAGAGGCGAAGGTTTACAATGCAACATCATTAACCAATCGGCCACGGAGACGTAAGCTTTCATCAAATGAAATGAATTGGGTCTTACATCCCGTTAACACATCATATTTGGTCACATTGGGACAGCAACCTCAGTGGGAGATGAGATGAATAATGAATTTTCCCATCAGACATGAATCTGCTAGGGAGTGAACCAACATGGAGCAGCGGTCTGTAACTACCAAGGTGATATTTAACCTCAGGGAGTGAACCAACATGGAGCAGCGGTCTGTGACTACCAAGGTGATATTTAACCTCAGGGAGTGAACCAACATGGAGCAGCGGTCTGTGACTACCAAGATGATATTTAACCTCAGTGAGTGAACCAACATGGAGCAGAGGTCTGTGACTACCAAGGTGATATTTAACCTCAGTGAGTGAACCAACATGGAGCTGAGGTCTGTGACTACCAAGGTGATATTTAACCTCAATGAGTGAACCAACATGGAGCAGCGGTCTGTGACTACCAAGGTGATATTTAACCTCAGGGAGTGAACCATCATGGAGCAGAGGTCTGTGACTACCAAGGTGATATTTAACCTCAGGGAGTGAACCAACATGGAGCAGCGGTCTGTGACTACCAAGATGATATTTAACCTCAGTGAGTGAACCAACATGGAGCAGAGGTCTGTGACTACCAAGTTGATATTTAACCTCAGTGAGTGAACCAACATGGAGCAGAGGTCTGTGACTACCAAGGTGATATTTAACCTCAGTGAGTGAACCAACATGGAGCAGAGGTCTGTGACTACCAAGTTGATATTTAACCTCAGTGAGTGAACCAACATGGAGCAGCGGTCTGTGACTACCAAGATGATATTTAACCTCAGTGAGTGAACCAACATGGAGCAGCGATCTGTGACTACCAAAGTGATATTTAACCTCAGTGAGTGAACCAACATGGAGCAGCGATCTGTGACTACCAAAGTGATATTTAACCTCAGTGAGTGAACCAACATGGAACAGCGGTCTGTGACTACCAAGGTGATATTTAACCTCAGTGAGTGAACCAACATGGAGCAGCGATCTGTGACTACCAAAGTGATATTTAACCTCAGTGAGTGAACCAACATGGAGCAGCGATCTGTGACTACCAAAGTGATATTGAACCTCAGTGAGTGAACCAACATGGAGCAGCGGTCTGTGACTACCAAGGTGATATTTAACCTCAGTGAGTGAACCAACAGGGAGCAGCGATCTGTGACTACCTTGGTGATATTTAACCTCAGTGAGTGAACCAACAGGGAGCAGCGATCTGTGACTACCAAGGTGATATTTAAACTCAGTGAGTGAACCAACATGGAGCAGCGGTCTGTGACAGTGAACCAACAGGGAGCAGCGATCTGTGACTACCAAGGTGATATTTAACCTCAGCAAAAGTCCTAAATGTATATTATAGGTAAATACACCGAATTTGAAATAGTCTCGCCTCTCACTGCTGTGGGTTCGAATCCCACTGGAAGCTCAACTTGTCATTTTTACGGTTGGCGGGAGGTATACTGTGGTGTAATAAACCAGGAATAAGTGACCGTCAAACATAGCGTAAAATATGCTGAAAAATGACCTTAAACAGCAAACAGATATAAATATAATGTAGTCCCGTAAAAGTATTTCTTGATGAAAGGTTTCTTAGGCTAATATTTGGAAAGCAATCAGTGTACATGTTTACAGTATTATCGTGTACGCATTTAAAAACTCAATTTACTTGCAATGTCAATGGAAGCGTCAATATTCATATTCAACATTCTGTAAAGTCATATTGGGTGTGTGATGTAATTGGAACTTCTCTTTTGCATACTTGTTCGTGAATGGTGCAATGTAGTTACATATATAACATCCCAGGAAGTATGTCACGTGATAAAAACAAATCTCGTAATATGTTGTTTCATTCAGGAAAAGGTCCACAATGTTACGAAACTATGTTTGTTTCAAATGCATGTTTATGATGAAAATAAAATGTTAAAACGTTATGTTTTTGTTCTAATTTGTTCTGCAAAATGAGACAGGCCCGGAATGGATTTCGAGGAGCCCCGGGCGTCGGGCTATCCTATTTTTTGAGCACTGACTTCCGTGGATAAATATTGCGCTCCTGAAGTTCCGCAATATTAATACACGGAAGAACTTGTGCATATATCCCAAAACAAATCTAATAACCTATAAATATTTTTAATCATTTGATCCCTTTGGAACAATTCTGTGTATAAATGATCAGAGCGGTGGTATACCTCACGTGTATTATCCTTTATATTGTCCATTGTGGCCGACCTGACAGAGACTTGGGAACCTTGCAAATCTTCTGGTTCAACGCCTGTTGAGGTAAAACAAGTAAATTATTACAGCAGTGGTAAAAGTAGTGTAATTATTTCAGTATAATGTGGTTCAAACAAACAAGCTAGAAGCCATACATATATTTTGGATAAAAGACAGAAAATGTTGTCCATGTCAATATTTTATTGGTGGGACATGCACCCAGATCCCCCTATATCGGTTCATGTCTTCGACAGTCAATTAATTCTTTATAATAGACAGGTCATTGGTGGAGGGCATTCGCACAGACCCCCTATATCACTTCTAACACTTCATGCCTTCTGCAGTATAAAAGCCTGGTCATACCTTACGGTTTAGCGAGTTTGTTGGTGGAGGGACTTTAAACCTCAGAACAACACACATAGACACTGTTGTGGAACCATTGTCTGGTTCTCAATTTCATCATTGATAATCTTGTAAGGATCCTTAGAAATTACAAAGTTTTTAATTGGTTTTTGAAAGACAATTGGTAGAACAATGCAATAGCAAGGGGCCATGATATGTAGTAGAAATTGCCAACACAACACACACCTTCCTGTATTTCTTTCTCCACATCTTTCTCTATTTTCTCTATTTTCTTCCTCGCCACAGCTGGGGACGGAGACTTCAGCTTCTTCTTCTTGATCTTCTCCTTTGATGCCATCCTGGCCAGCAGGATTCTAAAAATTAATTTTATGACATTAAAACAAGGTTTGGGCAGAAGCATGAGAAGGTAAGTTCAAAAGACAAAACTGATCCATATTTCAAAATTTTTAATTCTGAAAGTCAACTGTTTTCATTCATTTTTACTGTCCATAAATCATATTTTCTAACGTCAAAAATTCAAGTCTTTACCCGGCTGAGGGCCTCAACTTCCGTTATAATATTTAGTATTAGTACTGTATTGTATCACTACTAGTGATTAGTACTGTATTGTATCACTACTAGTGATGGGCTAGTACTGTATTGTATCACTACTAGTGATGGGCTAGTACTGTATTGTATCACTACTAGTGATGGGCTAGTACTGTATTGTATCACTACTAGTGATGGGCAATCAGTTCCAAAATCACAATCCATTATTAACTACAGTCGGAAATCACGTCGGTTATAATTTGATGATAAAATGCCTTTTTAAAATATAAAAAAAATAAACATTTTCTATCATTTATTTTCAATGTCTATCTAAAATAATTTTAATTTAAGACCCCTGAAATTTGTTATCCAAACTATTAAGGCAAACTAAAGTTATTTGAGACTTTTTGTTGCCGCAGCAACAGTAAGTTCACATCAAGAAGTATTTCAGCTGTAAAATATTATTTCTCAACTTATCAAAACTGAGACATTTTATTTACAACAATGAATTCCAGTTTCAATGCAGAATATCATTTGCTGAAACATGCATTCAAAACAAAACAAAATTAACAAGCAATGTTTCTCGACATTATAATTTACCTTTCATAGTCGGTTCAAAAGCTCATCAGCGTATGTTGTCTCATTGTAATTTGTATATCTTGCCGACTCGAAATAAATCTTATTACTACTTTTTATGAAGTTGACAAAAGGCACGACTCATTTTGAAGAGGACCTTCCTTTTTCTTTTTAAATTTCCACAATTTAGATATCACATTACCTCCAGGGTATCGTCTGTAGTGTGATCTCCTTTATGACCCAACGGATGTAAATGAGTGCAAGTAAACTAACTTGAATATGTTGTTGCCGACAAACCGATCAACTTTGGATTATACATGTTATACGCGATCATAGGCCTAATTACTGCATTTATCTTTTTAGTAATTTTTTTTACTACTTCAAAGGAGATTCCCTGTCTCGCTGCATCGATCTTATAACTTTATTGTGTACATTGTGAGTGAAGTCCCGAAAAATACATGATTTCTGAGATTTCAATGTCCTATTATTTAATAGCGAGTTCCTTTTTTGTTTATTGATTCCATTTCCTTCTAAACTTATTAATAAATGGAGGTGTCTTTCACAACACACTACTTAACAGACAGGGGACCATAAATGCCTGTAAGAATGCTTTGCAATTTATTTGTATTTGAAAAAACACACGCTATATTGAACTTCGAAATGTTGCATGTCATAAAATAAAGTATAATTAACTTTTTTAACTGAAATTTTAAAAGGCCCCTCTTTTGCCATACAAAAATTAGAATTTAGAGAGTAAGCGCATTTTATTCACTTTTAAACTTTGTTTGTTTAAATTATGGTCAAACAATAGTAACTAGTTTCCATTCATTTCACGTAAATAACACTTACCTGTCGTATTATTTTCTTAAAACGCACTCAATTAAGCAAGCACCTGTACAAATCTACTGGCAGCCATTTGTAAACAACCATAGAGATACACATTGACGTCATAAATTTTCTTCGTTTAGACTGGTTTTGCTGAAAGTGGCTATATACACGATTGCCGTATATGAAACCTTGTTCATTTATTAATTGATACATGGACCATTGGTTCGTTTCATGGATTAATTGGTTCATTGGTGTATTGGTTGATTCACTGATGGATCAATTAATGGATTGATTCATTCAGTCATGGATTGATTCATCCATTCATGGATTGATTTATTACTTTTTGTTTTCATTCATGTATTCAATCGTAGATTCATATTCATTCATGGATTCATTAGTTGATTTATGGATTCATTCCTTTATTCAAGGATTCATTCATTCGTGGATTCATGTTTTAAAGAAGTTTGAAATAATAAAATAAGTTCATTCTCTGATGCATGATAATAAACATATAATTATATGTACTCACCGCACAAATATAACAAGCTATAAATTGACCTTGGTCAATTTTATTCAAATGTGACTATGTGGTCAAATTTGGGTTACGCTCCAGATGTCACATGTTAAATACCGATTTATATAGGGAAATAACTTGAAAATGTACTTCTTTAAACCACAATAGCTATGGCTCTTTCAATACAGAGTATATCGCATGTAGCATTAATATGATGGGCTCCTTAGCCCAAGCGTGTTCAAATAGTGACCATGTAATTATATTTGGCCCGGCCACAAGGATCACAGCTTCAACCTGTTCAATGTTTGTATCGGCGCAAGAGAGGGTATTGTCATCAACATAATTATATAGACTGGTACGCAATTCAGCCATGGACATATCGAGAAGAACGCGGTGTGCCTAGGAAGGCAGAACATATCAACAAGAACAAGAACAATAGAGAACATAGAGAACCAGTGTACCGGAAGCGCATGACGCGCACGGGTTTCTCGCAGGTTAACCGCGCTAAGATTTTTATGTAAAACTTGCAATATTTATCGTTCGCTTTACTGTGGCCACATCCTTGGTTAAATTAGACATCCTCAGTAGAGGGTTATGATGACAAGACCACTGGCAGTAGCTCTAGCCGCTAGAGTTCAGATTGGCTGGATATTGGTTCATTGGTAGATGTACAGGACACAGGTAAATAGTGAGGCTCCCTACCATGGTTTGTTTGAATGGTGTTTTACGGCATTTTTAACACATGTTGTGCTAAATATGATGGTTGATATTGTTTGTGGTAGACAGGGCAGATAGAGGATTTGAGATTATGGGGGTGGGGGGGTGGGGGGGGGGGGGGGTGTACGCATGACGGGTACACCCCCTTGTATGGGCGTGGGGGAGCATGACAGAGATTGTCATGCGCCCCCTTGGTTCCGCCCCTGGTAGAAATATACCAGCCCAGTTTAGCCGAGTAGCTTATAGTTGTATCTTGGGTGTACATGGCAACGTGACAAAGCAAATGTGGAAGACTTGACACTCCAAGCAAAGGGCAGATAACTTAATAATTTTAGGTTCAACTTTGCGTTTAGGTCACTTTTTCACAAACTGTATGCACTAGACCTTAAAAACTTTGCTTATAGTTGTATCTTGAGTGGTACATCGCAACGGACAAAGCAAATATGGAAGTGACCTTGACCCTCCAAGCAAAGGCAGATAACCTTATAATTTTTACCTTCAACTTTGGCGTTCTAGGTCACTTTTCACAAACTGTATGCACTAAGACCTTTCAAACTTTGCTTATAGTTGTATAGTTTGAGTGGTACATTGCAACGTGACAAAGAAAATGTGGATGTGACCTTCACCATCCAAGCAAAGGGCAGATAACTTTAATTGTTACATTTACATCACTTTCTCATGAACTAGAATTATGCACTAGATGTTATAAACCTAATTTATAGCTTAATCTTTGAAGAAAACATGCTATTTTGACCTGAGTTGTGTCTTCGATAGTGCATCTTTTTTTTTGGATGCCTGGATTTCATCTATGACCTTGACCTACTTTTTGGAGCTGATGATTTTTAGCTCTACTGGCCAAAGGCCTTCAATTTTCATCCGATTCTTTACCAAACTTTAGCAGATTGTTAATATCAATGAAAGCTCGCACAAGTTCGAAAACCAGCCAGATCGGACCATTAACAGCGGAGTTATGGCCCTTGATTTAGTTAAAAATGCTATATTTTGCCTTGTTAATACGATAGTGCTTTCATTTTTCATCTAATCTTTACCAAACTTTACCAGATGTTTTTGCCTTCTTCTTTTTTTTTATTATTATTAGTGTATTTTTTTTTTAATAGTTATATATTGTTTGTTTTAATTTTTTCTTTCTTTTTTTTTTTGATGTTAACGCCGTGTTAGCAGGAAGCATTGCTGTGCCTATTGCATTTTTTTCCAGTTCGTTGATTTTTGATGGAGTTGCGGCCCCTTGACATTTTTTTTTTTAATTTCTTGTCGGTGCTACTCCTCCTAAATGCCTTGTTGGATTTCGACGAAACTTGGCAGGAAGCATCGGTAAGATGTCTAGTTGTGCATTATCGCGCTTTTGTTTCAGTTTGCTGATTGATGACGGAGTTATATGGCACTTTGACATTTTACTTTAAATTTCTTGTCGGCGCTACACCTCTTTAACGGCTTGTTGGATTTCTACAAAATTTGCAGGAAGCCTCAGTATGATGTCTAGTTGTGCAAAGCATGGTATATCAATGAAATTTTGGACAAGTTCGAAAACCAGCTAGATCTAGTTAGTAATGACAGGTTATGGCCCTTGATTTTGCTGTATTGTATTTTCCTTTGTTAAAATCTGTAGTTACTTCATTCTTTATCTGATCTTTACCATATTTGTTTAGAATGTTAATATAACCTCCCCCCCCCCCCCCCCCCCCCCCCCCCTTTTTATGAAATTTATTCATAGAAGAAAGTGGGACAAATTAAAAAATGTCAATGCCAGACTAGACACAGCAGACTTATTGCCCATGATTACCAGGTGAGCGATCTAAGGCCATCCTATCCCTGTTGTTTTTGCAATGTTTTAAAAAACTTACTGATGGGAATTTTATGTCGACAACCCTTGATATAAGAGCCGTTTTAGCCAGTAGGGCATCCACAGGCACTCTTGGGCCTCATGTTTTTAATAGAATGTCATTTTGTTTTTAAACAAATGCACTTAAATGTCATCTCAGCAATCTCCATTGTTTTAAGTTACTTAAAGGTTTACAAACTTTCATTTAAGCATCATTGGCCGTTTTATTTTTAAGTCCAGCCCCCGTTGGGCGAGACATGTGAATCCACGGATTTCTTGTTGTTTATATATAATCGCCAACTGTTATACTATACTATAAAAATTGTACAAATGAAGTTCCTAGGGTAAAAAATGGCTGCACCGCGGGGTTTCCTATCCGTCCATTTCCATACAAACATCTTCTTCTTAGCGATCACAATGTCGTCCAGGTGTATGTGCGTTCGTCCGTCTGTGCGTCCATGTGTGGTAAAATGTACCTGTTGTTGGCGGGATAACTACTTTAAATGTTATATAATATTGATAGAACAAATTTTAATTTAATTAATTATGGCAGAACAGTTGTTTGTCTCTTGGTAAAATGCTATTAAATTATCTTAAATTTGATAAAATAGATATTTCTATTATTAATATTCTGAATGAATAAAATAATCTTATTATATAGAGATTACTTAACTGCTGGGCTCGATTATAGGGAAATCCTTACAGAAACATTTTTGTTTTTATAGAGCTTCATGATTGTTGACCTCTCGTTGTATTTCAGCTATTTGAACTATCAGCATGATATGATAAAGGCCTGATGACAAGGACAGAGAACGAATCAGAGAACTATTTGGTAAAAGGTAGGACAGCTTTCAGAAATCTTAAAGAGACACATGGCAATCTTGAAGTTTTTATCAAGCATTAAAATTAGTGTCTCGATCTAATAAACCAGTATCGGAATGCCATGAGTTTTAAAATAAGATTGTCATGTGTCCCTTTACTTTTCTGTGTCGCCTTTTCGAAGAAAAATGCGATACATAAGGATAACTTTGTCGTCCGTCAGTCCCCGTCACGAAAACTTAACTTTGGCTATAACTCTCATTTCTTGATATTCATCAAAGTTTCCATAATTTTTTGTGTACTCATCATGACAACATAGACATGACCATACTAAAATATAAAGGTCAGTGTCACGATGAAGGTCATTATATGGATTAAATGCTCATTTTTAGCCAAGAGCCAGCAGAGCTTAGGGGATGGCGAATTGTCCGTCGTCCGTTCCGTCGTCCGTCCGTCCGTCGTCCGTCGTTAACTTTAGGGTCTTCATTTTTTCATCCGATCTTTACCAAACTTTAACAGGTTGTTAATATCAATGAAAGCTCGGACAAGTTCGAAAACCAGCCAGATCGGAATAATTTCATTGGAGTTATGGCCCTTGTTTTGCTGAAAAATGCCATATTAAGCCTTGTGAACACTCTAGCACCTTCATTTATTATTTGATCTTTACCAAAACTTGTACAGATTGTTAATATGAATGAAAGCTCGAACAAGTTTGAAAACCAGCCAAATCGGATCTGTAACACCGGAGTTATGGCCCTTGTTTTTTCTGAAAAATGCTATTTTCTGCCTTGTGAACACTCTTGGGCCTTCAATATTAATCGGATCTTTACTTAACTTTGCCAGTGTCTTTATATCAATGAAAGCTCAAACAAGTTTGAAAACCGGCAAGTTTGAAATAATTTCAATGGAGTTATGGCCCTTGTTTTGCTGAAAAATGCCATATTAAGCCTTGTGAACACTCTAGCACCTTCATTTATTATTTGATCTTTACCAAACTTGCACAGATTGTTAATATCAATAAAAGCTCGGATAAGTTCGAAAACCAGCTAGATCGGACTATTACCAGCAGAGTTATTGCCCTTGATTTAGTTAAAAATGCTATATTTTGCCTCGTTTAAGACGATAGAGGCTTCATTGTTCATTCGATCTTTACCAAACTTTATCAGATTGTTAATATCAATGAAAGCTCGGACAAGTTCGAAAACCAGCCAGATTGGTCCAGTATCGGCGGAGTTATGGCCCTCGATTTAGTTAAAAATGGTAAATTTTGCCTCAAGACGATAGGGTCCTCATCTTTCACTCGATCTTTACCAAACATAGGCAAATGGTGTGTCATTGGGTGATCTTAGTTCAAGCCACATAGGCACCACTGGTGTGTCATTGGGTGGTCTTAGTTCGAGCTACATAGGCAACTGGTGTGTCATTGGGTGATCTTAGTTTGAGCCACATAGGCACCACTGGTGTGTCATTGGGTGATCTTAGTTGGAGCCACATAGGCAACTGGTGTGTCATTGGGTGATCTTAGTTTGAGCCACATAGGCACCACTGGTGTGTCATTGGGTGATCCTATGGGCGAACCACATAGGCACCACTGGTGTGTCACATTGGGTGATCTTAGTTCGAGCCACATAGGCAACTGGTGTGTCATTGGGTGATCCTACGGGCAAACCACATAGGCACCATTGGTGTGTTACATTGGGTGATCTTAGTTCGAGCCACATAGGCAACTGGTGTGTCATTGGGTGATCCTACGGGCGAACCACATAGGCACCACTGGTGTGTCATTGGGTGATCTTAGTTTGAGCCACATTGGCAACTGGTGTGTCATTGGGTGATCTTACGGGCAAACCACACAGGCACCACTGGTGTGTCATTGGGTGATCTTAGTTCGAGCCACATAGGCAACTGGTGTGTCATTGGGTGATCTTAGTTCGAGCCACATAGGCACCACTGGTGTGTCATTGGGTGATCTTAGTTCGAGCCACATAGGCAACTGGTGTGTCATTGGGTGATCTTAGTTCGAGCCACATTGGCACCACTGGTGTCATTGTGTGATCCTACGGGCGAACCACATAGGCACCACTGTTGTGTTACATTGGGCGATCTTATGTTCGAGCCACATAGGCACCACTGGTGTGTCATTGGTTGATCCTACGGGCGAACCACATTGGCAACTGGTGTGTCATTGGTTGATCCTACGGGCGAACCACATAGGCACCACTGGTGTGTTACATTGGGTGATCTTAGTTCGAGCCACATAGGCACCACTCGTGTGTCATTGGGTGATCCTACAGGCAAACCACAAAGGCACCACTGGTGTGTCATTGGGTGATCTTAGTTCGAGCCAAATAGGCATCACTGGTGTGTCATTGGGTGATCCTATTGGCAAACCACATAGGCACCACTAGTGTGTCATTGGGTGATCTTAGTTCGAGCCACATAGGCAACTGGTGTGTCATTGGGTGATCTTAGTTCGAGCCACATAGGCACCACTGGTGTGTCATTGGGTGATCTTAGTTCGAGCCACATAGGCAACTGGTGTGTCATTGGGTGATCTTAGTTCAAGCCACATAGGCACCACTGGTGTCATTGTGTGATCCTACAGGCAAACCACAAAGGCACCACTGGTGTGTCATTGGGTGATCTTAGTTCGAGCCACATAGGCACCACTGGTGTGTCATTGGGTGATCTTAGTTCAACCACATAGGCACCACTGGTGTGTCATTGGGTGATCTTAGTTCAACCACATAGGCACCACTGGTGTGTCGTTAGGCGATCCTGTGTTCGAGCGACAAGCGCCATTGGCACCACTGGTGTGTCGTTGGGCGATCCTGTGTTCGAGCGACATTGGCAACACTGGTGTGTCATTGGGCGATCCTGTGTTCGAGCGCCATTGGCACCACTGGTGTGTCATTGGGCGATCCTGTGTTCGAGCGACATTGGCAACACTGGTGTGTCATTGGGCGATCCTGTGTTCGAGCGCCATTGGCACCACTGGTGTGTCATTGGGCGATCCTGTGTTCGAGCGACATTGGCAACACTGGTGTGTCATTGGGCGATCCTGTGTTCGAGCGACATTGGCAACACTGGTGTGTCATTGGGCGATCCTGTGTTTGAGCGACATTGGCATCACTAGCATGTCCTTGGGCAATTCTGTTTTTGAGTCACATTGGCCCCACTGCTGTGTTGTTGGGTGATCCTATGTTCGAGCGACATTGGCATCACTGGCGTGTCCTTATGCGATCCTACTTTAGAGTCACATTGGCACCACTGCTGTATTGTTGGGTGATCCTATGTTCGAGCAACATTGGCATCACCGGCATGTCCTTCGTCGATCCTACTTTTGAGTCACATTGGCACCACTGTTGTGTCCTTGGGTGATACCGTGTTTGAGCAACATTTGCACCACTGCGGTGTCGTTCGGCAATCCTACGTTCTAGTGACATTGGCATCACTGCTGTCCTTGGGGGATCATACGTTTGAGCCATATAGTCACCACTGCTGTGTTTTGGGTGATCCTATGTTTGAGCCACATAATCACCACTGGTGTGTCTTTCTTTGGCAATCCTACTTTCGAGTGACATTGGCCTCACTGGCGTGTCCTTGGGCAATCCTACTTTTGAGTCACACTGGCACCACTGCTGTGTCCTTGGATGATACTACATTTGAGTAACATTGGCACCACTGAGGTGTCCTTGGGCAATCCTATGTTCGAGTGACATTGGCATCACTGCTGTCCTTGGGCGAACCTACGTTTGAGCCATATAGTCACCACTGCTGTGTTCTTGGGCGATCCTAAGTGTGAGCCACATAGTCACCACTGGTGTGTCTTTGGGCAATCCTACTTTCGAGTAACATTGAAGACACTTCCTTTAGCCATGTCAAACATGTTAAAGAACCCTGAGAATCTATTCAGTAGTATGATTAGGGCACTGTTCCCTAATTCCTTTATATCCTTAGCCTCTTTTTGGGGCAGCTGCAAATAACTTGAACACTGAGTTGTTAAACAATTAAATACTTCTATCCACTGTTTACCACTTACCACAAAATATATGTGTACATTGTAATTTCACTCCAATCATGTCTTAACCATTCCAAGGCTGTAGCCCTACTGTCAACCTTCTTATGTTTGTGACGTCATATACCTTGCTTCTTACCTATCCTTGTGTGCCCACTAATGCAGCCCGACTATGCACGAAAATTGCCCGGAGAGGTACCTGGAGTCTTCTTCCACCAATGGAAGCTGGAAAAGTCGCCATATGACCTTAGCTGTTTAATCGACTATAAAAATCAATGCAATTCAATTCATTTCCACGAATGGAAGCTGGAAAGTCGCTGTATGACCTTAGCTGTTGGTGAGACTATAAAACCCAATTCAATTGAATGCTTCATTTCCTGTTATAATCTTTTTTTCTTTTTTTGTTTGGACTCAATTTCAAGCATTTATCACCTTCAACATTGTTATAACATCTTTCTGAGCCTATCTTTCAAAATTAACACTTTTACATTATTTCCAAATAGAGCATTAATCATTATCCATCGACTATTTTAAATCCGTTTCCTTACAGTTTTTATTAATTTCCTTACAGTGGTTATTCCTTTCCTTACAGTTTTTATTGCTTTCCTTACATTTTTTATTCATTTCCTTACAGTGGTTATTCCTTTCCTTACTGTTTTTATTCATTTCCTTACAGTTTTTATTCATTTCCTTACAGTGGTTATTCCTTTCCTTACAGTTTTTATTCCTTTCCTTACAGTTTTTATTCATTTCCTTACAGTTTTTATTCATTTCCTTACAGTGGTTATTACTTTCCTTACAGTTTTTATTCATTTCCTTACATTTTTTATTCATTTCCTCCCGTGTATCGGTCTATCCTCCGAGCACGTTAAAGAACCATAGGAATCTATTCGATAATAAGAGTAGGGCAGGTTCCCGGATTCCTATGTATCCTTCCCCTCTCTCTGGGGCGGCTCTAAATAACCTATACTGTGTTGATGAGCCGTTAAACAACATTCAATTCATTTCCTTACAGTTTTTATTCATTTCCTTACAGTGGTTATTCCTTTCCACACAAAGTTTCTCAACTATCCCACTACTCTACATACATGCTAATTGTTTAGATACATCTTAACATAGTGACAGCCTTGCCCCACCATTCTACATGTTCATTTCTAGTGTGACAGGCTTGCCCCACCATTCTACATGTTCATTTCTAGTGTGACAGCCTTGCACCACCATTCTACATGTTCATTTCTAGTGTGACAGCCTTGCCCCACCATTCTACATGTTCATTTCTAGTGTGACAGGCTTGCCCCACCATTCTACATGTTCATTTCTAGTGTGACAGCCTTGCACCATCATTCTACATGTTCATTTCTAGTGTGACAGCCCTGCCCCACCATTCTACATGTTCATTTCTAGTGTGACAGCCTTTCACCATCATTCTACATGTACATTTCTAGTGTGACAGCCATGCCCGACCATTCTACATGTTCATTTCTAGTGTGACAGCCCTGCCCCACCATTCTACATGTTCATTTCTAGTGTGACAGGCTTGCCCCACCATTCTACATGTTCATTTCTAGTGTGACAGGCTTGCCCCACCATTCTACATGTTCATTTCTAGTGTGACAGCCTTGCACCACCATTCTACATGTTCATTTCTAGTGTGACAGCCTTGCCCCACCATTCTACATGTTCATTTCTAGTGTGACAGGCTTGCCCCACCATTCTACATGTTCATTTCTAGTGTGACAGCCTTGCACCATCATTCTACATGTTCATTTCTAGTGTGACAGCCCTGCCCCACCATTCTACATGTTCATTTCTAGTGTGACAGCCTTTCACCATCATTCTACATGTACATTTCTAGTGTGACAGCCATGCCCGCCATTCTACATGTTCATTTCTAGTGTGACAGCCCTGCCCCACCATTCTACATGTTCATTTCTAGTGTGACAGCCTTGCACCATCATTCTACATGTACATTTCTAGTGTGACAGCCATGCCCGACCATTCTACATGTTCATTTCTAGTGTGACAGCCCTGCCCCACCATTCTACATGTTCATTTCTAGTGTGACAGCCTTGCACCATCATTCTACATGTACATTTCTGGTGTGACAGCCATGCCCGACCATTCTACATGTTCATTTCTAGTGTGACAGCCCTGCCCCACCATTCTACATGCTCATTTCTAGTGTGACAGCCTTGCCCCACCATTCTACATCTACATTTCTAGTGTGACAGCCTTGCCCCACCATTCTTCATGTACATTTCTAGTGCAACAGCCTTGCCCCACCAGTCAACATGTACATTTCTAGTGTGACAGCCTTGCCTCACCATTCTACATTTACATTTCTAGTGTGACAGCCCTGCCTCACCATTATACATGTACACTTCTAGTGTGACAGCCTTGCCCCACCATTCTACATGTACATTTCTAGTGTGACAGCCTTGCCCCACCATTCTACATGTACATTTCTAGTGCAACAGCCCTGCCCCACCTTTCTACATGTTCATTCCTAGTATGACAGCCCTGCGCCTCCATTCTGTATGTACATTTCTCGTGTGACAGCCTTGCCCCACCATTCTACATGTACATTTCTAGTATGTCAGCCTTACTCCACCAATCTATATGTTCTTAGATACATCTTAACAAGGTGACAGCCTTGCCCAACCATTCTACATGTTCATTTCTAGTGTGACGGTTTTGCTCCACCATTCTACGTGTTCTTAGATACATCTTAACAGAGTGACAGCCTTGCCCCACCATTTTGCATGTTCTTAGATACATCTTAACAGAGTGACATCCTTGCCCGGGCAACACCATTCTGCTTGTTCTTAGATAGATCTTTAACAGAGTGACAGCCTTGCCCTACCATTCTACATGTTCATTTTAGTGTGAAAGCCTTGCACCATCAATCTGCATGTCTTTAGATACATTTTAACAGGGTGACAGCCTTGCCACACCACTCTACATGACTGTTAATTTCTAATATGACAGCCTTGCCACACCACTCTACATGACTGTTAATTTCTAATATGACAGCCTTGCCCCACCATTCTACATGTTCATTGATAGTGTGACAGCCTTGCCCCACCAATCTGCATGTTCTTAGATACATCTTAACAGGGTGACTGCCATGCCCCACCATTCTACATGTTCTAAGATACATCTTAACAGGATGGCAGCCTTGTCCTACCATTCTACATGTTCATTTATAGTGTGAAAGCACTGCCCCACCATTCTACATGTTTGTTTCTAGTGTGACAGCCTTGCGCCACCAATCTGCATGTTTTTTAGATACAGTTTAACAGGGTGACAGCTTTGCCACACCATTCTACATATTCATTTCTAGTGTGATGGCCTTGCACCAGCATTCTACAGTTTAATTTCTGGTGTGACAGCCCTTCCCCACCATTCTACATGTTCATGTCTAGTATGACATCATTGCCACAGCATTCTACATATTTATGTCTAGTGCCTTCTAGTATGAAAGCCCTTGCGCACCATTCTACATGTTTATTGCTAGTGTGACAGCCCTGCTGCCAAACTATTCTACTTGTTCATTTCTACCGTGACAGCCATGCCCCACCAATCTACATGTTCTTAGATACATCTAAGCAGGGTGACAGCTTTGCCTTTCCATTCTACATGTTCTTAGATACATTTCAACAGGGTGGCAGCTTTGCCCCATTATTCTGCATGTTCTTATATACATATTAACAAGGTGGCTACCTTGCCCCAACATTCTACGTCATGTTCGTATGTACATCTTAACAAGATGGCAGCCTTGCCCCACCGTTTTACATGTTCTTATGTACATCTTAACAAGGTGACTGCCTTGCCTCACCATTCCAAATGTTCTTATGTACATCATTGCAAGGCTTGCCCCACCATTCTACATGTTTTTATGTACATCTTAACAAGGTGGCTGCCTTGACACACCATTCTACATGTTCTTATGTAGATCTTAACAAGGTGACTGCCTTGCCCCACCATTCTACATGTTCCTATATACATCTTAATAAGGTGGCAGCCTTGCCCCACCATTCTACATGTTCTTATGTACATCTTAACAAGGTTGCTTTCTTGCCCCACCATTCTACATGTTCTTATGTACATCTTAACAAGGTGGCTGCCTTGACACACCATTCTACATGTTCTTATGTACATCTTAACAAGGTGACTGCCTTGCCCCACCATTCTACATGTTCCTATATATATCTTAATAAGTTGGCAGCCTTGCCCCACCATTCTACATGTTCTTAGATGCATCTTAACAGTTTGACAGCCTTTCCCCATCGTCTGCATATTCTTAGATAATCTTAACAGCATTGCCCAACCATTCTACATGTTCGTTTTTAGTGCGACAGCCATGTCCCACCATTGTGCATGTTTGATTCTAGTGCGACAGCCTTGCGCCACCAGTCTGCATGTTTTAGATACATTTTATCAGGGTGACAGCCTTGCCACACCATTCTACATGTTCTTTTGTAGTATGACAGCCTTGCCCCATCATTATACATGTTCATTTCTGGTGTGGTTGCCTTGCACCACCATTATACGTGTTTATTTCTAGCATGACACCCTTGCCCCACCATTTGCCATGCTCATTTCCAGTGTGGCAGCCTTACCCCACCAATCTGCATGTTCTTAGATAAATCCTAACAGGGTGGCAGCCTTGCCACACCATTCTACATGTTCATTTCTAGTGTGACGGCCCTTCCCCACCATTCTCCATGCTCATTTCTAGTGTTGCAGCCTTGCCCCACCAATCTGCATGTTCTTAGATAAATCCTAACAGGGTGGCAGCCTTGCCACACCATTCTACATGTTCATTTCTAGTGTGACAGCCCTTCCCCACCATTCTCCATGCTCATTTCTAGTGTTGCAGCCTTGCCCCACCAATCTACATGTTCTTAGATACATCTTGACTGGGTGACAGCCTAGCCCATCATTTTACATGTTCTTAGATATATCGAATCAGGGTGACAGCTTTGCCCCACCGTACTACATGTTCCTAGATACATCTTAACAGGGTGACATCCTTGCCGAACCATTCTACGTGTTCTTAGATACATCCTAATGGTGGCAGCCTTTTCCCACCATTCTACATGTTCTTATATACATTTTAACAGGGTGGCAGCTTTGCTGCACCATTCTGCATGTTCTTTTATACATCTTGACTGTGTGACAGCATTGCCCCACCATTCAACGTCTTCTTAGATACATCTTAACACAGTGACAGCCTTGCCACACAATTCTACATGTTCGTAGATACATCTTAACTGAGTGACTGCCTTACCCCACCATTCTGCATGTTCATTTCTTAGATGCATCTTAACAGGGTGACAGCCATGCCACACCATACTGCATGTGTATTTCTAGTTTGTCGGCCTTCCCCACCATTCAACATCTTCTTAGATACATTTCAACAGAGTGACAGCCTTGCCGTTCCATTCTACATGTTCGTAAATACTGTTGAACAGGATGGCAGCTTTGCTCCACCATTCTGCATATTCTTAGATATATGTTAATGGTGTGACAGCCTTGCCCACCCATTCTACATTTTATTAGATACATCTTAACAGGGTAACAATTGTCCAACCATTCTACATGTTTTTTCTAATGCAACAGCATTGCCCGACCATTCTACATGTTTATTTCTAAGTGTAAATGCCTTACGCCATCACTCTGCATGTTTTAGATGCATTTTTACAGGGTGACAGCATTGCCACACCATTCTACATGCTCATTTCTAATGTGACATCCCTGCCCCACCATTCTACATGTTCATTTCTAATATGACAGCCCTTTTTCACCATTTTACATATTCTTAGATAATATTAACAGGGTGACAGCCTTGCCCCACCATTCTACATGTTCATTTCTAATGTGACAGCCCTGCCTCATTGTTTGCGGGGTATTTATCACCTTCAGTGATAGTTCTAGTTTCTAGTGTGTCAGCCTTCCCTACCATTCGACATCTTAACACGGTGACAGCATTGCCACACCATTCTACACATTCGTAGATCCATCTTAATAATGTGGCAGCCTTACCCCACCATTCTACATGTTCTTGGATACATATTAACAGGGTGACAGCTTTGCCCCACTATTCTACATCTTCTTAGATACATCTTAACAAGGTGGCAGCATTGCCCCACCATTCTATATGTTCTTGGATAATTATTAACAGGGTGACAGCCTTGCTCCTCTATTCTACATCTACTAGATACATCTTAACAAGGTTCATTTCTTACATCTTAACAGGGTGACAGCTCTGCGCCACCATTTTATTGTTCATTTCTAATGTGACAGCCTTGCCCCTCCATACTACATGTTCATTTCTTAAATGAATATCAACACCTTCCTTTACTAAGTGACTTTATTAATCTAAAGGATGAAATTCTTTTCCACCATGACGACATACACATGTGTTTAATGATAGTATACAAAGCAACATAATTAAGAATTCTCCCCTCCCCCCATGCTGAAATGTTTTATGCAGACAAAACTATGGAGGAGTGTGGAAAAGGATGACTGCTACCTGCAATATACAAATACAATGATTAGTTATCTCCTCTCCCAGGGACAAGTTTTCAAGGGTACGCAGAAAACTGAATAAAACGGGGTCACTTTGATTAATAGTCCGAAATAACCGTCCATAATGGTATTCCTAACACTGGCACAAAGTTAACTTAAAAAGTCGTGAAAAACACAGAGTACACATAGTTCATTTTCAAAACACTGTCTGAATTAATTGGACATCAGTCCTCACTGTGGCTAGGTATTCCCAACCTTTCACAACGGTTAGGTCTGCGTGGTGTTAAAAGTTCCTTAGCACCAGCCTGATTGTGAGGCTGAAGACGGGCGAGAGCACGAGGTAACCGGGTCACAGCAGGCACGTCATGGGTAAGAGCACGTTGTATCGCAGTTGCAACAGGCACATCTGGTCCAGGAGCGTTGTCAGACATGTCAGAAGTCAGTTGCCGGGGTGCTGGAACAGTCTGGGGTGCCGACTCCGGAGTAGAAGCACTTGTAGGCACCTGATTCAGATCTAGTGGTGTTGTAGGTCCGCCCAGCGGTGGTGCTGGAGCATTGGAAGAAGGGTTATCAGAGAGCACTATGCGGGACTGTGGCACAACTGGTGTGGGAGCCACAGAAGTAACCCCTGTGGGCTTACCATGGAATGGGGTGAACTTGCGTAGGTGCTGGCGGTTCCGGATGGTGACTCGACCTGTACCATCTACGCGTATAACATATTGGTGGTACTGCCGAACCTCTACAACAGTCCCGGTGCGTTCCCACCTCCTGGGCTGGTTGCCCACCAAATTCTGTATGTAAACGTGATCTCCCACCTGCAGCGGTGGTAATCTGCGAGTGTGTTCATTCCACTTTTCATGTTCCCTGGAGTGCCGCCTTGCAAGTGCCATTTCACGATGTGACAGTAACTCAGTCCACGTTTCATGAGGGGAATATCTACCCATCAGGATGGGAATAGCATCACGAATGGGTCGTCCAAACAGGATCAACGCTGGGGAGGATTTAGTTTCTGGGTCGATAGAGTTCCTGTACATCAGTAAAGCTCTCTGGAACCTGTCAATATCAAGGGATCCTGTTGCCGTAATATTGTCCATGAGCATGCGTTTCACTGTTTTCACAGCAAGCTCGGCCCTGCAGTTAGCATGTGGGTTCGCAACACTGGAAAGTCTATGTCTAACACTCCAGGTCCTCAAGAATTCTTGGGTTTTCCCCGCTGTAAATTGTGGGCCCCCATCCGATGTCAACTCTTCGGGGATGCCGAATGTCACAAATGTCTCACGAAGTCGTTTAACAAGCCCCTCTGCACCCGACTCGGACTTATATACCATAGGCCAGTTGGAATACCTATCCACAATCACAACGTAGTCCTTGCTGTTAAATGTAAAGTAGTCAGCACAGATCATCTGAAATGGGTAATCTGGAGGCGTGATGTCAGATGGGGGTTGCATCGGGTTAGACTTAGCCGTCTGATGGCAATGTGCACACTGATCCCTAACTTTGGCAATGTCAACAGTGATATCGGGCCAATACACTGAGTCCATGGCCCGTGCACGCATCGCACTGACACCCTGGTGGGCTGCATGAAGAGCATTGAGTACAGGCTTGCGGAGCACAGGTGGCATTACGATTCGTTGGCCCATAAGTACTACACCATCCACGACACACAGGCTAGCTGCATAGCGATGATATGGACGCAATTCTGCTGGTAGTTCCCTGCAATCCTCGGGGAACCCCATCTCTAGGTGGTGGATGAGTTCAAGAAATGTTGGGTCAGATGCTGTAGCTTCGCGGACCATGTCCCATGTGATAACTGTGACAGCCGCATTCAAGGCGCTGGAAGCGGCAGCTACTGTGGATGTGTCATTAGCTGTATCATTATCTGTCGTATGCTGACATAGACTCGCCAGCATGTCATGACGGGACACAGTCGTGCTGGTGAGCAAGTCAAGTTCTGGTGGTTCGCCTGGTAGATGTAGACGATCAGGCTGGCTAACAGGGTATCTTGAAGCGGCATCAGGACCCAGGTTCTTTTTGCCAGGCACATGTAAAATGGTAAACCTGTATCCCAGAGTTTTCTCTTTGAGGTTAAGCAGCCGTCTGTTATCAATCTCAGTGAGTGATCTATCATTAAGTATCTGAAGAAGCGGCTTGTGGTCTGTGGCAACAAGAAGATCTGTGCATCCCAGCACATAATAGCGTGTCTGGTGGAGGGCGTACACAACAGCCAATGCCTCACCTTCAATGGGAGCGTACCTGCTTTCAGCTGGGTGTGTGAATCTGCTGCCAACTAGGCACAATTTCCAGCCGTCAGGGCAGCAAGCTGGAGTTTCGATAGAACACTGGCAGTATTTCTGCATCAAGAGGAACCCAATACCGTCAACAGACCAGTCTGTGGCTAGACATGTCAGTCGCGCAGGGTCAAATAGGCGCACACCATCCTTCATTTCCTGTATGATGACCTCTTTGGATCGGTGGAACACATTGTCCAGCTCCTCAGTCCAGTGGAATGGGGTGGAGGGTTTAAGTAGAGCGCGGAAAGGCTTCATCTGTTTGGTCATGGCAAAGGCATATGCGCCCTGGTTAATAAGCCCAAACCAGGCTCTGGCACCAGTAATGTCATTGGGTACCGGAAAATTTCTTATGGCATCCAGGAACTTGGCACTCGGTCGTATGTTAGTCGGAGTGATTGTAAGTCCTGCGAAGTCCACAGTGTCCAGGGCAAATTGGAATTTCTTTGGATTCAGTGTGATTCCATTGCGAACACAAAGATCAAACCATTCACATGCCTGAAAAAATGCTGCTTCAATGGAATTCTCCCACATGCATGTATCATCAACACATTTGACCTTATTGCGGAAATTAGCAATGATTGCATCAAAGCGCTGGTTGTAAGCGTCACCACTGGCCAAAAATCCCTGCGGAGCCACCTTATACCTGTAGCGCCCCCAAGGTGTGATGAATGTCGTGAAATGTCTATCTTCTTCACGAATGGGCACAGAGTGGTAGCCATTCCAGGCGTCTGTCACGGTCTTCTTCGTGCCCTGGGGAACTCGGTCAGCGAGATGAAAGGGGCTGGGTACATGGTGGGTTTGCCGGACAGAGCAGCGGTTTTGTGGTTGCAAGTCTACAGTTCGCCTAGGGGTGCCGTCAGCCTTACTAGTTACGACCATCCTGGAGCACCATGTTGTGGGTGTATTTGGACTAACGCGCTCAAGCACGCCGATGCGAACGTCTCTCTCAAGATCTGCATGGACTTTATCCTGCCAGTGGATGGGGACCAGAGCTGGCTTGTGGATGGCCACCGGTGTGGCGTGGGGGTCAACATGGAGTTGGAGAGGCACACACGCCATAAGCGGCAATGGTTGATGCTCACAAACATTGAACACGGTAGCACCATAATAGTCAAGAAGCCATTCCTTCAAAGCTTCCACATGCTCCTCTGTAGCCTTCAATCCTGGGGGTAAGGTGGTTGGCATAGGAGGTGGTTCCTTCTGACGCCTTGGGCAAGAACAGGGTGCTTCGACTGAGTCTTCGATGGAGGCAGCAACTTCTGAAGGCATTCCGACGCTGCAATTGGGAAACGCCGTGTGGATGATTCCAAGAGAGACGAGTGCTTCTCTGCAAAGGAAAGCTTTCTCCATGGTATCTGAGACATAACAGAGTAAACGTGTTGACTTGGCAAACCCAGCAGTGTCCCTGGTTGCGACATTGATGATGATTGCTCCAATCACGCCAAGGTCCTCTTTTATAGCCCCACGCATCATGAGCTTGACGGGGAGAAGATCCTGCACCGTTATTCCAAGGTTAAACACAGATTTTAAGGGCATGATTGTGCTTTGGCATCCTGTGTCAGCTACCATGGACATAGTGACAGATTTGAGTTTGGAGGCGTCATGTATGGGATGCCCAAACAACGTATGATCCTGATGCAGCGGAGTCACTTTCACTGATATCATGGGGTGTGGCCTGGAGGGGCGAGCAATCCATTGTCCTTCAAATATATGATGTTCAATACGCGCTGCATACACTTGATGTGTTGACTCCATGTGAGCAGGTGAACTGCCCCGCTCCGTTGCAGTGCATAATTGGTCATAGACATAACCGGTATTGTTGTAGTCTTTGTCCTTGGCCAAACCGCGAGGAGCACGATCCTTGGGAGGTTGCTTGTGGCCCGTATTCTGAGGACAGCTTCTAGATGATGCATCGCGGTGACCCCAAGCATTACAGATGATGCACTTGCTACATGATGTGGTATAATGTCCTTTAACTGCACATTTAGCACATGTGAATGTCCAGGCCTCGCAGAGCCTGGCCCTTGCCTTGCGATCGTTCCTATTTCCGTGAGCAGGACCACCGCATGCCCAGCATTTCGCCCCAGATGCTGGAGGTGGTTTGTGGGTAGTACGAGCAGCACATACGGCACCTACAGAGTCTCCAACAGCACTTTTAGTCACCTTACTCTGCTCCTTCTGGGCAATAAAAGACACTGTTTCCTCTAGTGTTCTATCTGTCTTTGGGTCGCCGAGCAAGTCAGACAGGATTTCTGGGTCAGCAATACCCCTAACCAGGTTGTCCTTGATTATCTCATCGCTGTAATCGAACACATGAGTGCATAGTGGCTCTTTGCATGTGGCCCTATACTGACAGAGGGCAGCCTGGCCTCGGAGACTAGCCAAAAATGTCCTAATAGCTGTCCCTGGAGATTGTGTCATCCTGTTCAGTTTAATGCGATGGACTAGGGTACTTTCGTCCTTAACAGCAAGTCGCTTGATCGCACCCAGAAGATCGGCCTCTGCCATGTTAGCAACATTGCCTTGAAGATCACGCATTATGTCTGTACGTAAATCAGTGTCGCAGCAGTAGAATAGGGCGGTGGGTAGGACATTGTTAGCAATAGACATTCCCACTTTGTACATGTCCCACTGTCGTGTGAATGCTGACCATTGGTCGGGGTCACATCCGGCACTGATGGTTGGTGGGTCCAATTTGAGTTTTGGTGGTGCCTGATGGTTCTGTGCTGGATGGGCTGTTCTATCATGAATCTGGAGGGCGGCAGTCAAAGCAGCTGCAAATTCTGCATCGAGATCCTGAGATGTCCAAACGCACCCTTCAACCGGGCACTGTAAAGCTGGCATGATGACTTGTGGGACTTCACAGTAGTAGGGCTTCAAGTCGAGTAGCAGTCATAAATGAATATCAACACCTTCCTTTACTAAGTGACTTTATTAATCTAAAGGATGACTGCTACCTGCAATATACAAATACAATGATAATATGGCAGCCTTACCCCCATCATTCTACATGTTCTTATGTACATCTTAACAAAGGTGGCTGCCTTGCCCCACCATTCTACATGTTCTTATGTACATCTTAACAAGGTGACTGCCTTTCCCCACCACCATTCTACATGTTCTTATGTACATCTTAACAAGGTGACAGCCTTGCCCAACCATTCTACCTGTTCTCATATACATCTCAATAAGGTGGCTACCTTGCCCCACCATTCTACATGTTCTTATGTACACAAGGTGACTGCCTTGCCCCACCATTCTACATGTTCTTATGTACATCATAACAAGGTGGCTACCTTGCCCTATCATTATACATGTTCTTATGTACATCTTAACAAAGTGGCTGCCTTGCCCCACCATTCTACATGTTCTTATGTACATCTTAACAAGGTGGCTGCCTTGCCCCACCATTCTACATGTTCTTTTGGCTATATCTTAACAAAGTGGCTGCCTTGCCCCACCATTCTACATGTTCTTATTTACATCTTAACAAGGTGACAGCATTGCCCCACCATTCTACATGTTCTTCTGTACATCTTAACAAGGTGGCTGCCTTGCCCCACCATTCTACATGTTCTTATGTACATCTTAACAAGGTGGCATCCTTGCCCCACCATTCTACATGTTCTTATGTACATCTTAAGAATGTGGCAGCCTTGCCCCACCATTCTACATGTTCTTCTGTACATTTTAACAAGGTGGCAGCCTTGCCCCACCATTCTACATGTTATTATATACATCTTAACAAGGTGACTGCCTTGCCCCACCATTCTACATGTTCTTATGTACATCTTAACAAGGTGACATCCATGCCCCACCATTCTACTTGTTCTTATATACATCTTAACAAGGTGGCAGCCTTGTCCCACCATTCTACATGTTATTATATACATCTTAACAAGGTGGCAGCATTGTCCCACCATTATACATGTTCTTTTGTACATCTTAACAAGGTGGCAGCTTTGTCCCACCATTCTACATGTTCTTATGTACATCTTAACAAGGTGGCAGCCTTTCCCCACCATTCTACATGTTCTTATGTACATCTTAACAAGGTGGCATCCTTGCCCCACCATTCTGCATGTTCTTATGTACATCTTAACAAGGTGGCAGCATTGTCCCACCAGTATACATGTTCTTCTGTACATTTTAACAAGGTGGCAGCCTTGCCCCCAGCCCCCAGCATTCTACATGTTATTATATACATATTAACAAGGTGGCATCCTTGCCCCACCATTCTACTTGTTCTTATGTGCATCTTAACAAGGTGGCAGCCTTGTCCCACCATTCTACATGTTATTATATACATCTTAACAAGGTGGCTGCCTTGCCCCACCATTCTACATGTTCCTATGTACATCTTAACAAGGTGGCAGCCTTATGCCCCACCATTCCATGTGTTCTTATATACATCTTAACAAGGTGGCTGCCTTGCCCCACCATTCTACATGTTCCTATGTACATCTTAACAAGGTGGCAGCCTTATGCCCCACCATTCCATGTGTTCTTATGTACATCTTAACAAGGTGGCAGCCTTGCCCCACCATTCTACATGTTCTTCTGTACATCTTAACAAGGTGGCAGCCTTGCCCCACCATTTTGCATGTTAATTTCTTAATACATCTTGGCTTGATGTTAACCCTTTCCCACCATTTTACATGTCCATTTCTAGTGTGACAACTCTGAAACACCAATCTACATGTTCCAAGATACATCTTAACAGTGTGACAGCCCTGTTGCACTATTCTAAAGGTCGTTAGATACAGCCTGATAGAAAATTAAATCCCTAAGCCACCATTATGTCAGTTTTCTACATACCTTACATATTTAGTAATTACTTTAATAGTTGAAAGTTAACTGTTTCTCCATATTACTGTATTTTGATGAATTTCACCAATAATGTATATAAATCTATGGTAGGCTGAAAAAACTTGAAAACTCCCAAGGTTTTGTTACCTTTTGTTTAATTATATCCAAGCAGGTTTAAAGGGCAAAATGATACTGGAATAATAAATTGAGGTGTAATCTTCATGAAATATGGTTTCAAAAATATGTTTCTCTAATGTTAGCCCGGTAATCAACCAGAAGATTAAACCCTTTTATGGTTTGTTGTTGATGGTGTGCAAGATTTATTAAATATATGTGCAATGACATATTAAATTCATAGCAAACAGAAACATATGTCTCTCTTTTTTCATAACCATAACAATTGAATGGATGATAATTGATGTTACTACATGTATAATGTTATTTTGAACATACCACATTTTTTTTCTAATAAGAGTGCTTACTCTAACAGAAGTGCACTCAGTAAACTTTGGATCTTTTGTATGACACATTTTAGTTAGTGCAAGGGGGCTTACTGTTAGGAAAAATGTGGTATATATGTACAGTTCAATGGTTTTGAGTTGTTTAACCCTTAACCCGCTAAGCACAACTATAATAGCCTTTGCACCCATGGTAAACCCCGTTCAGCCTGCGAGTAACTCGCAGGCTGATCAGGGTTTACAATGTCCAGATGCTGATCAGACATTTTTCCCAAAACACCCCCTTGTCACATAAATGGAATGGTCTTAATTGAAAGAAAGAACAGTCCATGATATATATATGTAGCGTGTTGAGGGTTAAGATTACATAATGTATCTTTACTTACTTAATCACATAGATTGATTTTACCAGAAATTAAAGAGTTATATATGTTGTTGCATCACTATAGATTATAGATATAGAATAATTGTATGCTATTACATAACAGCATAACTCCTTATAAATAAAAAAATGCTGTTTTCTTGGCACGATATTGTAATAAATACTGATAAAGGTGATCCTTTGGGAGCAACAAAAACAATTAAGAGAATAAAGCAGCAGAAGTCTGTTCATGAGAAGTAATGAAAGAACTCTGTTTAGCAATTAATTTCTCGTTACTCGCCTGTAATAAAGATTTTGAATAATATTGTATCTATTGACAATTTTAAAATGATCCTTCTTATATGGTTTTTAGTAAACGTGGCGGGTTATTAGCCAGTGAGCATTGGACCTACAATGGAGACATTATCAACGTAGTGAATGATTTTAACTATTTAGGGAATGTTTTCAATTACACTGGAAATTTCGCTCTTAATCAGGAGCATTTAGTTGGTAAATTAGCTCTTAAGGCAATGAATGTTTTATTATGTAAATGTAAAGTATATGATTTGAGTCCTAAAACTTTATGTCAGTTGTTCAATGCCTTTGTTGTGTCTGTTCTTAGTTATGCATGTGAGATTTGGGGCAATACTAAATCTAAAGAAATTGAAAGAATTCATTTAAAATTTTGCAAAAGGTTATTAAAGGTACTACCTAATACATGCAATGCAGCTGTGTATGGTGAACTTGGAAGATATCCCCTATATGTTAATAGATATATAAGAATTATGAAATATTGGTTGAAAGTAATAAATACTGACAATATCATTCTAAAGACTGTGTATGGACACGCTTTACAGGACTGTAATAGCGGAAAAACGAACTGGGTTAGCAGTGTTAAGAAATTACTAGATGATTACGGTTTTTCTTAGGTATTCGATAATGCTTCTTATATAAACAGTGACGTATTTTTGTATGACTTTAGAATTAGAGTTTTAGATGCCTTTAAACAAAATTGGTGTGGTACCTTAAACAACAGTTCTGTGTTAACATTGTACAAAGATATTAAAACTAGTTTGGAATATGAAACATATTTAGATATTTTGCCAAGAAGTTTACGTCTATATTTTACTAGACTTAGACTATCTGTGCATCCACTCAGAATACAGACTGGTAGATATGCCAACAATAGAACACTTCGTGAAGAAAGATATTGCCTAATTTGTAATAGTTTAGATATAGAAGATGAATTTCATTTTGTATGTATTTGTCCTTGTTATATTGATATTAGAAAGAAATACTTAAAACGTTGTTATTACAAACGTCCTTCTGTTTTCAAATATTTGGAGTTACTGAAATCACATGACAAGATAGAAATTATAAATCTTTCGTTATATGTTAAAGAATCAATTATATTAAGAAACGCATTATTAACTATTGAAAGGTAGTTACTTAGTTCAACCTCCTACTCTTATTTACTATACTACATAATAATAATAATAATGAAATGATAAATTATACCATTTGTATATATTTCTCCATTGAAATCACATGACAAAAAATAATAAAACTTCCGTTATATGTTAAAGAATCAATTGTATTAAGAAACGCTTTATTAACTATTGAAAGGTAGTTACTTAGTTCGACCTCCTACTCTTATTTACTATACTACATAATAATAATAATAATAACAATAATAATGAAATGATTAATTATACCATTTGTATATATTTCACCATTTACTTGTATATATACGTTGACATCATATATGCTAATATGTATGTATTGTAGACGATGTACTTTGTACAAGTCTGAATAAAAAGTCTGTCTGTCTTTCTGTCTGTCTTATAAATTAAACAAAACAGCTTGTTTTCTGAAATCAATATTGTAATTCTGTCTAGCAGTATCTATTTGTGTCATTGCTAGACTGGAATAAATATGTGGAATTATGTTCATATTGACAATGTTAAAATAATTCCAATAACAGCATAACTTATAAATAATTAAAGATGCTATTTTCTTAGTTGCCTATTGTAAATTCCATTTAGCAACACAGATTTTGAATAATATTGCACCAGTTGACAATGTTGAAATGATTAGAATAATATATTCTTGTAATTAAGAAAACGCAATTATTGAGTCAGCAATGTAAGTTTCATTTAGCAAAACCAATATGTTGTAGCTAGGTTTGAACAAAGTTTTTAGAGGATGTGAACATCAGCAAGCATTTTTCACAACCGTTCATGAACAGTCTCACTCAAACCGAGACTGAAATATGTTTTTGGTGTTTATAGTGTTCGGCAATTCCCAAATTTCTCCTTTCATTCTTTTTTTTATAAATACAAAACTGCTGTTTGTAATTGTTTCCTGTTTAATTTTTTTTTAAATTAATTTAGCAGTTTTTGTTTTTCCGAGTTGTTTTAAGGCTTTAAATGTTGGCAGGTATCACGTAGTTAGTATTTAAATGAAAAACTTATAAGTAATTTATATGACAAAATCACAATCTTCCAAAATGAGTTCATTTTTTTAATTTAATAGTGAAAACATTATTTAAATAAAAAAAAGATAGAATATACTATATCCTTGTTTTGTTTGCTGAATATCTTAAATTATGTTTAGCAATACATACTTTGCTGTTACTAGACTAGAATAAATATTTTAATAACATTGATATTGCACAACATTAAAATGATTGCATTATTAAACGGCATAAAGTCATATATATAAAATATGCTGTGTTCTTAGCTCAGTATTTGTAAGTTTTGTTTAGCAGTACATTATGTGAAAATGATTCAATAACAAAACTGCATAATTCCTGCAGGAATAACAAAACTGCATAATTCCTGCAGAAATAACAAAACTGCATAATTCCTGCAGGAAAATGCTGTTTTCTGAAAGTGACACATGGCAATCTTTTTTTCTTTTTTGTTAAATGCGTGGCATCACATTAGTATTTCTACATAACTGGCATTTTTACAAATTGTTGATAATTATTTGAATTGTTCAAATTGTTTTTGCATATATCTTATTCTTGATTGTATTGCATCAATAATATCTTAAACTAAGTTATAAGAATTACAAAGATTTTTTTTTTTTACATTTTACATAATTATATGCAAGCAGTATTAAATTCATAATGATACTGGATTGATAAATCAAGTTTTAATTTTGATGCCTGCAAACGGTTTCAAAGTTGCCATGTGTCGCTTTATATCAGTATAGTACATTGTGTGTAGCAACCTGTATTTATGTCATTGCTGGACTGGAATAAAGAATGAAATTGAACTGTATTCATCTGTAATCAGTTGACAAGTTAAAGGGATTGCAATAACAGAAGAAGTTCTTATAAATACATAAAAGATTCTTAACTTGGTATTGTAAATTCTGTTTAGCAACACGTAAATTAGTTGCTGTTAATAAAGATTTAAGTAATAGTGCATCTATTAAAAATGTTAAAATGATTCCAAGAACAGCATTTAATTTACTTCTTGTAAATAAAAATTGCTGTTTTCTTAGCTCAGTATTGTAAATTCCATCTAGTAACACATCAGTGTGATGTTGCTAGACTGGAATAAAGAGTCTAATAGATATTAAATCAATTGACAATGTTAAAATTATTCCAATTGCAGCATAATTTCTTAAAACCCCAAAATAAATACTGTTTCTTAGCTCAATATTGTAAATTCCATTTAGCAACACATCAATGCATTGTTGCTGACTGGAATAAAGATATAAAGAGATATTAAATCAATTGACAATGTTTAACTATTATAATAACAGCATAACTTCTTACAAACACAAAATAAATGCTGTTTTATTAGCTGAATATTGTAAATTCTGTTAGCAATAAATCAATTTATTGTAGCTAGACATGAAAAGAGAATTTGAATAACAAGAATATTACATTATTTGACCATGTTGAAACGATTCTATAACAGCACAACTTCAAATAAAACAAAAAGCTGCTTTTAGGTCATTGGTTATTAGCAGTTGAAATTGTGATTTTTTATTTTTGAGCAGTATTTATTTCCAAATTGTTTGAAGGCTTTAAATATTGGCTATGGGTGACCTGGTTCTAAATCCTTGATGGACTGTTGGCAATACAGGGATTAGGGTCTTACAACTGGAAGGTAATGTAGGCAATAAGGTAAACTACATCAAAATTACTGTTTATTGTCACCATAGATACTGCTGGTAGGTATCACGTAGTCATTATTTAAATAAAAGCTTTCAAAATTCAACTTATAAATGAAAATCAGTTATTTATAAGAAAAACAAATCACAATCTCATCACATTAACTAATTTTAAATTGAATTGTATATAACCTAAATACAAATAGTTTATAGCGCTATAGTTGTTTTCTTAGTGCAATAGTTTAAATCTTTTCAGCAAAATATACTTTTGTTGCTGCTGCCAGAATAGAATTGAAAACATGCTGTTTTCTTAGCTCAGTATTGTAAATTCCATTTAGCTTCACATTGATGTGTCATTACTAGACTGGAATAAAGAGTCTAAGAGATATTAAATCAATTGACAATGTTAAAATGATTCCAATTGCAGCATAGCTTCTTAAAACCCCAAAATAAATGCTGTTTTCTTAGCTCAATATTGTAAATTCCATTTAGCAACCCATCAGTTTGTTGTAATTAGACTGGAATAAAGATATAAAGAGATAATAAATCAATTGACAATGTTAAAATAATTCCAATAACAGCATAATTTCTTGCAAGAACAAACATTATGACATTACACAAATATTACAATTTAGTATTGTAAATTTTGTTAAGCCAGTATTGTAAATTCTGTTTAGCAACAGACCAATTTGTTGTTGCTAGACTGAAATAAAGATTTAAGTAATAATACAACTAGTGACAATGTTAAAATGATTCCAAGAACAGCATTTAATTTACTGCTTGTAAATAAAAAATGCTGTTTTCTTAGCTCAGTATTGTAAATTCCATCTAGCAACACATCAGTGTGATGTTGCTAGACTGGAATAAAGAGTAGTCTAAGAGATATTACATCAATTGACAATGTTAAAATTATTCCAATTGCAGAATAGCTTCTTAAAACCCCAAAATAAATGCTGTTTTCTTAGCTCAATATTGTAAATTCCATCTAGCAACACATCAGTTTGATGTTACTAGACTGGAATAAAGAGTCTAAGAGATATTAAAGCAATTGACAATGTTAACATTATTCCAATTGCAGCATAACTTCTTTAAACCCCAAAATAAATGCTGTTTCTTAGCTCAATATTGTAAATTCTGTTTAGCAACACATGAATGCATTGTTGCTGACTGGAATAAAGATATAAAGAAATATTAAATCAATTGACAATGTTTAACTATTTATAATACCAGCATAACTTCTTACAGACAACAAATAAATGCTGTTTTATTAGCTGAATATTGTAAATTCTGTTAGCAATAAATCAATTTATTGTAGCTAGACATGAAAAGAAAATTTGAATAACAAGAATATTACATCAGTTGACCATGTTGAAACGATTCTATAACAGCACAATTTCAGATAAAACAAATGCTGTTTTTAGGTCAATGGTTTTTTGCAGTTGAAATTGTGATTTTTTATTTTTGAGCAGTATTTATTTCCAAATTGTTTAAAGGTTTAAATATTGGCTATGGGTGACCTGGTTCTAAATCCTTGATGGACTGTTGTCAATACAGGGATTAGGGTTTTACAACTGGAAGGTAATGTAGGCACTAAGGTAAACTACGTCAAAGTGACTGTTTATTGTCACCATAGATACTGCTGGTAGGTATCACATAGTCATTATTTAAATAAAAGCTTTCAAAATTCAACTTATAAATGAAAATCAGTTATTTATAAGAAAAACAAATCACAATCTCATCACATTTAACTAATTTTAAATTGAATTGTATATAACCTAAATACAAATAGTTTATAACACTATAGTTGTTTTCTTAGTGCAATAGTTTAAATCTTTTCAGCAAAATATACTTTTGTTGCTGCCAGAATAGAATTAAAAATGCTGTTTTCTTAGCTCAGTATTGTAAATTCCATTTAGTTTCACATTGATGTGTCATTACTAGACTGGAATATAGAGTCTAAGAGATATTAAATCAATTGACAATGTTAAAATTATTCCAATTGCAGCATAGCTTCTTAAAACCCCAAAATAAATACTGTTTTCTTTGCTCAATATTGTAAATACCATTTAGCAACCCATCAGTTTGTTGTTACTAGACTGGAATAAAGATATAAAGAGATAATAAATCAATTGACAATGTTAAAATAATTCCAATAACAGCATAATTTCTTGCAAACACAAACATTATGACAATACACAAATATTACAATTTAGTATTGTAAATTTTGTTAAGCCAGTGTTGTAAGTTCTGTTTAGCAACAGACCAATTTGTTGTTGCTAGACTGAAATAAATATTTAAGTAATAATACATCTATTGACAATGTTAAAATGATTCCAAGAACAGCATTTAATTTACTGCTTGTAAATAAAAAATGCTGTTTTCTTAGCTCAGTATTGTAAATTCCACCTAGCAACACATCAGTGTGATGTTGCTAGACTGGAATAAAGAGTCTAAGAGATATTAAATCAATTGACAATGTTAAAATTATTCCAATTGCAGCATAGCTTCTTAAAACCCCAAAATAAATGCTGTTTTCTTAGCTCAATATTGTAAATTCCGTTTAGCAACACATCAATGCATTGTTGCTGACTGGAATAAAGATATAAAGAGATATTAAATCAATTGACAATGTTTAACTATTGATAATAACAGCATAACTTCTTACAGACAAAAAATAAATGCTGTTTTATTAGCTGAATATTGTAAATTATGTTAGCAATAAATCAATTTATTGTAGCTAGACATGAAAAGAGAATTTGAATAACAAGAATATTACATCAGTTGACCATGTTGAAATGATTCTATAACAGCACACTTTCAAATAAAACAAAATGCTGTTTTTAGGTCAATGGTTATTTGCAGTTGAAATTGTGATTTTATATTTTTGAGCAGTATTTATTTCCAAATTGTTTGAAGGCTTTAAATATTGGCTATGGGTGACCTGGTTTTAAATCCTTGATGGACTGTTGGCAATACAGGGATTAGGGTTTTAAAACTGGAAGGTAATGTAGGCACTAAGGTAAACTACATCAAAATGACTGTTTAGTGTCACCATAGATACTGCTCGTAGGTATCACGTAGTCCGTATTTAAATGAAAGCTTTCAAAATTCAACTTATAAATGAAAATCAGTAATTTATAAGAAAAACAAATCACAATCTCATCACATTAACTAATTTTCAATGGTATTGTACACTCAAGTGATATGAAAACGCAACACGGGAATTTCCGCTATATATTGTATATACTGCACACTTAATTGCACATAATATTCCAAAGAAATCCCAAGATGTTTTTTAAAAGGAAAGTTGCAGTTAACTAGAGAAAGGACACAACTGTGATGTTGTAGACGTTTTAATCACACTACACTTTGTAACAAGAACTTCATAAATGTTGAAGTAGCTCTTTGAAAAATTGAGCTAGTTCAGTACTGTATTTAACGTAAATAGTTTGCAAAATGTTGCATCCTAAGTTTGCTCACATGATTGAGCCAAACCCATACTCTGTGAATAATGAATCATTGAAGGAATACTATTTGCTGTATTATTTGTTGTTTTAGTATTTTTTCCAAAAGGAAAGGTCTTACGTAGCCATGTACCATTCGATTAAAAGCAACATATTGTACATACAATATATAGCGGAAATTCCCGTGTTGCGTTTTCATATCACTTGAGTGTATATAACCTAAATACAAATAGTTTATAGCACTATTGTTGTTTTCTTAGTGCAATAGTTTATAGCACTATAGTTGTTTTCTTAGTGCAATAGTTTATAGCACTATAGTTGTTTTCTTAGTGCAATAGTTTATAGCACTATAGTTGTTTTCTTAGTGCAATAGTTTATAGCACTATAGTTGTTTTCTTACGCACTATAGTTGTTTTCTTAGTGCAATAGTGTAAATCTGTTCAGCAAAATATACTTTTGTTGCTGCCAGAATAGAATTAAAAAATGTTGTTTTCTTAAAGGGACACATGACAGTTTTGTTGTTTATTATATCCATGGCATCATGGTAGTCTTTCTGCATAACTGCCATTTTGAAAGTTATTGTAGATAATTATATTGACATGTTCTGTTTTTGTATATTAATTACTATGCACCACGTAATGTTGAAGAACAGCATTTAATTTACTTCATGTCAATAAAAAATGCTGTTTTATTAGCTCAGTATTGTAAATTCCATTCAGCATCACATTGATGTGTTGTTACTAGACTGGAATAAAGAATCTAAGCTCTTATTAAAGCAATTGACAATGTTAAGATTATTCCAATTGCAGCATAACTTTTGAAAACCCCAAAATAAATGCTGATTTCTTGCTCAGTATTGTAAATTCCATTTAGCAACCCATCAGTGTGTTGTTGCTAGACTGGAATAAAGATATAAAGAGATAATAAATCAATTGACAATGTTAAAATAATTTCAGTAACAGCATAATTTCTTGCAAACACAAACATTATGAAATTACACAAATATTACAATTTAGTATTGTGAAATCTGTTAAGCCAGTGTTGTAAATTCTGTTTAGCAACAGACCAATTTGTTGTTGCTAGAATGAAATAAAGATTTAAGTAATAGTGCATCTATGGACAATGTTAAAATGATTCCAAGAACAGTATTTAATTTACTTCATGTCAATAAAAAATGCAGTTTTCTTAGCTCATTATTGTAAATTCCATCTAGCAACACATCAATGCATTGTTGCTAGACTGGAATAAAGAGTCTAAGAGATGTTAAAGCAATTGACAATGTTAACATTATTCCAATTGCAGCATAACTTCTTAAAACCCCAAAATAAATGCTGTTTTCTTAGCTCAATATTGTAAATTCCATTTAGCAACCCATTAGTTTGTTGTTGCTAGAGTGGAATAAAGATATTAAGAGATATTAAATCAACTGACAATGTTTAACTATTTATAATAACAGCATAACTTCTAACAAACACAAAATAAATGCTGTTTTATTAGCTGAATATTGTAAATTATGTTAGCAATAAACCAATTTATTGTAGCTAGACATGAAAAGAGAACTTGAATAACAAGAATATTACATTATTTGACCATGTTGAAATGATTATATAACAGCACAACTTCAAATAAAACAAAATGCTGTTTTTAGGTCAATGTTTATTTGCAGTTGAAATAGTGATTTTTTTTATTTTTGAGCAGTATTTATTTCCAAATTGTTTGAAGGCTTTAAATATTGGCTATGGGTGACTTATAAATGAAAATCAGTAATTAATAAGAAAAACAAATCACAATCTCATCACATTAACTAATTTTAAATTGAATTGTATACAACCTAAATACAAATAGTTTATAGCACTATTATTGTTTTCTTAGTTTAAATCTGTTCAGCAAAATATACTTTTGTTGTTACCAGAATAGAATTAAAAAATACTGTTTTCTTAAAGGGACACATGACAGTTTTGTTGTTTATTATATCCATGGCATCATGGTAGTCTTTCTACATAACAGCCATTTTGAAAGTTATTGTAGATAATTATATTGACATGTTCTGTTTTTGTATATTAATTATTATGCACCACGTAATGTTGAAGAACAGCATTTAATTTACTTCATGTCAATAAAAAATGCTGTTTTATTAGCTCAGTATTGTAAATTCCATTCAGCATCACATTGATGTGTTGTTACTAGACTGGAATAAAGAGTCTAAGCTCTTATTAAAGCAATTGACAATGTTAAGATTATTCCATTTGCAGCATAACTTTTGAAAACCCCAAAATAAATGCTGTTTTCTTGCTCAATATTGTAAATTCCATTTAGCAACCCATCAGTGTGTTGTTGCTAGACTGGAATAAAGATATTAAGATGTATTAAATCAATTAACAATGTTAAAATAATTTCAGTAACAGCATAATTTCTTGAAAACACAAACATTATGAAATTACACAAATATTACAATTTAGTATTGTGAAATCTGTTAAGCCAGTATTGTAAATTCTGTTTAGCAACAGACCAATTTGTTGTTGCTAGACTGAAATAAATGTTAAAATGATTCCAAGAACAGCATTTAATTTACTTCCTGTAAATAAAAAATGATGTTTTCTTAGCTCAGTATTGTAAATTCCATCTAGCAACACATCAATGCATTGTTGCTAGACTGGAATAAAGAGTCTAAGAGATATTAAAGCAATTGACAATGTTAACATTATTCCAATTGCAGCATAACTTCTTAAAACCCCAAAATAAATGCTGTTTTCTTAGCTCAATATTGTAAATTCCATTTAGCAACCCATCAGTTTGTTGTTGCTAGAGTGGAATAAAGATATTCAGAGATATTAAATCAATTGACATTGTTTAACTATTTATAATAACAGCATAACTTCTTACAAGCACAAAATAAATGCTGTTTTATTAGCTGAATATTGTAAATTATGTTAGCAATAAATCAATTTATTGTAGCTAGACATGAAAAGAGAATTTGGATAACAAGAATATTACATTATTTGACCATGTTGAAACGATTATATAACAGCACAACTTCAAATAAAACAAAATGCTGTTTTTAGGTCAATGGTTATTTGCAGTTGAAATTGTGATTTTTTATTTTTGAGCAGTATTTATTTCCAAATTGTTTGAAGGCTTTAAATATTGGCTATGGGTGACCTGGTTCTAAATCCTTGATGGACTGTTGGCAATACAGGGATTAGGGTTTTACAACTGGAAGGTAATGTAGGCATTAAGGTAAACTACATCAACATGACTGTTTATTGTCACCATAGATACTGCTGGTAGGTATCACGTAGTCAGTATTTAAATGAACGCTTTCAATATTCAACTTATAAATGAAAATCAGTAATTTATAAGGAAAACAAATCACAATCTCATCACATACTAATTTTAAATTGAATTGTATTTAACCTAAATACAAATAGTTTATAGCACTATAGTTGTTTTCTTAGTGCAATAGTTTATAGCACTATAGTTGTTTTCTTAGTGCAATATTTTATAGCACTATAGTTGTTTTCTTAGTGCAATAGTTTATAGCACTATAGATGTTTTCTTAGTGCAATAGTTTATAGCACTATAGTTGTTTTCTTAGTGCAATAGTTTATAGCACTATAGTTGTTTTCTTAGTGCAATAGTTTATAGCACTATAGTTGTTTTCTTAGTGCAATAGTTTAAATCTTTTCAGCAAAATATACTTTTGTTGCTGCCAGAATAGAATTAAAAATGCTGTTTTCTTAGCTCAGTATTGTAAATTCCATTTAGCATCACATTGATGTGTCGTTACTAGACTGGAATAAAGAGTCTGAGAGATATTAAAGCAATTGACAATATTAACATTATTCCAATTGCAGCATAACTTCTTAAAACCCCAAAATAAATGCTGTTTTCTGAGCTCAATATTGTAAATTCCATTTAGCAACACATCAATGCATTGTTGCTGACTGGAATAAAGAGTCTAAGAGATATTAAATCAATTGACAATGTTTAACTATTTATAATAACAGCATAACTTCTTACAAGCACAAAATAAATGCTGTTTTTTTAGCTGAATATTGTAAATTATGTTTAGCAACATATAACTATTTATAATAACAGCATAACTTCTTACAGACAAAAAATAAATGCTGTTTTATTAGCTGAATATTGTAAATTATGTTAGCAATAAATCAATTTATTGTAGCTAGACATGAAAAGAGAATTTGAATAACAAGAATATTACTTTATTTGACCATGTTGAAACAATTCTATAACAGCACAACTTCAAATAAAACAAAATGCTGTTTTTCGGTCAATGGTTATTTGCAGTTGAAATTGTGATTTTTTATTTTTTATTTTTGAGCAGTATTTATTTCCAAATTGTTTGAAGGCTTTAAATATTGGCTATGGGTGACCTGGTTCTTTTGATGGACTGTTGGCAATACAGGGATTAGGGTTTTAAAACTGGAAGGTAATGTAGGCACTATAGTCCGTATTTAAATGAAAGCTTTCAAAATTCAACTTATAAATGAAAATCCGTAATTTATAAGAAAAACAAATCACAATCTCATCACATTAACTAATTTTCAATGGAATTGTATATAACCTATAAACAAATAGTTTATAGCACTTTTGTTGTTTTCTTAGTGCTTTGTGTAGAAAATTTATTTTTCTCTGCTTAGACTAGAATTAAGATGTGTATATTTGCTAGACTAGAATAAAAATATTGAATTACAATCATATTGAATCAATTTACAATATCAAAAAGAGTCCAATAACAGAATAATCATCAAATGCTATTTTCTTATCTCGGTATTCCATTGACTAAAATGTTCATTTGTCCTTGCTGGTCTTGAATGAAACATTTGAATAATATTTATATTGCACCTGTTGACAATAATAAAGCAAAAATTCTCTGACATCATAGCTTCTTACAAATTAAGGAAACTGTGCAGTTTTCTTAAGAATACATTGTAAATTCTGTCAATATTTATTTGTGTCATTGATAGATTTGAATAGAAATGTTATATTACATTCATATTTAAATTTATTGACAATAAAATGATTCCCATAAACAGCAAAGCTTCTTATAAATACAAAACAAGTGCTATTTTCTAAGTTAGTATTGTAGTAAATTCTGTCGAGCAATATTTATTTGTCATTAATAGACTGGAATAAAGATTTTGACTTAATTCTTATTGCTTAAATTGACAATGTTAAACTGATTCCAGTAACAGCATAACTGTTTATTATGTGAAAACATATTCTGGGCCTTGTTTTATTAAACATCATGCGATAAGACTTAAATTTTAAAATCGTTTGTTTTTTTCACCCAAGGATTCAATGCAGACAATTATGGGTGCATGTAGTGCAGAAATATCACATGTATAAGACAATGAAATGAAATCACATTTATTTGAAAAGGGCAATTTATAGTGAATTATTTAAGAAATTGATTTACGATCAAAATGGTCGTAAGTTGTTTCATAAAACGTTGTAAATTCCAATTAACAAGACATGACTTTGTTGTTGCTAGATTGAAATAAATATTTTGAATAATATTGCATCTGTTGACAATGTTAAGGTTGACAATGTTAAAATGATTCCAATAACAGGATAACTTCCTGTAAAAAAAAAAAAGCTGTTATCTTGGCTCAATATTGTAAATTCCATTTAGCACCACATCAATTTGTTGTAGCTAGACTGGAATAAAGATTTTGAATAACACTATTATTGCATAAAGTGACAATGTTAAAATGAATCCAATAAATTAGCTAAAAGACCCTGTTTTCTTAGCTCAGTATTGTAAATTCCATTTAGCAACACATTAATTGTTTGATGCTTGCTGGTCAGAAATAAAGATTTTTAATAATATTACATCAATTTATAATGTTAAAAAAAATCCAATAACAGCTTGTACTCTCAAAATAAATGCTGTTTTCTTAGGTCAATATTGTAAATTCCATTTCGAATTGTTGCTGGACATGAATAAAGGTTTTGAATAATAGTGCATCAATTGACAATGTTAAAATGATTCCAATAACTGTGACTTGTTGTACAGTAAACAAAAAAGCTGTTTGCTTAGGTTAGTATTTTAAATTCTGTCCGGCAGTATTTGTGTTGTTGATGTTGAATTACATGTATATTGAATCAGTTGACTATGTTAAAATAATTCTAATAACAGCATACTAACTTCTTATAAACATAAAAAAATGCTGTTTTCATTTCTCAGTACTGTAAATTCTGTCCTGCAACACATCAATGTGTTGTTTGCTCGACTGAAAGGTTTTGAATAATAGTGCATCTATTGACCAGGTTAATATGATTCCAATATATGGGTGTTTTGGGGTTTACTGTGTTCTGTGAAATCTGCATTTCCTGTTCAACTTTTATACTTATTTTCTTGTAAATTAAAAACTAATGCTGTTTGTAAATTCTTTTTAGCAAAATTAATTTGTGTAGATTCTAGACTGAAATAAAGAGGTTGAATTGCATTCATATAGCCTCAGTTGACAACGTTAAAATGATTCCAAAAGCAATATAACTTGTATAAAAGAAAAACCTGTTTTCTAAGCTCAATATTGTAAATTCCATCTAGCAACTCATCAGTTTGTTGTTGCTGGACTGGAATAAAGTTTTTAAACAATACTGCATCTATTGACAATGTTAAATTGATTACAATATCAGTGACTTGTTGTACAGTAAACATAATAGCTGTTTTCTTAGGTTAGTATTTTAAATTCTGTTCTGCAGTATTTATTTGTGTTGTTACTAGCCTATAGAATAAAGATGTTTAATTACGTTTATATTGAATCAATTGACAGTGTTAAAATAATTCTAATTACAGCATACTAACGTCCTATAAACACAAACAGAATGCTGTTTTATAAGCTCATTATTGTAAATTCTGTCTAGTAACATGTCAATTTCTTGCTAAACTGGAGTAAAGGTTTTGAATAATAGTACATAATAGATTGACAATGTTTATATGAGCATAACTTCTTGTAAATTATAAAATAATGCTGTTCGTAAATTCTGTTTAGCAAAATTCATTTGTGTAATTGCTAGACTGGAGTAAAAACGTTAATTACATTTATATTGCCTCACTTGATAATGTTAAAATGATTCCCAAAGCAGTATAACATGTATAAAAAAATATGTTTTCTAAGCTCAATATTGTAAACTCCATCCAGAATACACCACTTTGTTGTTGCTAGACTGAATTAAAGATTTTGAATAATATTGCATCTACTGACAATGTTAAATTGATTCCAATAAGAGCATAATAAGTTATCTTAAATTAAAAAATAACGCTGTTTGTAAATTCTGTCCAACAACATTCATTTCTGTAGTTGCTAGACTGGAATAAAGTGCCTCAGTTGACAATGTTAAAATGATTCCAAAGCAGCATAGTTTGTATAAAAAAAAAATGTTTTCTTAGCACAATATTGTAAATTCTGTCAAGCAACATTCATTTCTGTAGTTGCTAGACTGGAATAAAGTGCCTCAGTTGACAATGTTAAAATGATTCCAAAGCAGCATAGTTTGTATGAAAACAAAAGTTTTCTTGGCACAATATTGTAAATTCTGTCTAGCAACATTCATTTCTGTAGTTGCTAGACTGGAATAAAGTGCCTCAGTTGACAATGTTAAAATGATTCCAAAGCAGCATAGTTTGTATGAAAACAAATGTTTTCTTAGCACAATATTGTAAATTCTGTCTAGCAACATTCATTTCTGTAGTTGCTAGACTGGAATAAAGTGCCTCAGTTGACAATGTTAAAATGATTCCAAAGCAGCATAGTTTGTATGAAAACAAATGTTTTCTTAGCACAATATTGTAAATTCTGTCTAGCAACATTCATTTCTGTAGTTGCTAGACTGGAATAAAGTGCCTCAGTTGACAATGTTAAAATGATTCCAAAGCAGCATAGTTTGTATGAAAACAAATGTTTTCTTAGCACAATATTGTAAATTCTGTCTAGCAACATTCATTTCTGTAGTTGCTAGACTGGAATAAAGTGCCTCAGTTGACAATGTTAAAATGATTCCAAAGCAGCATAGTTTGTATGAAAACAAAACAAATGTTTTCTTAGCACAATATTGTAAATTCTGTCTAGCAACATTCATTTCTGTAGTTGCTAGACTGGAATAAAGTGCCTCAGTTGACAATGTTAAAATGATTCCAAAGCAGCATAGTTTGTATGAAACAAATGTTTTCTTAGCACAATATTGTAAATTCTGTCTAGCAACATTCATTTCTGTAGTTGCTAGACTGGAATAAAGTGCCTCAGTTGACAATGTTAAAATGATTCCAAAGCAGCATAGTTTGTATGAAAACAAATGTTTTCTTAGCACAATATTGTAAATTCTGTCTAGCAACATTCATTTCTGTAGTTGCTAGACTGGAATAAAGTGCCTCAGTTGACAATGTTAAAATGATTCCAAAGCAGCATAGTTTGTATGAAAACAAATGTTTTCTTAGCACAATATTGTAAATTCTGTCTAGCAACATTCATTTCTGTAGTTGCTAGACTGGAATAAAGTGCCTCAGTTGACAATGTTAAAATGATTCCAAAGCAGCATAGTTTGTATGAAAACAAAACAAATGTTTTCTTAGCACAATATTGTAAATTCTGTCTAGCAACATTCATTTCTGTAGTTGCTAGACTGGAATAAAGTGCCTCAGTTGACAATGTTAAAATGATTCCAAAGCAGCATAGTTTGTATGAAACAAATGTTTTCTTAGCACAATATTGTAAATTCTGTCTAGCAACATTCATTTCTGTAGTTGCTAGACTGGAATAAAGTGCCTCAGTTGACAATGTTAAAATGATTCCAAAGCAGCATAGTTTGTATGAAAACAAATGTTTTCTTAGCACAATATTGTAAATTCTGTCTAGCAACATTCATTTCTGTAGTTGCTAGACTGGAATAAAGTGCCTCAGTTGACAATGTTAAAATGATTCCAAAGCAGCATAGTTTGTATGAAAACAAATGTTTTCTTAGCACAATATTGTAAATTCTGTCTAGCAACATTCATTTCTGTAGTTGCTAGACTGGAATAAAGAGGTTGAATACTACTGCATCTACTGACAATGTTAAATTGATTCCAGTAACAGGATGACTTCTGATTAATTACACAAAAAAAGCTGTTTTCTTAGGTCAGTATTTTAAATTGTGTTGTGCAGTATTTATTTGTGTTGTGACTAGCTTAGAATAAAGATGTTGAATTACTTTATATTGAATCAGTTGACTATGTTAAAATACTTCTACTAACGGCATATTAACTTATTACAAACACAAAACAAATGCTGTTTTTGTTTCTCAATATTGTTTATCATCAATTTGTGGTTGCTGGACTTGATTAAATTGAATAACATCAGCTGACAATGTTGAAATGATTTCATCATAACACTTTAACTGCTAATAACTACATACAATATTGGCTTAGTGTTGTAAATTCCATCTAGCAATACATACTTTAGTTGATGCTAGAATGGAACGAATATTTTTCAATGTTAAAATGATTACAATAACAGCATAATGTGGTGTTTTTGTTGCAGTCAGAACAAAATATACTCATTTGCAAAGAAACTGGACACTTGAAAATGTTACTTTACACCCTTTCCTCTTTATCAAGCGACAGTCCCTTAATGATTCGACCTATTGAAAACAAATGACATGATATTGGCAATGGAATGATACAAACTTTGGTACCAAACATGGCATATTCATTTTGGAATTTGTCAATTTAATTCTTAAAAAAATTATACAATTAAATCTAAACGAAACTCAGTGTCCACTTTCTTTTGCAACTGAGTATACATTTAAATAATTTTTATATTCAATTTACACTGTTAACATAGAGTAATAGCATTTTTTCCTAACTCTTAGCCTGCTAAGGGTGACTACAACAATCTGATCAGGGTTTACACTGTCTGGCTGCTTATCAGTTATTTAACCAAAACACTCCTTTGTATCATAAATGGAATGGTCCAAACTCAAAGAAAGGACAGTCCATTATACATTCATAGCGGGCTAAGGGTTAATGATAAAATGTTTAAATACATATTGTAAATCATCAGTCTTGCAATATTTGTTTTGCTGTTGCTAGATTAAAACAATGATTTTGAATTACACTTGTATTGCATAAATTGACAATGTTAAAATGGTTTCAATATTAAGTTTACAGTCTAGTAAAAATGTTGTTACTGCAAGATTAGAACAACAATATTGCTTCACTTGACGATGTTAGAGTGGTTTCAATATTAAGTTTACAGTCTAGCAAACATGTTGTTACTACAAGATTAGAACAACAATTTAGAATGCGTATTGCTTCACTTGGCGATATTAAAGTGGTTTCGATATTAAGTTGACGGTCTAGCAAAAAAAATAGTTTGTTGTTAAAGACTAGAAAAAATATTTAGAATTGCATATTGCATCAATTTACAATGTTAATATGTTTATATCAAACAATGCTCAATGGTTATGAAATTAGGTCTGTTTGGGGTTCAAAGCTAAAATTGGGGGTTTGCCTAAACTCTGCACACTACAGTTGTAATGTCCTCCATGACAGTAGTCGAAACGCAAATCAGTATGTTCTTGTAAACTTCAGTTTATTAACTTAACTTCTGTTATTTATTGTACAATATTAAATTTGATATCAAAATCACCTACACATTCATCACCACTATTTCTCAAGTACATACACCAGGCATGTAATCAGTGCTCTTAGGTACATCTGAACAGAGTGATGTCCCTGTGTTTTACCATTCTCAAGGCTCTTAGATACATAACAGGGAATGACTGCCCTATCCCAGCATTATACGAGCTCCTGCATAGATATGTGAGTGCTTGCTCTGTTCCACTATTCTACAGACTGTTAACATGGAGTGCCTGTCCTGTCCCACCATGCTACAGGTTGTTTTAAACATGGAGTGTCTACTCTTCACACCATTCTACAGACTGTTAACACAGAGTGCTAGCCCTGTCCCACCATTCTACAGACTGTTAACATGGAGTGCCTGTCCTGTCCCACCATGCTACAGGTTGTTTTAAACATGGAGTGTCTACTCTTCACACCATTCTACAGACTGTTAACACAGAGTGCTAGCCCTGTCCCACCATTCTACAGACTGTTAACATGGAGTGCCTGTCCTGTCCCACCATGCTACAGGTTGTTTTAAACATGGAGTGTCTACTCTTCACACCATTCTACTGTTAACATGAAGAGCTGTAAACATGGAGTTCCTGCCCTGTCCCACCATTGTTAACACGGAGTGCCTGCCCTGTCCCACCATTCTATAGCTGTTAACATGGAGTGCCTGCTCTGATGTAACATTCTACAGGCTGTTAACATGGAGTGCCTGTGCAGTCGTACCATTCTACAGGCTGTTAACATGGAGTGCCTGCCTTGTCTTACCATTCTACAGTCTGTTAGCATGGAGTGCCTGCCCTGTCCCACCATTTTACAGTCTGTTAACATGGAGTGCCTGCCATGTCTTATCATTCTACAGTCTGTTAACATTGAGTGCTTGCCCTGTCTTACCATTCTAGTCTGTTAACATGAAGTGCATGCTCTGTCCCACCATTCTATGGGCTGCTAACATAGAGTGCCTGCTCTTTCCCACCATTCTACAGGCTGTTAACATGGAATGCCCACCTTGTTCCACCATTCTACGGCTGTAAACATAGAGTGTCTGCCCTGTCCCACCATTCCACAATCTGTTAATATGAAGTGCATGCTCTGTCCCACCACGGGCTGTTAACATAGAGTGCCTGCTCTGTCCCACCATTCTACAGGCTGTTAACATGGAGTGCCTGTCCTACCATTCTACTGGATGTTAACATACTCTGTCCCACCATTCTACAGGCTGTTAACATGGAGTGCCTGTCCTACCATTCTACTGGATGTTAACATACTCTGTCCCACCATTCTACAGGCTGTTAACATGGAGTGCCTGCTCTGTCTCACCATTATACGAACCTAACATGGAGTGCCTGCCTTGTCCCACCACTCTATAGGCTGTTAACATGGAGTGCCTACCCTGTCCCACCATTCTACGGGCAGTTAACAGAGAGTGCCTGCTCTGTCCCACCATTCTAATAGCTGTTAACATGGATTGTCTGCCCTGTCCCACCATTCTACAGTCTGTTAACATAGAGTGCCTGCTCTGCCCCCACCATTCTATGGGCTGTTAACATAAAGTGCCTGCTCTGTCCCACCATTCTATAGGCTGTTAACATAGAGTGCCTGCTCTGTCCCACCATTATACGGACTTAACATGGAGTGCCTGCCTTGTCCCACCATTCTACCTGCTGTTAACATGGAAGGCCGGCTCTGTCATAACATTCTACTGTCTGCTAACATGGGTTGTCTGCCCTGTCCCACAATTCTACTGTCTGTTAAGATGGAGTGCCTGCCCTGTCTAAGAATTCTACAGTCTGCTAACATGGGTTGTCTGCCCAGTCCCACCATTCTACCTGCTGTTAACATGGAAGGCCTGCTCTGTCTTAACATTCTACTGTCTGCTAACATGGGTTGTCTGCCCTGTCCCACAATTCTACTGTCTGTTAAGATGGAGTGCCTGCCCTGTCTAAGAATTCTACAGTCTGCTAACATGGGTTGTCTGCCCAGTCCCACCATTCTACCTGCTGTTAACATGGAGTGCCTGCCTTGTCTTACCATACTACAGTCTGCTAACATTGGTTGTCTGCCCTGTCTTACCATTCTACAGGCTGTTGACATGGATTGTCTACCCTGTCCCACCATTCTGCAGTCTGTTTACATGAAGTGCCTGCTCTGTCCCACCATTATATGGGCTGTTAACATAGAGTGCCTACTCTGTCCCACCATTCTATGGGCTGTTAACATAGGGTGCCTGCTCTCTCCCACCATTCTACAGGATGTTAACATAGAGTGCCTGCTCTGTCTCACCATTCTACAGGCTGTTAACATGGATTATCTGCCCTGTCCCACCATTCTGCCTGCTGTTAACATGGATTGTCTGCTCTTTTCCACCATTCTACAGTCTGTTTATATGTAGTGCATGCTCTGTCCCACCATTCTACAGGCTGTTAACATAGAGTGTCTGCTCTGTCCCACCAATCTACAGGCTGTTAACATGGATTATCTGCCCTGTCCCACCATTCTGCCTGCTGTTAACATGGATTGTCTGCTCTTTCCCACCATTCTACAGTCTGTTAATATGTAGTGCATGCTCTGTCCCACCATTCTATAGGCTGTTTACATGTAGTGCAGGATCTGTCTCACCATTTTACCTTCTGTTAACACGGATTGTCAGCCCTATCCCACCATTCTATAGTCTGTTAACATGAAGTGCATGCTCTGTCCCACCATTCTATGGGCTGTTAACATAGAATGCCTGCTCTGCCCTACCATTCTATAGGCTTCTAACATGGATTGTCTGCCCTAAGCCACCATTCTACCTGCTGTTAAAATGGATTGTCTGCCCTGTCCCACCATTCTGCAGGCTGTTAATATGGATTGTCTGCCCTGTCCTACCATTCTATAGACTGTTAACATGGAGTGCCTGCTCTGTCCCACCATTCTATAGGCTGTTAACATGAAGTGCCTGTTCTGTCCCATCATTCTACAGGCTGTTAATATGAAGTGCATGCTCTGTCCCAACATTCTATAAGCTGTTAACATACAGTGCCTGCCCTGTCCCACCATTCTACAGACTGTTAAAATGGAGTGCCTGCTCTGTCCCAACATTGTACAGGCTGCTAACATGGAGTGCCTGCCCTTTCCCACCATTCTACAGACTGTTAACATGGAGTGCCTGCTCTGTCCCAACATTCTATAAGCTGTTAACATGCAGTGCCAGCCCTGTCCCACCATTCTACAGACTGTTAACATGGAGTGCCTGCCCTGTCCCACCATTCTACAGACTGTTAACATGGAGTGCCTGCTCTGTCTCAACATTCTATAAGCTGTTAACATGCAGTGCCTGCCCTGTCCCACCATTCTACAGACTGTTAACATGGAGTGCCTGCTCTGTCCCACCCTTCTACAGACTTAACATGGAGTGCCTGCTCTGTCCCAACATGTACAGGCTGCTAACATGGAGTGCCTGCCCTGTCCCGCCATTCTACAGACTGTTAACATGGAGTGCCTGCCCTGTCCCACCATTCTACAGACTGTTAACATGGAGTGTCTGCTCTGTCCCAACATTGTACAGGCTGCTAACATGGAGTGCCTGCCCTGTCCCACCATTCTACAGACTGTTAACATGGAGTGCCTGCTCTGTCCCAACATTCTATAAGCTGTTACCATGCAGTGCCTGCCCTGTCCCACCATTCTACAGACTGTTAACATGAAGTGCCTGCTCTGTCCCAACATTCTATAAGCTGTTAACATGCAGTGCCTGCCCTGTCCCACCATTCTACAGACTGTTAACATGGAGTGCCTGCTCTGTCCCAACATTGTACAGGCTGCTAACATGGAGTGCCTGCCCTGTCCCACCATTCTACAGACGGTTAACATGGAGTGCCTGCCTTGTCCCACCATTCTATGGGCTGTTAACATGGAATGCCCCCATTGTCCCACCATTCTATAGGATGTTAAAATGGAGTGCCTGCCCTGTCCCACGATTCTACAGACTGATAACATGGAGTGCCTGCCCTTTCCCACCATTCTACAGACTGTTAACATGGAGTGCCTGCTCTGTCCCAACATTCTATAAGCTGTTAACATGCAGTGCCAGCCCTGTCCCACCATTCTACAGACTGTTAACATGAAGTGCCTGCCCTGCCCTACCATTCTACAGGCTGCCAACATGAAGTGCCTAGCCTGCCCTACCGTACCATTCTACAGACTGTCACATGGAGGGCCTGCCCTACCCTACCATTATACAGGCTGTCAACATGGAGGGCCTGCCCTGCCCTACCATTCTACAGACTGTCACATAGAAAGCCTAACCTGCCCTAACATTCTACAGGCTGACAACATGGAGGGCCTGCCCTGCCCTAACATTCTACAGGCTGTCAACATGGAGTGCCTGCCCTGCCCTACCATTCTACAGGCTGTCAACATGGAGTGCCTGCCCTGCCCTACCATTCTACAGGCTGTTAACATGGATTTTCTGCCCTGTCCCACCATTCTACAGGCTGTTAACATGGATTGTCTGCCCTGTCCCACCGTTCAACAGTCTGTTAACATGAAGTGCATGCTCTGTTCCACCATTTTACAGGCTGTTAACATAGAGTGCCTGCTCTGTCCCACCATTCTACAGGCTGTTAACATGGATTGTCTGCCCTGTCCCACCAGTCTACGGGCTGTTAACATAGAGTGCCTGCTCTGTCCCACCATTCTACGGGCTGTTAACATGCCCTGTCCCACCATTCTATGGGCTGTTAACATGGAGTGCCTGCTCTGTCTTACCATTCTACAGTCTGTTAGCATGGATTGTCTGCCCTGTCCCAACATTCTACCCGCTGTTAACATAGAGTGCCTGCTCTGTCCCACCATTCTACGGGCTGTTAACATAGAGTGCCTGCTCTGTCCCACCATTCTACAGGCTGTTAACATGAAGTGCATGTTCTGTCCCACCATTCAACAGGCTGTCAATATGAAGTGCATGCTGTGTCCCACCATTCTACCTGCTGTCAACATGGATTGTCTGCCCTGTCTCACCATTCTACCTGCTATCAACATGGATTGTCTGCCCTGTCTCACCATTCTACCTGCTGTCAACATGGATTGTCTGCCCTGTCTCACCATTCTACCTGCTGTTAACATGGAGTGCCTGCCTTGTCCCACCATTCTATGGGCTGTTAACATGGAATGCCCCCATTGTCCCACCATTCTATGGGATGTTAACATGGAGTGCCTGCCCTGTCCCACTATTCTACAGACTGATAACATGGAGTGCTTGTTTTATCTCACCATTCTTCAGGCTGTGAACATGAAGTGCCTGCCCTGCCCTACCATTCTACAGGCTGCCAGCATGAAGTGCCTAGCCTGCCCTACCGACTGTCACATGGAGGGCCTGCCCTACCCTACCATTCTACAGACTGTCACATAGAGGGCCTGCCCTGCCCTAACATTCTACAGGCTGTCAACATGGAGGGCCTGCCCTGCCCTACCATTCTACATGGTTTCAACATGGAGTGCCTGCCCTGCCCTACCATTCTACAGGCTGTTAACATGGATTGTCTGCCCTGTCCCACCGTTCAACAGTCTGTTAACATGAAGTGCATGCTCTGTTCCACCATTTTACAGGCTGTTAACATGGATTGTCTGCCCTGTCCCACCAGTCTACGGGCTGTTAACATAGAGTGCCTGCTCTGTCCCACCATTCTACAGACTGTTAACATGCCCTGTCCCACCATTCTATGGGCTGTTAACATGGAGTGCCTGCTCTGTCTTACCATTCTACAGACTGTTAACATGGAGTGCCTGCCCTGTCTTACCATTCTACAGTCTGTTAGCATGGATTGTCTGCCCTGTCCCACCATTCTACGGGCTGTTAACATAGAGTGCCTGTTATTCTACAGTCTGTTAGCATGGATTGTCTGCCCTGTCCCACCATTCTACCCGCTGTTAACATGGATTGTCTGCCCTGTCCCACCATTCTACCCGCTGTTAACATGGATTGTCTGCCCTGTCCCACCATTCTACGGGCTGTTAACATAGAGTGCCTGCTCTGTCCCACCATTCAACAGGCTGTCAATATGAAGTGCATGCTGTGTCCCACCATTCTACCTGCTGTTAACATGGATTGTCTGCCCTGTCCCACCATTCTACAGGCTGTTAACATGGTGTGCCTGTTCTGTCCCAACATTGTACAGGCTATTAACATGGAGTGGCTACTCTGTCTTACCATTCTACAGTTAACATGGAGTGACTGCTCTGTCCCAACATTGTACAGGCTGTTAACATGGCAGGGTTCCGGAAATACGGTTGCCCGACGCCCCGGGCAAGTGGATTTTGGATGCAGTCAAGTGACCTTCGCAAATCTGGTTGCCCGCCACTTGCCCGACGGACATTTCCATTTCAGAACAAGTCAAGTGGCAAACTAGCCATATCAGAATTTCATTCTGATAACTGAATAAAACTTGCCGCTGTTTTTCGCCACTAGCGATTGTTAATAAGATCAAACAACTTTCGGTACAATCAACAATCTCGCCCCAGGCAGCTTAATTTGTGGCATTATTTCAATAAACAACTAATTTAACCACACGCGCATTTCACACCGTTTGAAAACAACTTATCCTGGCACGACCGTCAGACGTGTGTCCATTGGCCAATGAAATCGCGGCAATTATGTCCGTGACCTACCAACCATAAACATAGCTACTTTCAGAAATCGTTTCCAAATAATCTGGACCTTCCACCAATCAAATCAGAAAACTCTTTCTTAATTTGCAAATTTAATGTGTCAAAATAATGATTGACAGGCCCACGTGACGTTATGTTTTTGTTTAGATAATTTTGCCGAAGATTTTTTTCGTAACGAAAATACACATTTCTTTTACTCGAAGCACTCGTTTATCAATGCGCTTTTATGAGGTATTTGGTGTATTTCATTGATATAGTCTGTAATTAAACATATATGGAAGTGCATACTACACAAATAAGTTGCATAACTTAGCGATATGCGCATGTCATGGGTTTTCGCAATTTCAGAAAAATCACGGAACCTTTTTCTCAAGTTCTGAACTTTCGCTTTTGATAAATAAGGTTACTGCTACTACTTCTTAAACAATTACTAGGGAACCCTAATAAGGGAACCCCTATTCACGCCTCTTGCTTTCATCTAATTCCCTTTAGTTAAAATACAAAGCCGTAGGAACGTTACCATGATTGCAGAAATTGGGGGCCAAGTGAATATTTTTAATAACGTTTTTGTTTTGTTTCTTTGCTTGTCGCATATTTAAATGAATACAATAGCTTCTTTTTTCCTGTCAACTGGTTAATTGTACACACTGTGACATTAAAAGTTCCATACACTAGCTGCCAATCTTTTTTTTTGGATGGTCATCAAAAATGATGGGGGGTTGTGTGTGGGGGGATTCGGGTGGGGTGGGAGGGCGGAATAAAATGAGTTTGTATACTGTCTCATCATTTTATGATTTAAGTAACACAAAGATGTAATAGACACAAAAGAAGAAAATGCAACCATTTGATTTTTTTATATGAATAAATACAATGTATTAACTAATTCATAAAATACACTCTCCCTTCCTTTTCTAAGTATAATGGTCCAAATTATGCGGCGGTCCGTCACGTTTAACACGAATAATGGTACACCGCCAATTTTTGGGGCAATTAAGTGTTCTTAAATGTGGGGCAAGTGACATTATGGGCAGGGCAAGTGGATTTTCAAAATATTTCCAGAACCCTGCATGGAGTGCCTGCCCTGTCCCACCATTCTACAGACTGTTAACATGGAGTGCCTGCCGTGTCTTACCATTCTACAGGCTATTTACATGGAGTGCCTGCTCTGTCCCAACATTCTATAAGCTATTAACATGCAGTGCCAGCCCTGTACCACCATTTTACAGACTGTTAACATGGAGTGCCTGCTCTGTCCCAACATTCTATAAGCTATTAACATGCAGTGCCAGCCCTGTACCACCATTCCACAGGTTGATAACATGGAGTGCCTGCTCTGTCCCAACATTTTATAAGCTGTAACATGGAGTGCCTGCTCTGTCCCAACATTCTATAAGCTGTTAACATGGAGTGCCTGCCCTATCCCGCCATTCTACAAACGTTTAACATGGAGTGCCTGCTCTGTCCCAACATTCTATAGGCTGTTAACATGGAGTGCCTGCTCTGTCCCAACATTTTATAAGCTGTTAACATGGATTGCCTGCTCTGTCCCAACATTCTATAAGCTGTTAACATGGAGTGCCTGCCCTGTCCCGCCATTCTACAGACGGTTAACATGGAGTGCCTGCTCTGTCCCAACATTTTATAAGCTGTTAACATGGATTGCCTGCTCTGTCCCAACATTCTATAAGCTGTTAACATGGATTGCCTGCTCTGTCCCAACATTCTATAAGCTGTTAACATGGATTGCCTGCTCTGTCCCAACATTCTATAAGCTGTTAACATGGATTGCCTGCTCTGTCCCAACATTCTATAAGCTGTTAACATGGAGTGCCTGCCCTGTCCCGCCATTCTACAAACGGTTAACATGGATTGCCTGCTCTGTCCCAACATTCTATAGGCTGTTAACATGGAGTGCCTGCCCTGTCCCGCCATTCTATAAACGGTTAACATGGAGTGCCTGCTCTGTCCCAACATTCTATAGGCTGTTAACATGGAGTGCCTGCTCTGTCCCAACATTTTATAAGCTGTTAACATGGATTGCCTGCTCTGTCCCAACATTCTATAAGCTGTTAACATGGATTGCCTGCTCTGTCCCAACATTCTATAAGCTGTTAACATGGATTGCCTGCCCTGTCCCAACATTTTATAAGCTGTTAACATGGATTGCCTGCTCTGTCCCAACATTCTATAAGCTGTTAACATGGAGTGCCTGCCCTGTCCCGCCATTCTACAGACGGTTAACATGGAGTGCCTGCTCTGTCCCAACATTTTATAAGCTGTTAACATGGATTGCCTGCTCTGTCCCAACATTCTATAAGCTGTTAACATGGATTGCCTGCTCTGTTCCAACATTCTATAAGCTGTTAACATGGATTGCCTGCTCTGTCCCAACATTCTATAAGCTGTTAACATGGATTGCCTGCCCTGTCCCAACATTCTATATGCTGTTAACATGGATTGCCTGCCCTGTCCCAACATTCTATAAGCTGTTAACATGGATTGCCTGCCCTGTCCCAACATTCTATAAGCTGTTAACATGGAGTGCCTGCTCTGTCCCAACATTCTATAAGCTGTTAACATGGATTGCCTGCCCTGTCCCAACATTCTATAAGCTGTTAACATGGATTGCCTGCTCTGTCCCAACATTCTATAAGCTGTTAACATGGATTGCCTGCCCTGTCCCAACTTTCTATAAGCTGTTAACATGGATTGCCTGCCCTGTCCCAACATTCTATAAGCTGTTAACATGGATTGCCTGCCCTGTCCCAACATTCTATAACCTGTTAACATGTATTGCCCGCCCTGTCCCAACATTCTATAAGCTGTTAACATGGATTGCCTGCCCTGTCCCAACATTCTATAAGCTGTTAACATGGATTGCCTGCCCTGTCCCAACATTCTATAAGCTGTTAACATGGATTGCCTGCCCTGTCCCAACATTCTATAAGCTGTTAACATGGATTGCCTGCCCTGTCCCAACATTCTATAAGCTGTTAACATGGATTGTCTGCCCTGTCCCAACATTCTATAAGCTGTTAACATGGATTGCCTGCCCTGTCCCAACATTCTATAAGCTGTTAACATGGATTGCCTGCCCTGTCCCAACATTCTATAAGCTGTTAACATGGATTGCCTGCCCTGTCCCAACATTCTATAAGCTGTTAACATGGATTGCCTGCCCTGTCCCGCCATTCTACAAACGGTTAACATGGAGGGCCTGCCCTGCCCTACCATTCTACAGGCTTTCAACATGGAGGGCCTGCCCTGCCCTCCCATTCTACAGGCTGTTAACATGAAGTGCCTGTCCTGCCCTACCATTCTACAGACTTTCAACATGGAGGGCCTGCCCTGCCCTACCATTCTACAGGCTGTAAACATGAAGTGCCTGCCCTGCCCTACCATTTGACAGGCTGTCAACATTAAGTGCAGCCCAGTCCCACTATCTGCATGCTGTTTGAAACATTGTAACCATCTTCAGCATGATACGATGCCTAATTCATAGTTTTTAAATTATTTTCCTCTTAAAGGTTTAAAGTGGGTAAATCAGGATTTTTTTAGAAATATCTTAAATGATAAAAAATGTCCAATTCATGATAAAACACTTATGTCAATCCAAATATGATGTTCAAGCCGTATTGTTAAGATTTAAACATTGAATACTCCATATAGCTAGGACGGAATCGGACATATAATGCTGAAATTAACCCTGGTGGGTAACCTAGGATAGCATGTATATTACTGTGCAGAATCAATTTCTTTGCAAATAAGGGATCATTTTTAGGCCCATTCATTATATTTAGGCTCTTCAAAATAGAAAATATATTTGTCAATTTTGTCAGACACCTAGACCCCTTTGAAAAGCCTGATGTATTCTCTTTAACCTGGAACGTAACTTTTTCTTGTACAAGTGATTATGGCTGATTTATAACTTTTTATGTAATAGTTTTACATAAATAATGCATTAATGAATTCATCTGAAAAAGGCCATTAACTATGATTCATAATTTTTGACTTATTTCCCTTTGAAACATCTAACATGAAAATGGGGATAAATTTGGTAAAAGGCAAGACAGATTTATGGTGCTTGTAAAACAGATGATGAAAATGCCAAGTTTGAAAGTTTTCTGTCAATAGGTTTTTGGAATATGACCGTACATCAAAACGTTTTAACAAAAAATCTAAGTGGTAAAAGTGGATAGTTCTGGTAAAATGCATGACAGAGTCGAGGTGCTTGTCGCATATGGTTGTGTAATGGTGATGAATATGTATGCTAGCGTTAAAAGTTTTCTGTTAAATTTTACATGAATTATATATGTTGAATATACAATCATATTCAATATGATTGTATATTCAACATATATAATTCATGTAAAATGCATGACAAAGATATGGTTCTTGTAATATAGAGTAATGATAATGAACAATGTGTGCCACGTTTCAAAGCTTTCGGACAATTTGTTCTTGAGAAATAAAGAAAAACAAAAAATTAAACCAAAAACAAAATTTAAAAATAAACAGACAGACGAGAGCTATGTTGTGTGAATTTTATACTGTGGGGTTAGTAGGACATGACAACACTATTGGGGGTGTAAAATATGTACGTTTGGATGTTGTGAGGTTTGCCTGTGTTAAAAAACCCATATGGAAAATAAAGAATAATTACTTAACACACCCCATACTGTTCAAATAAGCATTTTTAATGGGGTTAAAATGATAAAACCTCACAAGACACATTGTACACATAAATTCACCCAGAATGCAGCTCTTGTAAGAGCAAACGGATGGACAGAACTCACCAAATCATAAGCCTGGATTTGCTATGCGATCAAGATAAAGGTTTGACTTGCCTTTACTTGTGATTATGACTAATAACTTCCTAAGTATTAGGTCTACAGGAACGAATCTGTTCACTTCTTCCGCATGATCCAGTGAATACATCTGAACAAGGCCCATAACCATAACTCTCCGATTCTTATTTTTTTGTGTCACCTGTGCAGCATGGCAGACACTTAGGTATTACTTTGTCTGTCGTCTCATCCATCGTCTGTTCTTCCGTCACACTTAAACCTTCTACCTAACCTTGGCCATTTCTTGAAAAGTATGTGACCTATGTTCATAAAACTTTACACACGTCTTCAAGAAATGTTATGTAAGTCCTATAACTCTGACTTCCATTTTGGCAGTGTTATGCCCCTTTCCATAAGACTTTATTTAACCTGCAACCTAACCTGATCATCAACAACGACCTCAACAACATGGCCAAATATTGACCTATGGTCATGAAACTTTATACAGTGCTTCCTTATCAATTAACATGACTCCAGTACTTAGATATCTCTGCCCTATTGCTGATGTCGGAGTATATTGACAATGGTTATAATATAATACAGTTGCACATGCTTTATTATACTGTTGCACATGCTATTGTTTGTCGAAGGTATAGTATTGGTTTGGTCTATTAGCTCTACTGGCCGAAGGCCAGCAGAGCTTATGGGATGCCGAGTTGTCCGTCGTCCGTCCGTCGTCCGTCCGTCGTCCGTCGTCCGTTGTTAACTTTTGTCTCGTTAAGACGATAGGGCCTTCATTTTTCATCCGATCTTTACCAAACTTTAACAGGTTGTTAATATCAATGAACGCTCGGATGAGTTCGAAAACCAGCCAGATCAGACAAGAAACAGCGGAGTTATGGCCCTTGATTTAGTTAAAAATGCTATATTGCTATATTTTGCCTCGTTGCCTTTTTCACAAACTGTATGCACCAGACCTTTCAAACTTTGCTTATAGTTGTATCTTGGGTGGTACATCGCAATGTGGAAATGACCTTGACCCTTCAAGCAAAGGGCAGATAACTTAATAATTTTTAGGGTCAACTTTTACGTTTAGGTCACTTTTTCACAAACTGCATGCACCAAACCTTTCAAACTTTGCTTATAGTTGTATCTTCGGTGGTACATCGCAATGTGACAAAGCAAATGTGGAAGTGACATTGACCCTCCAAGCAAAGGGCAGATAACTTAATAATTTTTAGGTTCAGCTTTGCGTTTAGGTCATTTTTTCACAAACTGTATGCACTAGACCTTTAAAACTTTGCTTATAGTTGTATCTTGAGTGGTACATCGCAACATGACAAAGCAAATAATGTGGAAGTGACCTTGACCCTTTTCCGGTTCGTTGATTTTTGATGGAGTTGCGGCCCCTTGACATTTTTACTTTTAAATTTCTTGTCGGCGCTACTCCTCCTAAACGCCTTGTTGGATTACTACAAAATTTGGCAGGAAGCCTCGGTATGATGTCTAGTTGTGCAAAGCGCGGTATATCAATAAAATCTTTTTACAAGTTCGAAAACTAGCTAGATATTGATAGTAACGACAGGTTATGGCCCTTGATTTGTTGAAAATGCTATATTGTGTTTTCCTTAGTTAAATCTGTAGTTACTTCATTTTTTAGCTGATCTTATGGAAGAAAGTGGGACAAATTAAAAAAAAACATGCCAGACAAGACACAGCAGACTTATTGCCCATGATTACCAGGTGAGCGATCTAAGGCCATCCTATCCCTGTTGTTTTGCAATGTTTTAAAAAAACTACTGATGGGAATTTTATGTCGACATCCCTTTTTTAGGCAGTAGAGCATCCACAGGCCCTCTTGGGCCTCTTGTTTTTAAACAAATGCACTTGAATGTCATCTCAGCAAACGGCGAACTCCATTGTTTTTAGATACTAAAATGTTTACAAACTTTCATTAAAGCATCATTGACCTTTTTATTTTTAAGTCCAGCCCCCGTTAGGCGAGACGTGAATCCACGGATTTTTTGTTTAGAGCATGGATGCTTTGTTTTTCCCTTGATTTCCACCAAATTTGTAAATCCAGTAGAGCGATATACATTCCCTTCTCCCGGACCTCTTATTTTTCAAGGTTAGAGAAGTGTCAAGGAATTTTGAAATTCTTAAATGTCATGGAAAGTCAGGCGAAAATAATGTATTTTGTCGAGAATTTGCATAACATCGATATTGCAGTCTTCTAGTTATATATAGAGTTAATATATACTGAAAGGAAAAAGAAACGATATTGTATGTACAATATGCTGCTGTTAATTGAATGGTACCTGGTTACGTAATATCTTTCCTTTCGGAAAAAAGATTAAAACAACACGTAACACAGCCAATAGTATTCCTGCAAAGTTTCATTATTGATAGAGTACGCGTTTGGCGCAAAATTTTGTAAACTCTTTACATTAAAAACAGTACTGAACTGGCTCAAATTTTCAAAAAGGAACTTCAACATTTATGAATTTCTTGTTACAACGTGTACTGTGATTAAAATGTCTACAACATCACAGTTGTGTCCTTTCTCTAACTATAACCTTTTTTTTTTAAAAAACATCTGGAGATTTCCTGGGAATATATACTCTGTAAAAGAAGTTTTGGACAATGGCAGTGTTCGAACCCGTACAATGATCGCTGAACCATGACATTCGACCATAACCCTTATTATCTCAGTTGATAATTCACAATACAACAATCAACAATAATTATCATTTACAATGAAAGTTTGTGAAAAAATAATAATCTTTTTATTGGTTACTCGAATGTGGCCGTAACTGTTACTTTGAATGGACTATGCAACATTTTTTACGGACCCTTTGTGTGTTCGCGATATTTTTTTAAAATCAAATCTTGTTTGGAATTTAATGTTTCTGGTACCAAATTAACCGGGTAGGGTAGACCTTGGTTACTAAAAAAAGGTATTTAAATTTTGTCCACTAGTTTTAATTTTTATATGACTTTATATACCCTGGTCCAAAACTTTTTTTACCGAGTATATATGGAATTAAGTGTGCAGTATATACAATATATAGTGGAAATTCTTGTGTCGCGTTTTTTTTTCCTTTCAGTATATGTTTCCAGTTACATTGAAAGTAAACAGTTTGTAAATATATATGCAATAATAAATTTTCACTTTTTGTGTCGCCTTTTCGAAGAAAAATGCGATACATAGGGATCACTTTGTCGTCCGTCTGTCCGTCCGTCTGTCTGTCAGTCAGTCCGTCAGTCCATCACAAAAACTTAAAGTTGGCTATTACTTTTTCATTTCTTGATATATCTTCATCAAACTTTCAATATGTACTCATCATGACAACATCGACATGACCATACTAAAATATGAAGGTCAAGATCACAGTGAAGGTCATTATATGGGTTAAACACTCAGTTTTTTCTTCATGAAAACTTAAGGTTGGCTATAACTTTCCCATTTCTTGATATTTCTTCATCAAACTTTCAGTATGTACTCATCATGACAACATCGACATGACCATACTAAAATATGAAGGTCACGGTCACAGTGAAGGTCATTATATGAGTTAAACACTCAGTTTTTTCTTCATGAAAACTTAAGGTTGGCTATAACTTTCTCATTTCTTGATATTTCTTCATAAAACTTTCAATACATACTTATCATGACAACATCGACATGACCATACTAAAATATAAAGGTCAAGTTAAACTGAAGGTCATTATATGGGTTAAATACTAATTTTTTCTTCACGAAAACTTAACATTGGCTATAACTTTCTCATTTTGTGATATTTCTTCATAAAACTTTTAATATATACTTATCATGACAACATCGACATGACCATACTAAAATATAAAGGTCAAGGTCACACTGAAGGTCATTATATGGGTTAAATACTCGTTTTTTTCTTCACGAAAACTTAACGTTGGCTATAACTTTCTCATTTCTTGATATTTCTTCATCCAACTTTTAATATATTACTCATCATAATAATAATAATAATAATAGTTTTTATTTACAGAGGGTAACACATTTAGTTATAAATAATCTTCCTTGAGGCCGTCTATTATATACAAATTTACAAATGACAAACGACGGAACAAATCAAATAAAGCAGTAATCAATAGAGGCAATATCGTTTTTAAATATTAGATGTTAAATGTTTGCATTCAATCTAAAAGTTGCATACACTTTAACACACATGTACACTCGTTTACCCTAAATTTGTACAAAAGAAACAAGCTCTAAGATGAATAAATATAATGAAGCTATGGAAAAAGACCTTATTAATAATAGCAAAAAAGAAAATGGAATTGGAATAACACATAGAGGATCTTACATGAGTACTCATTCATTATTGAATTTATTAAACGAGTTGGCAAAATGTTATAATGCGAGGCTCTTGCTGAGCATTATATCATTTTTGCTAACGTGTTTAATAAATTCAATAATGAATGAGAACAAATGTTAGATTCTATTGATCACATATAAACTCACATATCGACTTTAATTGCATTTTGCCTGTCGCTTTAACACGCGAAACCGACATAAACCTTGGGAATTGGATCATAGTCATTATTGATTTTTTTGACAGCGCATACTAGGCTCATTTGCATACTTATATAACTAGTGGTATATCGAAAATATTGAATAGTGTTATTCCACTCCCACACCGTAAGTTATGTGATAAATATAAATACATATGAACAAATGGTGAAATTTACTATTTAAATATATACAACAAAATTATTTCACAAACCCTGTCCACTTTACTTAAAAATGGTGTTTTAAAATTTGTAAGTATTTGATTCAAACATTAGGTCCCTTTCATCCATTTCATGAAATTCGAATGAAATGCATCAATAGTATTCAGAGTTTTTAACTGATCTGGTAAGCTGTTCCATATAATAGGTCCTGAATATGCAACACTTTGTTTGTAAATTTCTTTGTTTGGCCTTGGTGGAATAAAAGTATATGTTGAAGTTGATCTTAGAACTGGCACATTATCATTTGCCATTCTATGTTTAAACATTTCATTAACATATTGAGGTGTTTCTGATTTGGTCACATTATACATAAACTTTGCTTTCTTAGATATAATCTTTCAAAGACTGTTAATATTTAAAAATTGTGCATGGTTTCTAATATATCTACCATGTTATAGTCCATTATTATTTGACATGTGCATCTGGGGTTGAATATATGTTTTGTAAAACTGAGTTCTATGCTCGGTAGATAAATATTCTTTAATTCTAGATAGAAGCCATATATTTGATGTAATTTATTTGCATATTTTATCTATGTGGATTGACCAAGTCAAGTTATTTGTCTACAAAAACTCATTTGCAATTGTATTTGTTAAATTATCACAGTTTAAATTTAAAGTTAGATTTTCAAAAGTCAAACTGGCTCTTTTTAGCTCGACTATTCGAAGAATAAGAGTGCTTATGTAATCACCCCGGCGTTGGCGTTGGCGTCGGCATCGGCGTCCCACACCAAGGTTTGCGTGTAAGCTGTGTTTACAAGTCCATTTCTCTTACATTTCTTATCCTAGCACAACCAAATTTGGCCATAGGCTTCCTTATAACATTATCTTAAGGACTGCATCAGCAATTTTGGTTCCTGTAACCCTTGGGCTCCCATGGAACCCAAATCCTGATAGTCCATAAAATGTGTCCCATTTCACATCAAATTTTGCGTGTAAGCTGTGACAAGTCTATATTTCTTACATTTCTTATCCTAGCACAACCAAATTTGCCCATGAGCTTCCTTACAGCATTATCTTAAGGGCTGCTTAAGTAATTTTGGTTCCTGAAACCCCTGGGCTCCCATGGAACCCAAATTCTGATAGCCCTTGAAATAGATGTGTCTATTTAACATCAAATTTTGCTTGTAAGCTGTGTTTACAGGTCTATATCTCTTACATTTCTTGTCCTAGCTCAACTAAATTTGGGAATTGGTTTCATTATAGTATGTTGTAAAAGGTTGCGTAGTAATATTTTGTCTTCTGCAAATTGTGATCTCCCATAAAGTGTGCAATAAAGGCAGATCTAGGTTTGCATGTAATCTGTTGTATTTATCTATAATTTTGGTTTGGGATTTCTTATAGCATTATGCATTTTATTCATACTTCACCCATATTGGGCCATGGCCGTTTTGGTCAATTCTTACACATATAGCTATGTTGCCCACCCCTCGTCCCCACCCCACTGCGCACCCCCATGCACTCCCCTCCCACTCGAAACTTGTTTTTACCTCGACTATTCGAAGAATAAGAGAACTTATGTAATCACCCCGGGGTCGGCGTCGGTGTCCCACATCAAGGTTTGCGTGTAAGCTGTGTTTACAAGTCTATATCTCTTACATTTCTTATCCTACCACAACCAAATTTGTTCATGGGCTTCCTTGTAGCATTATCTTAAGGGCTGCATAAGCAATTTTGGTTCCTGTAACCAATGGGCTCCCATTGAACGCAAATTATGATAGCCCATAAAATGTGCCCCATTTCACATCAAATTTTGCGTGTAAGCTGTGTTTACAAGTCTATATCTCTTACAATTCTTACCCTAGCACAACCAAATTTGGCCATTAGCTTCCTTATAGCAATATCGTAAGGGCTGCTTAAGTAATTTTGGTTCCTGTAACCCCTGCCCCAGTGAAAATGAGACTGAGATTTCACTGAGATTTCACTGAGATTTCAGTGAAATTCACTGAAATGTCCATATTTCAGTGAGATTTTGGTGTTTCACCAAATTTCAGTGAAATTTCAGTGAGATTTCAGTGAGATTTTGAAAAAAAATATGTACATCTCAGTGATATTTTCTGACTGAAATTTCAGTGAGATTTCAGTGAGATTTTGAAGAAATAAATTGTACATCTCAGTGAAATTTCAGTCAGAAAATATCACTGACATGTACAATTTTCTTTTAAAAAAATGTCTGATTTTAATTTCAGTGGAATTTCCTGAAAATTTAAATTTCAAAGAGAAATTTACAGAGATAAATTGTATTACCTCTAAATTGATGCAATTTGGACTACTCTTGTCATTTGGGAATGTATTTTACAAATAGCATTAGAACAATAATGTTAATGTACATGTATGATATAAACAGTTGCAAATAAAAATAGATGTAAGTTCATGAACATATGTCATATACTTGTTCAAGTTAGAGCCAAGGTTAGGTTGCAGGTTAAAGTGTGACGGACGACGGACAAAGGGATCTGTAGGTGTCTGTCATGCTACGCAGGCGACACAACCATGAAGTTTAGTTAAATTAGTCATAAAAAAAGTTCCATGGAATAAACAATTTAATTTTGATTTGACATAAAAAAAAA